>JACDJE010000047.1:3606422-3731673 GCA_016647715.1 Pavo muticus
TTTTTTTTTTTTTTTTTTTCAGTTGAAGAATATTTGACCTTATTGGAAGAACAACAGTAAATATATGTAGGTATTATACAGTAGTCTACTACTAGAGTACTAGCATTAAAAAATATAAAACTGAAAGAATTAATGATAAAGGAAATTATGGCTAAAATGCCAAGATGGAATTGATTAAAGTATTATTTTTTTTTCCATTTAACATAGATTTTAATATTTGTTACTGGATCCTAATATTCTACAATTTTACATTAATCCATAGTTTCATGTGATTATCTCTCATGTTATTTTCAAAAAGTCCTATGTTAAATGTATTTATGATGTCTTTCTAGAGCTCTCTGCCAAAAATGATCACATCATCCAGAAAATACTACCAGTGACTGGCATGAGGTGGATTTCTTATCTGCAGAAACAGAATTTGGACAAAGCTAAGTGAACTAATGATCATTTCAGACCTAAAGGACAGAATAGCGCATGCTTGCCGAGTAGCTTTTAGAAGATGACCGTTCCAGATACCAGTACATTGATAACAGCAACATATCTATACAACAGATAAATTAGACTTCAATTTCCACAGATACGAGCTTAGCCTTGGTAGTAAACACTACATTCACTTATAAAAAGTTTAATAGATGTAAAAAATCAAAGTTAAATATAAAGTTAACTATAAATTTCTCTGATTACAGTTACTCCTATTAAATTTTCTATGTTTCATCAAGAATATCTGGTTAAAAGCCAAAATTTTAAGTAGCCACTCTAACAAGAGTTTAAAGACATATAGCCCCACCAATCTAAAAGTTTAAGCCAGGAGAAATACTTCAACAAGTAGAGAAAGTCTCAGAACTACATGTAGCAGATCAAGGAAAAATACTTAATTTGAAGTATGTCTCAAACACTTGCAATAAAAGACCACCATCACGACAACAGGTTAAACGTTGAAGATGTAGTTGAAGGAGGGAAACCTGTGGCTGGCCTTGCTCTGTCCAAAACTTCCCTGTTTGTTGACTAACTTGCTGACGAACAAACTTGTTTATGGCAAACTTTTGGATGAATTTATTGAAATCTAGCAGGCATAAAAGGATGCCTGAAAGAAGCTCAGGGGTGCTTTGATACTTCAGGATGAGCACTCTCACAGACTAAAAGGACACCAATGCTGGAACCTGGACTGGTGACCTCTATGTCCATTTCTCTCTTTCTGTCCTCCTCCATCTCTCTCTCTTTCTTTTCCTTTTTAAAACTGTTAAGTAACTTAAGGTTTATTTCAATTTCTTACAAAGTTGCATAGTTAACTGCACAGATTAGATAGATATCACTGTAAGAGTCCCAATTCTTTGGATATAATTGCAGTACAGAGGTTCTCATTAAAACTGATAAATTCATTTGGAACTTGGTGTCCAATTGGTGTCAGTTTCACCTTAATTTAACCAGTTCAGACTTCTGAATCTCATCATCCTTCCTTGCCTTCACAGGTGGGACATGACACTCACTTCTGCCCAAACAAAATATTCTAATTGGTCAAATACCTGATTTAAAACATAATCTTACAGCAATGTTTTTTCATCCTTTCAGAATTAATTATTTAGTCTGCTAGGAAAAACAGGTATACAAAGAGCTTAGACATATCAGATGGTAGAAGTTACATTCCTTAAACATAATCATCCCTGCTATAATAAGAAATGAACTAAAAATCACATTAAAAATGATGGCCATTATACTCACCGGGAACTTCAGCCAGTAACTGTATATTATGTTACAGCTTTGTATCTCTTTTAGTTTTGCCTCTTATAAATCTTCGCTTCAACTACAATTACTACAAACTCCAAACAATTGACTTCCAGTGGTGTGACCAAGTTAGTATTATAAAAGAGAAATTATACTTGCAAAGTTAATTGTGTACACATATGCCTAACAGCAATAACAGCTGGAGAACTTGCACTTTAGAGGAAATTCTAAGCATCAATGCAGAAGAATTTAGATAAAGGTCACACTTCTTATTACAGTGGTTGTAAATGTGTACGAATCACAAATTCCACTTGTTATAATTAACTTTTTTGCTTGTTTTGTTTGTTGTTCTGGACCTCTAAGCTTACTACATTTTTGACATTTGGTACTAAAATTGGATCAGGTGACCCAGCTGATATGCAATGCATACCTCAAAGACTAATCGCTTTGCCAGAGTGCTCTTAGTGTCAACTGTGAGAATGAAATTTAAAGCTTTACTATCTTCTATCACACAGGCAGAACTTAGAGAGAAGCAGCTGGAGGGCAGTCAGCGTCTTATAGAAGTCAAGTACCTCTGAGAGAAAAGTGTTCCTAATGAATGTTGCAGTATGCAGCAGAGAAACTGTCCCCTGGTGACAATAAAAAGATTAAGTGGATAAAACGCAGCAATCAGCAAAATAAAAAATGAATGCTGTCCTTTTTAAACTGGAAAAGAAAATAAAGTTTGGTGATGATGGACAAACAAAAAACATCAGAAAGACTTTTCCTCAAATTTGAAACTTAAGGGATCGCATTCTGGCAACTATTAGTATAATGGCTTAAGAATAGTTTATCTGATACATAAAAGTATTCCACATGAATGTCCAAAAGGTAAAGCCTTTCCTTTCCAGCTGTCATATGATCACTTACATCTCACTACTTTAGAATTCATAGGAGGAAATATTTGTCTTTTGCATTGTCAGTTTAGTTCCTTTCCCTCACCTCACCCTCCTCAACAAAACAACAAAAGGGAGTAAGATAGAAAAAGCAGTGGCACGTGGCTCTTTCTTTTCAGTACAGAGGAAGCTTCTTGTGACTGAACCATAACAAGTCAGGAAGCAGAACAACTGGTTATGCAGAAGTAGAATCCCTGAAGTAACTGCTTTCCACAGCCACCTCTTTTTTGAGGGCTTCATATCAGAAGGAGGCAAGGTGAAAAATTCACATAAAGCCTTGAAAACCACATCCAATAACTAAAACCGTATTAACTATCATTTCAGTTAACTTCCTTCCAATTCCTGTTCATGTTACTTTCTGTGAACATGCATCCAACAGCAATCAAGTAGACAGACAAAAAGAAAACAGAATCATAGAATTATTTAGGGAAAATTTCCTTAAGATCAGCAAGTCCAACACTAAACCACACCTCTTAGTGCCAAGTCCACACGCTTAAATATCACCTGGGATGGAGGCTCTACCACCTGCTTGGGCAGCCCATTCCAATGCCTAACCAACCCTATCATGAAGAAATTCTTCCAGGTATCCAACCTGAAGTTCCCTTAGTGCAAATTGAGGCACTTTCCTTGTGCCCTATCGTTTGTCACCTGAGTAACAAGACTGACATCCACCTCACTGCAACCTCCTTCCAGGTACTTGTAGACAATGATAACATTTCCCCTCAGCCTCCTTTTCTCCAGACTAAACAGCTCTAGTTCCCTCAGCCGCTCCTCAGATATTATGTTTTCTAGTCTCTTTCCCACAACTCAGTGTTCTTCTTGTAGTGAAGGGCCCCAAACTGAACAGTATTTGAGATGGCTGTCTCACCAGTGTGGAGAACAGAGGGACAATACTTCCAGTTCTCATCAAAGCATTACTCAATTCTTTCTAATGTCTATATAAGGTTATCCACTGTAGGTCTACTTTAGATAAAAACAAATACTAAAATGGTCCAGAAATATCAAATCTACTTGAAAGACAAACATTTACTGCAAGTTTTCCCCAGTACACACTGAATCAAATAATCAGCTTCCAGTGACTTTTATTAGCTGGGACTGTACCAGCTAATTCAATTAAATCAGTTCACACTGGAACAAAAAGAATACTTCAGAATTCAGCTTTTTTGAAGCACTTTCTGAATGCAGAGGAGTGTTTATTATAGCTAGAGGCAGCTGTGTTTCTACAGTACTGGGAAGGAAATACTATGAGAGCAGTACTGTGCATGCATAGATTAAAATATATTGTGGATTATTAGAAGAGTCTATGTTGCATAGAATACCAGTAATCAGAGAAACCACTCTTGCAAAAGAATATTTTTTTTCAGTCCAAACCTAGAGGAAAAAGAAAAATCAAGATACTGGATATGAATCAGTCTTAATATAGCTTGGCGTTGTGGGTGTGGTTAGAATATGACAGCAAGTTATTATTTATTTCATGAATGGGCCATGAACTAAAACTTTCTAGGAAATCATGAAAACAGCAGCATGGCAAAAGTGTGTATTTAGCAGAGCGGGCAGCAATTTATACAAAAAAGTCTGTGACCATAAGAAAACTACCAACAGCCCTGAGTTAGGTCAGCAATGCTCTTTAAGCTACCCAGAGGAGATAGGGCTAACAAGGAAACTGCTGAACTTTTCTGAAGCCTGGGCTCTATTCCTGTTGCTGGTCGTGGTTATAAACATATTTCTTGATTCCTCTGAAAGTAAGGTTCTCCCACTTACATACTTGTGTGAAAGATAAGACTGAAATGAAAGTAAGAAAACTATCAAATATAACAATTCAGTATACTGAGGATATATCACAGATATAACTGAAGCTGAGACTTTTATAGCTGTGTCATCATTAAGAGGATGTCTTATATTAATAATGACCTATCAGGTGAACAAATAGGTCAAAAATATAAATTCTTTTCAAAACAAAATTTCTCAGTCACAGTTGATTCAGTCTACTTCAGAAAATCAGTTACATTAAATACATGCATCAATAAAAAACAAGCAGAATGTCTTAGCATGAGAAACTCTATTATGTTTTCAACCACTGTAGCTAGAAGGCAGGTAGTACTTGCAACTTAGCTTGCACATACATTGTAACTGGTATCAGCATAATACAGAAAGATTTTCTACTACCTCTACCAATCACTTATATATAACATGACAGTAGGGTTAGACCTTAGGTTGGTTTTCAGGTTCAAACACTTTCCTAAACCTTGTTGCTTATGAAATATAACATTTACCTGTAAACTGATCTGACTTTTATAGATCTGTATGTTAAACTGGCAGAATAAAGTAACAAGAATTCTTTTTAAGAAACATAAAAAAACTCAGACTTCAACACTGATAGTCAGAAATTCTTAAACAAGAATAGAGTAAACAGCCACTGATATCCAGCCAGAGGCATCATACAGATCCAGTGAAGCTTTTAGACATTTAACTGCTCTATAGGTTCCTAAATAAACATGGACTTAAATGCACCATTTGGATCTTCAATATTCCTTTAATTCATGCTCAAGCACTCTAAAGAGTGAGATTTCCTGTGAAAATTCTAGCCAACAACATTTTTTTTTCTTTTTTTTTGCTGAGACAGCAAACAAATTTGGTTTGTTTGGTTTGTTACAAACCTCTGGTTTGTAACTTGAAAAGAAATTAATGGTATCAAAATGCAGTTAACAATACCCTTTAGTACACTGCACGTAAGTAAATTAAATTAACTCCTGAATAGCTTCACTATAATGGGCACTGATAATAATGATGAGAACACAAAAATTAGCTGCCTTTATGTAACAGTATTCCAGTTTAAAAACTGCAAATTCTTGTGCTTCAAGACACCTAAGCAACAGGCAAAAATTTGGGATTTTCATGTAACATTTGACATCAGTTTATTTTACTGTCATAGCTGTCAATTTATAAGATGTTGCTGTCTTCTTCTATGAAATGATACATGAGCTGATACAATCAGCTAGAATCTTGACCATTTCATCTTGGTCAAAGCCTATACAATGACAAAAGAAATACAGGAATTTTCATGGAAAGGAGGGATGATTTTGGCTATCCATGTCCTCCACCTTCATCTCTCATGTTGTATCTCCTCCAGCCTTTAGTTCAAATCTTGCTGTTCTTACCACTTCTGTACCACTTTTTGTTTCACAAAGTATTGCTCATACTGCTGCCCAAATTTAAAATTTTTAGGTATTAATTTTCCAACCAGTCTCTTTCTGTCTCCTCATTCAATTGAAACTGAAAACAACACAATCAAATGTATTTCTCTGGAGTGTTCTTCTTGTAAACACAATGCTATTCTTTAAAACTATTCTTTAAAAACTTAAAACTTGTTTTTAAAGAAACGCTCTTGAAGACCCAAAATACAGTCCTTTGAGTTTTATTAGATCTCTCCATAATACACTTAATAAGTCCATCATTTTATCAACACCAAGCAAAGAAGCTGGTGATTATTGCTTTCACTTCATGGACTGCTAACATTAAGATAGCAATACTATAAAATACAGAAGCCAAACATATTTAGCTGTATGCACATAAACAAATAAAGAAATACGTAAAAATAAAGTAGAATTATAATAGACTTCAACACATGATGATCCAGATGTACAACTCTTTCAGGCCATGGAATTCAGATATTCCTACTGATTGAACTGTGAGTAAAGCAGGTAGTTTGTCTATTTAAGGTCTTCTACTTTATCACTTACTGTTGAGATTGCAGGAGCACCTGTAATCTCCTACTTCCGAAGACCGTCACTTTATCCTCTTTGACAAAGACTTGATGGTTCAAGGTTAAGTAATGAGACAGTTCTGTACTTTTTATCACCCTGTAACTTATCATAGAATCATATTATAGAATCATAGAATGGCCTGGGTTGAAAAGGACCACAATGATCATCTAGTTTCAACCCCCCTGCTACGTGCAGGGTAGCCAACCTCTAGACCAGGCTGCCCAGAGCCGCATCCAGCCTGGCCTTGAATGCCTCCAGGGATGGGGGATCCATAACCACCCTGGGCAACCTGTTCCAGTGCGTCACCACCCTCTGAGTGAAAAACTTCCTCCTAATATCCAACCTAAACCTCCCCTGTCTCAGTTTAAAACCACTCCCCCTTGTCCTATCACTATCCACCCTCGTAAACAGTTATTCTCCCTCCTATTTATACGCTCCTTTCAAATAATGGAAGGCCACAATGAGGTCTCCCTGCAGCCTTCTCTTAAAACTTGTCTGAATACAGTCTTTATTTACAGGATAGAGACGAGCTTTCAGTCTAAATTAAATGAGACCAGGCAAAATTCTACCTGCAAAGTATGTCACGTTATCTCTGTCAGTGTCAGAGGGAGGCAAGGGACTACAAGACTGTAGGAACCCCTTTTTTTCCAGCTCAGAACAGAGGCGTGCTGGCTAATGAAGATAATCTTACAAGTCTTTTCTCACACTGCACACAATCTGTACACACCGCAATACCAAGAGAAAACTTCCGTTCATGGTATTTTCAGTGTGTCAGTTTACAGGACCCACTGTTTTAGAAATAAAGTAACACCCTAGGTTTTAAGAATCATGCTATCTGACTAAAAAGTGTTTTTTAATAATTCTGAGCAGTCAGACTGTTGTGGTTCAACCCAGCAGGTGGCCAATCCCCACACAGCCACTTATTCACTCCTCCCTAGTGAGGTGGAGAAGAGGATCAGAAAGGTAAAAGTGAGAAAATGTGAAAGTTTAGATAGTTTGTTAGATAAAGCAAAAACTGTTCACATGAGCAAAGGAAAACAACACATTCATTTGCTACTATTCATCAGCAGGCAGATGTTCAACTACTCCTAGGAAAGCAGGACTCATCACCTATAGCAATTGCTTGGGAAGACAATTGCCATCACTCCAAACATCCCTCTTCCTTCTCCTTTACCTCAGCTCTTACTGCTGAGCATGGGATATCTCTCTGGTCAGCCTGGGTCACCAGACCTGGCTGTGTCCCCTCCCAGCCTTTTGTGCACCCCCAGTTCCTCACTGGGAGGGCAGCAGAAGAAACAAGAGTCTTTGGCTCCCTGTAAGCACTGCCCAGCAACAACTGCATGGTTTCATCAACACTGTTTTCCTCATAAATTCAAAACATAGCACCTTATGAATTATTATGAAGAAAATTATCTCTATTCCAGCCAAAACCAGTGCACAGAAATAGAAATTTTGGACTCAACATCTCTTTTGCACCTGAAGCTGAACTACTACAGCATACAAGCAGTCTCCTCCCACTGTTTTACTGTATCTCTCAGATACTCCAACCACATTTATAGGACAGTAAAAGGGCCCCGTAGTACCACAGGTTTTACTTATTCCCGCATATAACTTTCCAGCCAAACGGCAAAACACTTTGACAGGAATAGACTCGGCTTCTCTAAAACTTCCATAATGCGGATTTTTCTCTAAACCTGTTGCAGGTCTGTCTTCATTTAAATTTTTGATTTCCAAAACAGTAGCTTCACATTCAAGAAATGAGGGAATATATTATTTTAACATTTTAAAAACATGTGAACACCTTCTACAAACAACACCACTGATAAATGTTACTAAATAACACATTTCATTTCAGTATTAGAAAATTAGGAATGTATGAGGAAAGAGGTTTTAGAATTGAACACTCATTTTGGTTGGATTAGTGAACATTGTTGTCCCACAGATAGAAACTAGCTGTAATTAGTATCTCAGGAGATACGTTGTTTGCTTTTTTTTTTTTCAAATACTTTCATAAACATTTGGAAATGCATTGTAGCTTTTGAACACTACTAGTGTTTTCTGACTTCTTAGGTTCTTTGTAAGAATATTACTAATTCTCACAATACTGGTTAGTTTCTATTGCATTTTTCCCTCTGACACACATAATTTTAAAAAGACAGTAAGTTTCTACTTTTTTCTACTACAGAAAATTGCTTGTCTGCTGCTGTAAGAAGAATGGCAGAGAATTCAAACCATTGGATGTCTTTGGCACATATTATATATTTTTATACTTTTAGTGTAGATAACCCATCAGCTCAACGCATTCAGTCATCATGTCTCTACTGTAAAACTTGCTCTTTCACTTGAGAATAATATTTAAGTTCAGTAAAATGGTATTTGTCATAACACTATATTACAGGGAAGGAAAAATGTTAAATTACATCTTTGTCTGTGGTTCCTAGCACACTGCTGAAAATACTTTTATATTTAAAATTTGAGTTAAAAAACCAAACCAAACCAGATGAATTCGATCTTTTGAGAGACTGAACAGGGAAGGAAACTAATAAAGCTAAAAGAACCACTGGTTAGCAAGCAAGTTTATCTACATTATTTTTTTCTAACACAGGTATACCCAGGCTTAAAATGTCTATACTTACTGCACATTTACAACATATTAAGCACAAACATCCTACCTGGAACCATGCTGCATGTATGATTCAGACTACTTCCAGTAAGCATAACCTGCATTTGGCATTGTGAATTTCAGCTGCCTTCATTCTGCCTAATACGTCATCTCTATTAGCAGTCTATTGAGTTCCTTATCATCTTCTCTGGCATGAACTTTTTCTACTTCATTTGAGAATTTAAATAAAATTAATCAGTATTCAGAACATTTGAGTATATGCACTGCTTGCTGATTTTAGCTGTGGAGTTGTAAACACTGCATCTGCGAAGACAAATTCTACAACACCTGATACCATGCTGAAAAAGTTAATATGCAATAAGTTTATGTGAAAAGAACTGTCATGCTCAGAGCTTGCAAAGAAGTTCTGTCCAGTCTACTAGGCCTGGCTAAAATGGACCCAAACTGACTAAGTTATGTTTTGCCCAAAGCAGTATAAGCCAAATTAGGAGTGTGGAAGCAAAAATAAATGGTTACTTGTTTATCTGGTTTGTGCTTGATTTTATTTGTTTTCTAGATAAGAAAAGACTGAAGAAAAGGAAGGTAAGAGTTTTCAATTATATATAAAGGGCCCCTCAGTCAGCTAAGAGCAGGATCCATTGTGTTAGATCTGTATGAACAATATAGTTGAAACAGTTATGTTAATTCTACAAGGGAGAAGGAAAACACAGAATGGAAGGGAGGACTGCTGTTATTAATATTCCTTTAGTGAGGTAATGCTGAAAGAGATTACTAAAATTGAAACACAACCAGACATATTTGGAAAGTCATCATGAGAAAGTATGTTTTCACAAGCCCCATATGGAAATTAAACAAAAAGCCCATTCTCCCAAATTTATATTTTCACAGAATCAATACACATTGATATGACATCAACATACTCCTATTTTACTAAAAAGACATCCATTATCAACTTAGGTAGGCAGACACTAGGAAAATATTTGTATATACCCTATTTCATAATTTGAGATAATGTTGCTGTATATCTCTAATAAAAATACAGGCCATGCAAAAGACCATCACACATACACTGCCTGTTGACATGTCTTTTTCCAACCCATGGCTATACCAGGCATTGAAAGTTCTAAGGAAAGTTCTAATTACACCATCCCTGACACTCACGCAATGCACAGATTTAGTCAGCCCACATTAATGCCACCACTTTATACAAAGACCTCAGTCAGGGGCAGTGATGTAATTGAAATGGGTAGGGAAGAAAATAATGTGGAAAAATGGCAAGCAAAATTCAAAGTGTCTGCAACTTAATTAACTGGACCTGAACCAGAACACATCAATTACTTCTGTTCAATTCTTACACAGCCCAACAAGTAATACTACAGTATTACAATAATAATAATAAAAAATTAAATATCATTAATTTCTTTACTCCAGAAGTATTTGTGCTGTAAAAACAACAAACTCCAAAAATCGATGCCTTCCCCNAGAAAAACAACACTACAAAGTTGAAAATTAGCTTTTGCTACCATACAAGAAGTAAATCTAAACACAAGAAGAAGAACTGGTAGAAAATAATAACTTATATGGCTAGAAATCCCCTTATACTTTCTCCCTTTCCTCATCTCTTCTATTTCTCATCCCTTTCTACTTTTCCCACATTACTTCAGTTTCTTAAGAGAGAATAAGGAATTAAAATCCATGTGCTTGGGACAGTATAATTAATAACTGGGAAGCAAATTATTATCTAATTGCATCAGGATTTGATGAAGTATTGTCCTTGATCTTCCTACACTGGCACTTGAATTTGCAAGTCAAAAAAGTAGTTTTAAAATACCTAACATGCTTGGTAGAACTTAACTCTGTCTCCTCATCTTGCAACTCGGGCACAGATGGAGACATTAGAGAGCAACACTATCCACACTTAAAAAAGAATTAGAAGAAAAATAGTAGTAAAGATGGAGTTTAGGAGAGTCTAGTTAGATTTCAAATAGGAAAACAAACATTTTCTTTCAGTTAAGAAACAAAATAAAATTTTACAATTAACTCTTAAATAAAGTGGTTCTAACATGCATCTCCCTTGCCATGAGTTTGGGAAATATCTGCACTGCGAAAATCTGGATACAATTTATCTTCCCTGGGAAGACAAAATTTTGCTAAAGATACTATATTAAATTACTAGAACTGGACTTTTTTTTTTTTCTGAATTTAATTTATATAACCATGATCACAATTTTGTGTCCATTATGTTTCTGAGAAGGTCTATAGAATGAGAGATACCAGTTTGACCCTTTTGTTCTGTCACTTTGTTTTTACAGTTATTTTCCATTTGGGCATGATAATAAAGAAAGACTGTTAGTTTGGGCCTGCATGAGACCTGAGTTCCAATAAACATACAAGTATATTTCTAGATCTACAAGCAGAACATGTTTTAAAAAGGTCTTTGTATTAAAACTTCAAAGACTATCGTGGTGACAGCAGGCTATGTTTGTACCATTTCCCATTCTCATTACAGTTACCATCATAGATACAAATCGATACTGCAGTATTTCTTGCTCTTGTTGCAATCCATGGCATAAGAATGAGCTATCAGAATGTTAATGTTTCATATATTCTGTAAGTACAGCTCTGCATGGCTTTGACCTTTTCAATATTCTCTAATTTGACTGGCTGGCTACTCTAATTTTTCCCCTGTTTATAGTCTGAAAAACCTGTGGGGAAGAAGTAGAATGCCTGGCCAATCAAAATACTGAACACTGAAAAGATCAAAGTAGTAAAACACATTACAGTCTTTCACAAAATATATTAGGCATTAAAATTTTGATATTACGCTATAAAAAGATAACATTTTCCTCTGCAACTCTAGCTACAATAAAAGTGGAGAAACTGTAAAGCAAAGGGTGATATCACTAAACAAAGAAACACAATTTTTACTACTTGGACATTTTTTGTTTAGACAGTTATGTATTTCCTCAAATAACTAGCACTTTGCTAGCATCAAATTAAATCAAATTCAAATTCAGTTTATTGTTTTTAATTCAAATTCATAATTTTCCAGTAGGCATTCCACTGCAGTGGAAGGTGCTTCCCTGTTCTGCTAAATGTAATTCTGTCTAATTTACACCACGTGGAAGATTTCATTTTCGTTTTCTTTGCGGTTCACAGACACTGGGTGAGTCTGGTAAGAAAAAGGCGATTTTGCATGATTGTTAAGAACTGAAAGATTCATCTTGCACGCTGTTGTTGGGTAAACAACAGAGAATGGAGAAAAATCCATTGCTTTGACAACATGGCATTCTACTAGAATAGAAAACAATAAAAAAAGCAAGTCATCTTACCATAACAAAGATGTTAATAATATAAAATAAGCAAAACAGATTAAAAATAAAATGTAAACAACTCTGAGATGATATAATCAGAACAGTTCATGGATTCATTTCCAAATAATCACCACAGCTTAATCGGGTTATGGAACTAATACACCTTGTTATCACAATGCATGTTTCTTATCTGCTTGCTAATGAAAGACTTAAGATGAAGAGCCCTAATATGATTTGATTTGTAATTCTTTCCTCGAAAATTCCCAAAGAACTGATTATCAATAGTCTCATCAAACAAGGCATTCTGCGCACTACTATTTCAACACAAATTGGTAATCTGTATCCCTAACAAGTTTCCAAACCAACACACAGTTAATTAGAAAAGTCTGTCCCTATAATTAGGATTCATCAAAATCACTGCTTCCTCTTTACCAGCAGATCATTTATAACAAAGAGTTTCAAATATTACACTGAAGTTGCTCATCTTGCTTGCAAGTCTGCATTTTGTGACGCGATCAGACAGCAGGCACTATCACCAAGGAAACAAAGTAAGAATCTACTTCAACATCAGCCTTCACACCGAAATAACAAATGTCTTATAAGATCACTGGAAGTTGTAACTTTTTCAAATAGGATAATTTATGCTATAAAATTATAATTTAATTACTAACTGGCAAAAAAAAAAAAAAAGACGGGTGATGTGAAGAACTTGTTGCACTGTGCTGGTGAACAAGGTTTACAGATAATGCATTACAGTTATCAGGTATGCCATTCTATTTATTTATATTTATTTATTTCATGGCCTGCCTTCTGTACTAGATCATTAAAATACCTCAACAGAATTGCAAAAGTACCTTCTAGCATCTTCTAAAGGTGAAATCTCTTTCAGTTCCTGAAGAAAATGATATTCTATAACATAACTTGTGTATGAATTTAGAAAGAAGTAGTTGTAACAAGAGGTATGTTAAGACTCCATCTAATAAAACTAGTCAGTTATGTGGAGTTAAGCAGAAATGACCAAAGTGCTTGTACATTACAAAAAAAAAAAAGGTCATTTTCTTATAAAAAAAGTGATATAAGGTGGCAATAAATAGGCTAAAAATGAATGTCATCTCCGTTAGAGGAAAAAATTCTTGTACCAAACAGTTGCACTTGGAGAAAAATATCCTAAACCAAATTACAAAGGTAAAGCACATTGTCATTTGACCTAGATAATTTTACTGCATCACATTTTATAGCCTTATATGAACATACGATTTACTTTTGCTCCCATTTCATAACTAACATAAATATTTTGTATGGCTATTTAGTAAAGTATAAGGACTGCCCCAGAGAGATGGCTCATGGAGTTAAACAATGTAAAAGCTTCTAATGTTGTATTCCTCTGCACAGCTATTACCATTATAAAGAGGAAAACAGACTAAATGAAACATTATTTCCCATTTCAAAACACCTGTAATTTTTCAACAGACAATAGAGGATGCACGATACCTTTTCTCTCAGATGCCGATCACGAAATTTTGCGTCAGCCATTGCCAGTTTGCTTGGCAACATACGTCTAAAGACCTTGGGAACAACCTCCAAAACACCACAACATTTACGTTCCCCTTTATAAAAATGCTATCAGGAAATTTAGAGTTACTAAACTACAAGTGCTGCACTTCAAGGAACAGCTGAAGAATGAAGCTGCCAAACTTCAAGCATTACTATCTGGCAGACAGCCTAGCAGAAATCAATCAATTTCTAAATAAAAATCTACTTTAGACTAAGTAGAGATTTAAGGAGAGATGGCAAGTAGAAATGAGTTTCAGTTCCACGTAAAGTTTTTACTGCAATCAAAAGATATTCTTCCTTGTCATTACAACATAAAAATAGATACTTGCTGTCACATATATGAGAGCTGCTCTGAAAGAAATGCCACCTATTTTATTATGTCAGCCTATGACGTCAGAGGCGGACATTGTTGTCAAATGGCATCTGACATGGAAAAGCGTATGAAGGAAATCATGTATCATCGAATTCTTCCATGCAGAAATAATTGCACACATTGATATTCATCTGCGCTAGTTGAACACCGATGTAGACCAAACAGCAGATGTGAGCACAGTGAGATGGTAGGTGGTTTCAGCAATGGTTACAGTTGGGTCACCTCCTCTGGTGCAGATTTTTACAAGCATAGTACGCAGACTCTTGTTCACTGCTGGCAAAAATGCATAGCTAATGGTGGTGTATACATTGAAAAATAGTTTTTTTTTGTAGCTGAGAATTTGCTCTATCAAATAGTGTTATTGTGCTCCTTTTATCTGTTTTAATTTCCATGAGAATAAATAGGACCCATTACTTTTGGAGTGACCTACATAAAACTGTAGAAGCAACTAGGTTGAAAATGAACTTCAAGATCATTAAACCCAGCCATCAATCTGAGCTAAGTCCAACACTAAACCAATGATTCTTAATTACCTCCAAGGGTGGGAACTCGACCACTTCCACAGACAATGCATGACAATGTTTGACCATCTGGTCTGTGAAGAAATTCTAATATCCAATAAGGTACTAATTTAGATAGAGTGAGATCTCTAGTAAGAGAGATACATTATTCAAGTTCATAACTGGAAGTATCCCTTCCAGTTATGTGGATGGAAACATGGTGATTTCTCCAACTGATCCTGTCTATCGTACAGATTCTAGAGTTAACCTCACGATCACTTTTTTTTACTATCTGAATGTGAGAGTGTTAACAATTTTTTTATAATTTACTATATTCATAACTTTAGATATGGTAGATGAGCCTTTTAAGTCTTTCTCTGTAATCAGTGGTGAGAGCGTGGTTCCTCCAGAGGACAGCTCAAAGCAGAAGCCTGATTTGGGGGCTCTGTATCCTTGCTGGAGGGCTTGCTATCCTTAATTATATAGGAAGATAAGCAGACTTCACAAAACAAGACTATCCTTGGTAGTGATCCATGGTATCTCTGTGAGAAAACATTTTTACAAATGAAGAAGAGAAAAAAAAAAAAATGTCAGAGGATGAGAAACAGAATGAATTTTGGGGGACTAATACAGAATGCACTGAAAAGAGAGTGTCTTACTTTTTGAAAACACTCTGATTTTTGAGAGTCCATGCAAAAAGTCTGAAAAATAAGATAAAAGCATTTTTTTTTCCTGCCTTACCATTAGATCTTATATATATATATCAGCTCACTAAAGAAAAATCTTTGTATGCGGAGAGCACTAAAAACCCGAGGGGGAAAAAAAAACACAAACAACAAAGCACAGTAAAAACTCTCTTTCATCCTCTTGTTTTTACAAAAATTTATGACCCATCCCCTCTCCATTTTTGGAACTGAAGCCTTACTGAGGTTTGCAAATGTTGCTAAACATTTTTCATGTACAAAAAGCTCCTACAAGCTGCAGAGTTAATGGGTTTTTCTCAAATGCTTTTTGTAGAGAGATTTCCAATGCCATTTAAAAACTCAACAGGTCTGAGTAAACAGCTGAATTTTGTTTGCAACCAACTACAGCAGCTTTTAAATTTTATTGAATGAATACTGATGCCACAGACATCAGGTAGCATTAAATAGCCTTAGCAGATCAGTTGACCTGTGTCTTATTTTTAAATACAAAAATAAAAAATTGCTCATAAAGGTGAGTTTAGGTACAGAATGAAATTTTCTGAGGCTTCTTCTCTAGTGAACAAATGAAGACAGATCAGGAGCTCAGTTCCCTGATTCCAGATTTACTTGAGTTCAGCATGACAGTTTCTCTTTTTTGCTATCTCTTTTGCTTTTGCCACCTTCTCAGCAATGTATGTGTAAGATCTAAGGTAATTCAAGAAATAAAACTGCAAAATTTCAGGGTAAGAACAACACAATGAATTATGTGCTTATAACTACTAAAGAATTCTAAGCATTTATCTATAGTGCATGTTTCCCACATTATTCCATGTGGGATTCAATGATATCTAGGTGTTTCTCAGTTGTTTCGTAAAATGGCATATCATAATGGGATTGCATCTGAAAACAACAGCACAACTGAGCACAAAAATGTGAAGATGTCAAGGACACAGTGAGCATGTGGATATAGGTGAAGGAGCAGTTTACGGAAGTGTTACCAACTAACAAGCATTGATTATTTATCTGGCTATCTATCTATCTATCTATCTAGTTGGATTCCTCACTGAAATACTTCTTTTTTGTGCTTTCTAGGTTGTTTTTTAAATTCCTCTCTTTTCATTCATCTCTTTTCTTTTTCTCTAACCCATTTATATTACCCTGTAAATTCTCCCCCTTTCCATTGATAGCTTAGGATGATGACTTTCTCGTCATCTGTCCATTTGAAAGAGGAAGGATGAGGTGGAACTCAAAGAAGCATGCATAAAAAAATAATCCTGCAAAGATAGATCTGTAAATTCATAAAAACATGAAAGGTATTAAGAATTCTATTCTGTTTGAGATATAGCATGAACTGGAAGTGTTGTGATACAGATTTGTCATACATAAAGATTCTGTCAAACACAGGAGCTTATTAAAGAGAAATCTTGGAGCTAAATTTAACAGGCTTCCACATTCTGCATGTCTAGATTTCATCTGCCATTTCTACTCAATTCCCACATATTTTCTATTCTAAGTTGTTTCATAGAACTGCTGTTTGTTGTTTAAAGTGGTTGTTTTTTTTCTCCTGATATTGAGCATACAGTCATTCAGTATCAAGCAGCTTAAAATCTCTCTGTAGGAAGTAAGCAAATTCAGAATGAATTTGACCCCAGACCTCCTCTGCTCTTTCCCTTTTGTCTAATGGTTCACATGCATAAAAAGAACATAGGTTCAAGAAAACCAATTAAATTCCAACTGCTGGGCATTATATGTTTTGTCAGAATACTAGAATATAAACTACGGGGTTTTTTTTTTTTTNCAGAGCTTTGTTGCAAGGCTTTACAAAGTAAAAGACGTACACTGATTGGGCTAAACTATGTATATCTATTTAAAAAAGGGGGAAAAAAAAAAAGAAAAAAAATGAAAAAAAGGAAAGGAATAAGAATGACTCAGAATGAAGGACATTTGCACAATTAAAACTTAATTTAAGAACAAACCAGGTATACTTCTGCAAAAGAAAAGGACAAGAAGCATCTTCAATTGAAATAGTTTTCCAGTTTTCTTCCATTTTCCACACTAGATACATCGTAGTTACTTCACCTTCTCTTCCCACCCCATCATTTACGTTCCTTACTTCTTCAAACAGAAAAGAATAAGGCAATTCTGCAGCTGTAATACTTTGTATACTTTATCTCAAGGAAGAAAGTGTATTACATAAATCACAGAATTTTCTCGGCAAATGTGGTGTAAATTCAGTTGAGATGAAGAAGTGTCTAGCGTTTCAAAAATGCTCACTACTCATCAGGTCTCACTGTACTCAATGAGAATGGCTGCATGCTGAGTTCTGTTGGAAAAAAAATTATTAGATGCCAGACTTGGAGTTCTGGAATTATGAAGTTATTTTTAAAACTTGGCCAAAAAATATTTATTGTATTGTAAGGCAGAGTGATAAGATCCTTTGTCTAGGACTAGGTACGATACATTTTTATAGTACTATACAGAATTATAGGAACTTGCAGCAAAGATAAAATGTGCATTCATGAATGTGGTTAACATAACTAATTAACATTACGCAAGTAAGTGTGCTATTTGTTTGTTACTGCGTTGTAAAAGAAAAAATATTTGCATGCTCAATTTACCAAATACAAAAGGATCTCATCTGTTGATTCTCAAATACATTGCAAAAGCAAATGCATGTCTGAAATCAATGGCTAATTGCACATGCAAACCTCACATTGTTTTAATTGTAATAGTTCCTTCTGCCCATAAAACTGCATAAATTCAGTTTATGCATTCAAATAATCTAGTTTTACCAGGTGTTTATTAAATTGAATTCACCATTTTAAGATGCATTTAAGGAGATTAAAAAAAAACCTACAAAGTATAATTCTGTAGTACAAAAGTAACTACAAACAAACCTTACATTGTTCCATAACCAATTCATACGGATCCTACTATTCTTTTAGATTTTAGCTTTTAACTCATTACTGAAGCACAGTCTGAGGATGAATGAACCACAGTACATTCATTTTTTGTACTCAGAAATATGGAATTAAACCTTGCTACAGCTCTACAGTTGTGTTGGCCACTCATAAAAGCAAAGAATTTTGCAGAGAATAACATAACTGTAATCAAAACAGAATCACAGAATTGTAGGGGTTGGAAGAGATCTCTGGAGATCATCTAGTGCTACCACCTGCTAAAACAGGTTCCCTACAGTACATCGCATAGGAAAGCATCCAGGGGGGTTTTGGATATCTCTAAAGAAGGAAACTCCACAACCTCTCCGGGCAGCCTCAGCCTCAGTTTTTGTCAAAAGAATGCATCTTAAAGAAGAATCTCTGCAAATCCAGAGTAACATAATGTAGAAGTAGGGGATACTACTGAATATAAACACCTCTTTCCCAGTCTCAGTAATTCAACACTTGCACCTCATATCTATTCAGTATTCAAACANTAGCTACTCATAAATAAAATATTGTCAGTAATCTATAAGCACGTCTAAGGGAGTATTATAAAAGGGATTTATTTATATCTCAATGACAGTCAACATAACGTCCTCAACTTAAATGTACATATATGCAGCCTCATTAAGTGCTTCCAGAACTGAAAAATCCTAAGCTGCTTCTAAATACAGTGAATGCAAATTGAAAGATGTCTATAATAGCTTTATTTTATTTTTTATGATGTTAAAGTCAGATTTAGGTTCAGAGTGAATGCAGAATGAAGTTTTGTGTAGGTGGTCCCATGCAAGAAAAATGTCATAATCACATTAACTCTATCAATGGGGAATAGTTATTATGGGCACTTAGGAAGGAAGACTAAGGAAGAAGTTGTGCAAGCAAGCAACAGGAAGGGTGACATAAACATCAAAAAGGAGAGGGTTAGAACCAGTGACGCTCCATCAGCTGCTGTTCAGATTATACTTGTTACTATTTGCCCTCTGGAGTTAGGTAGCAACTTGAAAGCACCAGAGGTACAGCGCCTATTACTGAATCTCACGTTAAAACAGTTGGCAATCTCAGAGTATCAGCATTAAGGAGCAGAATTAATCATTTAATTAGTTTTATACTTTTCAGCCAAGCTGTCTATGCATGTATTCATAACATAACCTCCTAAATTTCACTTGCCTCATTTTGTACCCTCCTCATCGTCTTCTATGCTGTCTTGTGAGACACAGGCTATCTTTCAGAGCCAGAAAAGTAAGGAATGAAATCACAAGGACATAAAAATACTTTTCTGACCACATGCCTGGGAAGATACTACAAATTATTTGCAATCTGCTGACTTGCTAAGCATAGGAATGACTGCACTTTTATTTTAAGGATGTAGAATGCAGCCTTCCTGTTTTATTCTAAGGACTACAACTTGTGATCGCTTACAGAGACCCGGGAAGCAACAGTACATAGATCTCCTTTTCCATTTTCAAGTTAAAAGAAATATTAGCAAACCTTAATAAACAGATAGATCTCTATTAACTCACCAACACACTACTCCAGTTTCTCAAAGTGCTGGATAAATAGATGGTTGTAGCATTCAGATTGTTAATAACTTAAATTTTGCCAACACATGGCTGTTCTGGCCCCACCAAAGGGAAGGCATACCCCCCTTTGCTCAGAGATGAGGCAATATTGTGATTAATACAGTGGATATGCTGCAGAATACAACAGTGATTATTAAAATGGCAAACTCTAATTTAGAATCTCAGATATCACCAGACATGAACACAAAGGTCAACTGCTTTGCCTCTCTGAAGGGCACTCCATCTTGGGAAGACAAAGAGAAGTCATAGCTTAATACACATATTTAGGTTAACAATAAACTGGATGACCTGGCTTTGGCTGGGATAATTTTATTCATAGTGTCTTGTATAATGTTGTGTTTCGGATTTAGGAGAAAACCAATGTTGACAACAGACTGATGTTTTAGGAGTTGCAGAACAGTGCTTACACTGAGTCAAGGACTTTTCTGCTTCTTGTGCTGCCCTGCTGGTGTGGAGGAGCTGGGGGTGCAAAAAGAGCTGAAAGGAGACAGAAACAGAACAGATGACTTAGGCTGGCCAAAGGGACATTCCATATCATATGGTGTCATGCAGAGCAATAAAACTGGGCGAGCTGGCTGGGGGGGCTGCCACTGCTTGGAGACTGTATGGGCATTGCTTGGTGGGTGGTGAGCAATTGCACTGTTCATCACTTTCTTTGGGTACTATTTATTATTATTATTTTCCCTTCCTTTTCTGCCCCATTAAACTGTTATTATCTCAACTCACAAGTTTTACCTTTTTTTTCTGATTTTCTTCCCCATTCCACTGGTGGGGAGTGAGCAAATGGCCGTGTGGTGCTGAGCTGCCTGCTGAGTTAAATCGCGACTGGATTACTATGATTTGCAGAGCTAACAGAGACAAGCATTACAAGGCTTATTTAAAGGATGGTACTTCCTTTCTCACTGGAAAAAAAAAAAAAAAAATTGTATCCCCATGTGGTACCCATACACAGTAAATCTCAGTAGCTTTGGAAACCAGACAAAACAAAAGCTGTGGGAGGAAAACCTTGATTCTCTGGCAAACAGAAAAATAAAACTGGAATTAAAAATATTAGGTATCAGAAATTGAACATTTTGCTTATCGACCTTTTTTCTTCTTTTTTTTTTGCTTAAGAATTATAATGAATATTCCACACAGTAGAATTAAATAGCCATGTACAACTCAAGTTATTTACTGCAAAAACAGAAGGATTGGTAGACATGAGGGAGTTATTCTATGCTCACTCATACAACAGAATAACCTTCCCATATAAGACCTTGTGCAACAAACATTCAAGATCCATCTCTTATGTGCTAAGGATCAACATCATATTTTCACTTCTTTTATTTAGGAAATGTATACTTATCTATACGTATTTATTTGCTCTGTTGACTGTGGGGAAATAATTAATGACTAAAATGTCTGCTTTGATTATTCATCAAATAATTCCATAAATGCTACTGAAAATAGGACCTACAAGCAATAATCTAATTTTCCAGAAGTCCAGAGAAACATCTGCTGCTACTGTAAGTACTGAAACAGTCTGCGAGGGGAATGGAAGCACTTAAAGAATTCATAGTTCCCAGTAAACCCAGACAGTCAATGTGCACTCTAGAACTTAGCATAAGGAAGTGAATTTAAAGACACATTTTCACTAACTCAGATATCAAAACAGAGAGACGCAAATCCTTTGACATGATTTATTCTATGTTCTTAGCATCCCTAGTTAGAAATAAAATCAATGGATATTCTGGAAACATAAAAAAGAAGAACAACCTAACTTGAACAGCAGTTTCCCTAACGCTGAGACTTTGTGATTTGCCAGACATACAATCAATTTTTAGCCACTTTAAATGATGGGCAGATGTCAAATCTGAACAATATTTGGATTTAGAGATTGACAATTAATTGCTGTTGTTTGTAAAACAGGTTCCTAAATAAACATAATTTATTCTTATTTTTTTGTAGGTTCTGGTGCATTTTCTTGATGATAAAAGTAGCATACTTGCTAAGTATTAGGCACAACGATGTTCTAAATGTCCATGACAACATTTTTCACAAATTATTTACCTATTATTTATTATTAGTTACCAGGATGTAACTTCCTGATACATATATTATGCCACATTCTGCTTAAGTATGGTACATAATTTAGATTCTCACACTGTCTCACATTGCTTGCTGAAAACATCATAGCATCCTGTTAATGGTTTAATGAGAAGGAAAATGATAAACACAGGGTTGGAATATGAACAACTTGAGACTGGCATGGGTATACATGGCACATATTTTTTTTTTACTCTCTGGCATTTCAATTTCATTTTCATCCACAGATTTGGAATATATTTGGGTAGTCTTTCTTGTTCCTTTTTGTATAATTAAAATAAAGACTTACATATCATTCTGTTCTTTTTTATCAGTTGTCTATCACACGTACAAATCTTGGTGACAGCAATAAAAGAAGAGCCAAGATATTCCTGATGTTCCTGAAGTTAATAGCTTGGATTTGAGTTTACATTGCAACAGTGGAGTTACATGTCAACAGCTACAGACATTCTTGCAAGTTACCATACTTGCTAAAAGTTGCATCAGCACAGAACTGCGTCTTTACTTCTTCCCTGTAGAAGCAACCTGGACTATTCTTTACTGTCCTCTGAATTAGCTCAAAGCCTAGGGAAATAAACCTCCTCTGGACCAGGTTGCTTTTACCAGACAGGTAAGACAGAAGCTATGTTGCCAAGGAATGTGGAGGTATAGCAAAGAGGTATCTAAGTTAGCGTTTGAGGAAGGGAGGTCTTAATTTGTCATTACTTCAGGTTAGAAAAAGGAAAGATATTTTAGTCCAGAGTTCAGTCTAAGTCCTATGCTAAAGATCTGAAGGAAAGTGGTCCCCCTCTCTAACCCTATTAATATTAATGAAAACTATCAGAACCTTTGAGAGTGACTTTCTACACAAATGACTTCAGCTAAACATAAAAATGCATATTGTATTTCTAGGAAAAATGTCAGATCCTTCACTCCTCTCCCAGTCAAAAACATGCAGGAGAATATTTCCAGTATTTCTGCAAGAGAAACAGACAGTATTGCTCGAGACAGCATAAATGATCTTACATATTTTCACATCCAGCATTCTTTTACTCAAGATTTTGCAAGGCTCCCAATGTCAATTCCAAATGTTTGGCAAATTATATTCTGTAACTAAACAAACCAGTATTATAGGATTTTAAGTGATACCTGTAATTTAAACACTGAATGACTTTGATTACACATGTATATCATGAACATATACTTCATTCTCTGACAAAGTCTCTTCTGTATAGAACTGCTCATGTAATGATTCTACCTACATATATTTTTGTTTTTATTAATTTCTGTTTTATTGACTTACTGAAGTTATTTATGTAGTTTTAACTGTAATTAAAATATCTCAAGATTTTGAGATTATGTCTTTAACTGTGTATGAATCTCAGTGTGAATCAAAAGTTAGATTTGTTTCTACCAGTATGTGGTAGAAACCACCTGTGCAGTACGTGTAATTTGGGATTCAGTGCCCAAGACTGTTATGGGAAGATGAGAACAAACTGGACTAAGACAGATCAGATACTTTTTCCAAAAGATACTCGAGCTCAGGAAGGTCTAACACTGTAACTTTTCTGAAATGCAAACAGTTATAAGGTGATTATTCATTTTTTTCTTGTGTCCTAAAGTATCTGCAAACACTGGCTCTTGGAGAGCCTGGTATTCCACATCAACGTTTATACAGACTTGCTTTAGAAAATGGAGCTGCATTTTAAACAATAACATAAAAAGGGTCTAGACTGGAAAGAGTATTCAAATTAACTGTGGAAGTATAGATCACTCTATCATACACTGTCCCAAGACCATAATTGCAAGTTAGCATTCCATCTACATCTAAGGCTAACAAGATAAAATTGCAAAAATTAAGTTATTGTCTGACATCACTGTACATAATAAATAACATGTGTCCTCCATTTCATAAGGGAATTAAAAGGGGATACATTTATTATATACATGCCAATTTTATCTCTGAGGTAATGCTATGGAATTAAACAAGGGGTCATCTGGTTAAATAGGGCAAAGAAAACAGGTCAGTGTGCAAGCAGACATCGAAAGTCAATGGGATTACATTATACCTTCATCTTCCCAACAGTGCTTATAGTTCTAATAGTGTTTCCAGGGAAGTTATACTAACTCCAAGGTAAAACAAAAGCTGAACAATATTTCAACAAAAAAATACTGCATGTTTTTGTTAAGAACTTTCACAACATGCCATGACAGTAACTAAAATTAAGTTTGCAAATGAAAAGGTTTTTTAATTTGATTTTTTAATGTAGGAAACCAAACTTGGAAGTGTTGCCTGTCTTCCTCAGTTGAGTAAAATTCACAATAAAAAAAAATAAAAATTAATTCCATAGAGAACAACTGAAGTTGAACCTTAGAACTTGAAAAAAGTTTCAAAAACTGAATGTGTAATAAACATATGCCCATTTGATAAAGGTAATTCAGACATCATGCTGGTATGGCTGATTGTTCTTCAGAAATTTGCAGAGCTCAGTGCTCCTTTCTTTCTCAGTTTGTTCACTTTTTTTTGTGCGTGTGTGTGAGAAGAAATTGCAATGGCATAACCCTTATAAACTAGCCATGTAAAAGATCTTTAGTATGAAACAAGACAGAGAAAATACTCTTTTGCATAAAAAAGGAGATAAAACAGGGCACAGTAACAGTGGAGACACAAGACAGTGGTATTGTTTTGAGGTAAGACAGTGAGAAGGAGAGGAAGAAGTTGTCTCAAGAACTCAGAGAAAATCACACAAGTCCTGGCTGAAACTTTATCAAGCAGAAAAAAAAAATTGGGATACATTTAATTGCTCTGTATAAAACTGTGACATACTGATACAGTTCTGAAAAATGCTGAATCTAATGGAGAAAGAGTAGCCTCTGCAACAAACATATACTGCCTATTTTAGCAAGTAACCTGAAGGCCGTATTCCTACAACTCAAAATGCCATTAAATGCATGAGTGTTTGTACTCCTATTTATTTGTAATACTCAGAGAGCCATGCACCTCCTAAAATTAATAAGAAGTGCTCCAAACTACTCCAGCTTTCCAGATTTAATCACCATTAAACCATTTATTATGGTTCCTCCACATGGGACTTAATATTCTTTGATATTCATATGTATAATTACTTCTTATAATCGGTACATAGCTATTAAGTGATGTATTGCTAAACTTCCAGGTTTTGAATGGATAAATATTAGCCTAATGTGCTCAATCAATGCATAGAAATAGCTTTAGCACTTTTCCTGCAAGGGAAAATATTTACCATATATCATAGTTAGATTAGCTTGAGGCACTAAGCAGCTGATAAAGGAGGACTGAAAGCCTTGAAATCACTTTAAAAGTCCTTGCATTTTGTGAAGGACGTCTTCAACAGAGTGAGAAAAGAAGAAACGAGCTCCATTACCTTGAGCCTCCTATAAAACCAAGTACTTAGGATCAGAACCATGTCAGAATACTTGCTTCATGAGACACAAAATGCTCCTTTCTAAAGAGAAAAATCACTAGGGGATACAAAGAGCTTCTCATCTCTTTAGTTTACTGAATTTTTCAGTCTAAATGGTGGTTAGTGAACCTGGAGTGGGCTGTTAATAAACAAATCTCATTCACTGAAGTTTACACTGCAGTTAGTTAGTTACTCTGCGGCTAAACAGAGAGCTATTAAACTTTACAAATTACTCGATGTTCAGTTTCTTGAAAATAAATTGTATTTTTGACTGCAGTTAAATTTATTCATAAAGAAAAGCGTACTTTTTACAGAAACTGAAATAACTCCCAACAAATTCAATACTAATCTTTCAATAGGAAATAGGTCGTATTGAATAACGTTAACAAAAATGAGCAATTATTTGAAAACAGAGTGCAAGAGAGTCAAATAAAATGATCTCATCTGTGGTTTTGAAAAGAAAGATTTTGTAACTTTTGAAAGGTAGTTACACAGTGTAAGTATAGAGCTGTGCGTCTTTTAATTCAAGCTCATAAATTATTTCATAAATTATTTCTTGTTTCACATACAATGGAATTGCTTCCAGTTACCTTCAGTAACTCAGGATACCTCTTTCTTTTCTTTAGCATTTTTTCAGTACTTTCTCAATGCATTTGCTTCCAAGCAAAACACAGAGAGGCATAAGACAAACAATAATTGTGAGAAAGGTTCCTCACATTATTATGCCTCAGTCTTGAAAAGAATAAGGTGGTTCGGGTCAAAATTGGAGTTCTGGAAATTTATTTGAAAACAAAATCAACAAATGCCAATTTTCAGTTCAGTTTTTGCCAAATTCTACTCACAGAATTACAGAATTGTAGGGTTTGGAAGGGACCCTGGAGATTACCAAGTCCAAATGCCCTGCTAAAGCAAGTTCCCTACAGCAGGTCACACAGGAAAGTGCCCAGGCAGGTCATGAATATCTTTGCAGAAGGAGACTCCACAACCCTCTGGGCAGAGTATTCCCTTCATGCTTCCAAATAAAATGGAAGGACTTTTTAAGTCAGAACATATTGCTACATTATGAGAGCTGAATCTACTATGCTTTCTGAAGGCATTCCACATCTTTCACTAGCCAAAAAACTGCCTCCAAAGCCGATGACTGCCAAATCAGTGAAGGAAATAGCCACTGACTGCAAATAGCCTTTCACTGAAGAAAACAGTTCCCTTTGTTCTGAGTGGAAACACATTTACTGAATGATGTGGGAAATTATTGGAAACCTTGATCATTACTTTTCCTTTTTTTTTTTTTTTTTGTATATAATACAGATGAATGTCTTTATTCTGAAGATTTTCTGACTCTGTTTTCTAATGCAAGATTTGCATAAAAAATATTTAACCTTGCTAACCCAGAGCTTTGTTGCAAGGCTTTACAAAGTAAAAGACGTACACTGATTGGGCTAAACTATGTATATCTATTTAAAAAAGGGGGAAAAAAAAAAAGAAAAAAAATGAAAAAAAGGAAAGGAATAAGAATGACTCAGAATGAAGGACATTTGCACAATTAAAACTTAATTTAAGAACAAACCAGGTATACTTCTGCAAAAGAAAAGGACAAGAAGCATCTTCAATTGAAATAGTTTTCCAGTTTTCTTCCATTTTCCACACTAGATACATCGTAGTTACTTCACCTTCTCTTCCCACCCCATCATTTACGTTCCTTACTTCTTCAAACAGAAAAGAATAAGGCAATTCTGCAGCTGTAATACTTTGTATACTTTATCTCAAGGAAGAAAGTGTATTACATAAATCACAGAATTTTCTCGGCAAATGTGGTGTAAATTCAGTTGAGATGAAGAAGTGTCTAGCGTTTCAAAAATGCTCACTACTCATCAGGTCTCACTGTACTCAATGAGAATGGCTGCATGCTGAGTTCTGTTGGAAAAAAAATTATTAGATGCCAGACTTGGAGTTCTGGAATTATGAAGTTATTTTTAAAACTTGGCCAAAAACTATTTATTGTATTGTAAGGCAGAGTGATAAGATCCTTTGTCTAGGACTAGGTACGATACATTTTTATAGTACTATACAGAATTATAGGAACTTGCAGCAAGGATAAAATGTGCATTCATGAATGTGGTTAACATAACTAATTAACATTACGCAAGTAAGTGTGCTATTTGTTTGTTACTGCGTTGTAAAAGAAAAAATATTTGCATGCTCAATTTACCAAATACAAAAGGATCTCATCTGTTGATTCTCAAATACATTGCAAAAGCAAATGCATGTCTGAAATCAATGGCTAATTGCACATGCAAACCTCACATTGTTTTAATTGTAATAGTTCCTTCTGCCCATAAAACTGCATAAATTCAGTTTATGCATTCAAATAATCTAGTTTTACCAGGTGTTTATTAAATTGAATTCACCATTTTAAGATGCATTTAAGGAGATTAAAAAAAAACCTACAAAGTATAATTCTGTAGTACAAAAGTAACTACAAACAAACCTTACATTGTTCCATAACCAATTCATACGGATCCTACTATTCTTTTAGATTTTAGCTTTTAACTCATTACTGAAGCACAGTCTGAGGATGAATGAACCACAGTACATTCATTTTTTGTCCTCAGAAATATGGAATTAAACCTTGCTACAGCTCTACAGTTGTGTTGGCCACTCATAAAAGCAAAGAATTTTGCAGAGAATAACATAACTGTAATCAAAACAGAATCACAGAATTGTAGGGGTTGGAAGAGATCTCTGGAGATCATCTAGTGCTACCACCTGCTAAAACAGGTTCCCTACAGTACATCGCATAGGAAAGCATCCAGGGGGGTTTTGGATATCTCTAAAGAAGGAAACTCCACAACCTCTCCGGGCAGCCTCAGCCTCAGTTTTTGTCAAAAGAATGCATCTTAAAGAAGAATCTCTGCAAATCCAGAGTAACATAATGTAGAAGTAGGGGATACTACTGAATATAAACACCTCTTTCCCAGTCTCAGTAATTCAACACTTGCACCTCATATCTATTCAGTATTCAAACAACAGTAATGAAAAAAAAAAAAAAAAGGAAAAACACATACACACAAACCCCAAATCGAAAAAACACCATATAAATCCTGTAAGACTAAGAATTTAATTTCTCTTGCAGTATGATATGTAAATGTTGTGGCAGAGCATTTTCATACGCAGAAAGATGAAGTGCAGAAAAGTCTATAAAAGAAATCTTAAGGAAAGTGCAGGAAGTAAATGGGATCAGTGACCAACAATGAAAAAAAAAACCATGAAAAGAAGCCTTTAAAAAAAAAAAAAAAAGCATCAAGGTAGTCATTTAACCCTTGGGCAACATGGAAAAAATGCCTGAAATTCTGCTTTGCACTCTGCCAATCATCATTCCTCCTGGAGAACAAGGGAAAAAGCCAGACTTTATATTATAGAAAAAAATGCAGACATAAATCTTTATTTATGACAAGGAGACAAATCTTTGATTTAGGAAGAAGATAGGAAATGACCTGAAATAGTAAAGATGAAGAAGATTTTTTTTACTACTGATAATAATTGCAATCATTTGATTGATGTTGTTGCAGCAATTTTCCAAGATTTTATTCCAGTATTAAAAATCCTTATTTTTAAGTTTTTATTTTAATCCTTATGTCTTCTTTAATGACTAAACAATCCATTAAACACCAAGGTATCTAGTGGCATAAAGATTTTTCAAACCTTAACCCAGGGATACTTTAACAATTCCTGTCTCTCAAACATCTACATACTTCTATCAAATGTGCCTTAAAGCTTCAATTGAAGCCACATGGGCCAGGCTGAGGGTAGGAGAAACAAATGTTTAAGAAAAAGCTTACACTGCTATGCCTTAAGTTAGATTGTGACAGGCTAGGGAGAGCAGGCTTGGACCCCAATGACTCTTCGGAAGTTTACAAGCAAGGAAGCAATAATAAGCAAGGAGAGAATCCAGAGAAGCTTTATTTTTATTTTATATGCTAACTATTGAATACTCAGTGTTGATAGAGAAAACGTTATTTTTAGTTGCAGATAAAGTATACGTAGTAGTACTCATAAACACAACAAATGTGATACTGCAGTGCCACTGTTTCATTTATTTTTCATATAATAGTCCAAAAATAGTACATGGGATGCAGCGTAAACTCCAAATTTTTGGTGCATAGTTCAGCATCATATGGGCTACAAACTCCTTAGTGTCTCCATGTGAATGAATCGTAACACAAACTTTGGAATGAGGCAACTATATCAGTAATTATGCACCTGGCACGGCACACAAGCTGCATACTGAGAGATCTGGCAGCTTTTGGTTTGCAAGCATACCTCATTATGTAGTGATGAACTAATAGCTGTGCTAGCTGCCTTCCCCAGCTCCTTAGGCAGATGGAGAGCCAGCAGCATCATAGAATGCACATATTAAAATTCTTGTTGCAGCTGAAAGCAAAAGCACAAGGAGCAATTTGCTTTTCTGAAGACTACATCTAGGACATCACCTAGCATAGAAAAAGACCTTTGAAAGACTCCACTACACCTGCCAGTGTGAAGAAACCAAGAAATTTTAGCTGCATTGTAGACCTTTCCCCTAAATTCTGAAAACCACTATTCCTCTTTAGCACTCAGCCAAAATATAAATGTCACACACCTTTCTCTTTTTCACTGGGTCTCTGGACCATAGTGAACCTTCAGGACTGAACATTTACCATCCTTCTAACCTGACTAACCAAAACTCAGTCTCTTTTCATCTTATAGTCTAGTCTATCAATTTCACTGCTTCTGCAATGAAAACCTGAGATTCTAGAGGAAGACTTAAGTATCTCTGTTTCTCTATAGAACTCTGTAAAATGTACTGTACTAAAGTACTAAGGAAATGTTTCCAAGGCAACCTCAATGCAAAGAGAACTTCACTGCATTTTATTCTTTATATCTGATATCAAGTTCAATGAGATGTTGTGGAAGGTTTGCAAACTTTTCAACTGAACTTTGGCCATTTAATGTGTTTTCAATGAAAATGCAGAAAATAATATATATATATATATATACACACACACATTTGCAGCTCAGAATAATAAAATCATAGAAACAGAAAAATAATCAACACGGTCATGTTTGACTGAATTGCCACGTGTATTTTACTTTTCTCTTTTAGAACAGAAGTAAATCTAACAAAACTATTTGGGAGTTAGGTATTTCTGAATGTTCATAAAGTAAAATTAGAATCACTAATTAAGGTCTTATGCACAATGTGCACAAATTTTAATACATTTTTTACTGATATTCAGTGCAGCTAATTCTAAGTTACCTTTGGAATGTATCTCATGGATCCAACTTCAAATGAACTAAGAAACAGTTCTATGAAGGCATATTACAGGGGTTTTGTCATAGATCATAGTACTCCCTTGTCATTGGCCTTGAGCCTTGATAAGCAATACTGTCTGAGAAACCAGCAACTGACCTTGATAATTTTAAGCAGCTAGCTACAAGCTTGATTTTTCATTTCTTTCCCAGCTCTTTCATTCATTTCTATTACCAGCTAGATATTAGAGAACTATGATTCTATAATCAGTACTACAGAACTAAAAATCCATTTGAATTAAGCCTAGAATTCCCAGCCTATCCTCCTGAAGACACTTAAACTTGCATTACTTCTCAAAGGAATGGTAGAAGCCTCTGCTGAGAACAATTTAGAGAATCAGTTTACAAAGCGTCTTTAAGTCCCAGATATGCAATTCCTGCTAACAGTCAGTCGTGGCCAAAGATCTTATACCTGTAGAAAGGCTTGAAATTTCCTTCCTGACAAGGTAAAATGGAAGCAAGCAAGGATCTCTCAGAAACCGGAGAATTAAGAATTTCATAATTAGTAGCAACTCCACTGATAATGTTTCACCTAGTAGGTAGCATCGTCTGAGTTTCCTATGAAGAATGAGAAATATGATGAGTAGAGAGAGATTGCCGTCCTCCTTTGTACAATATCCTCCCCATAGACAGCAGGTATGATTTCTCCTATTAAGAGAAACTTGAGTAGGATTTGCAATTTCAGTAAAATAATCGTTTTTGTGCAAGTAAGCCACAGAGATACCAAGGGACTTACACTATGCTATCAGGAACACTGAAAAGCAGAGGTCTTATGCTGCGCATTCTGTTGGCCCTTAACGTACTTTAACAATTCACTTGGGTTTGCTGAAAAATTTCAGGCAGAAGCCTGCCCACATGCCAACATTATTTTTTTACAGTAAGAGATTCTTTTGTGACACGGCACTATTCATTCTAAAGCACTCCTATATTTTGCATCCCTCAGAAGTCTATAAGGGTGTCCAAACTTGTATCTGAGTGGTATATTCAGCATGCACAGTTCTTTTCATCTCTAATCCGAGTCACAACAGTAACAGTTACTTAAAAAAAACATTTCAGTAGTCCATTATCTATAAAACCATCAATTTGCCATGACCTCCAAATTGAGTAGACATTTTGAACTAAATTGTGTATCCATTTTAATTAAATATCAGCTAGAGATAATAACTAGGAGTGTCATTTTCAAACTGAAAAACAGTTTTCTACTGTAGGGGCTACGTGCTTGCAAAGTTTTTTCTCTTTTTTTTTTNTCTTCATTACTATTTTTAACAGAGAATACATCGTTAGCCTCATCAAATACAGGATCCAAAAAGGGTGATATATTGTATTCATTTGCTACCAGCCTATTAATATTTTATTTATAAAATTCAGTGAAAATATTTGTTAAGTTTTCCTAACATGTTTACACATACATATATATATGCACATGTATATTACTTAAAGGAGGAACTTTACTCATCAACAAGGAAAAAAGTTTTAAAAATAACCTCCAATAAAACCCAAACGTACAGGACAAATTCCTGTGCCTCTTCTAACACAATCTCCATATCTTAGGAACAGCTTCCTTATGTTCTTACACCTTTTCCCTGGATATTGTGAATTTAAGATAATAAAAACCAAACCAAACAACAACTGGAAGAAATAAATAAAAATAAAGGTTTAACCACATCACAGAAAAGTACTATCAAAATCACCAAGGATGTGCACTTATTCCTATGGGCAGCTGCTTTTTACCATTCTTGTCCTAAATTTATTATGCTCTAACATAGAAGCATTAAGGCTGTTAACATCCACAAAACTTATTCTAGAACAACAGAGTTCAGGGGTTAGAAAAGTTGTGTTTTCCATCCTAAATTGATCTTCAGAGAGTTTATACCCATTTGGGTTTACATGAACGTATCTCTTTAGCCCTTAGGCTCTGATATTTATTGTCTCTGCAATAGTTCAAGACAGCACTGACATTCCTGCTCAAATCTTCATTCTTCTAGGTTAAAGAGACCAAACTCATTTGGCTTCTCTCCCATTCTTGTGGTCACCTTCACAATATATTACACCTTTTTCAGTTTTAAATCAGATTTCTTGAGCTGGCAACCAAAACAAGTGTCATGACATGAGCACACGTCCATAGATTTTCACGAAATGAAAGACTGGTATCCAAAGAGCAACCTTTTGTATTCCCAATCTATTTACTATTTAGTACTGTAGAATGTTCTTCACTGTATTAGGCCAAAAAGTCAGCCCAAGGCTTCAAACATATCATGAAATTAGTACATCTAGACACGCTATTGTCAGCTGTGACAGCTGACCTATGGTAACTGCCCACCCATCCAATCTCAGCAGTCAGTCAAAAAGATTAAGCAAAATTAAGCCAAATGTCTTCTTCTGGACTAGGAGCACATGCAGGACACTTATCATAGTTCAGGTGACGCACTGCAACTCACAGAACATAATGTAAGCCTGAAATTCTTCAGACGTTACCATGTTTCATCTCCATGGCTAACCTCCTCTGAATTATGCCACACAGAAAAAAGTCCAATGAAATGGCCAGCCACCATTGTCTAGTTTTAGCATCAACTGCTCAGCTAAAGGCACTAAGAGTATAGAAAGCCAGAGCAGTCAGCAGGCACACAATCACGATTGGTTTGAATGGCTTGCTGCTGTTACAACTGCAAGTACAGAATAGCACACTGAGACAAAAGCCAGCACCTGTACTCCCATTCTGTGGTGGCATATGAGATAAAGTGATCCCGTAGGAGTTCATGACTCTCTTTTTCTACAGGTTGGAACAGAGCTATATACTTTCCAAAATTTACAATCTCATTCAGGCATATGGACATATGGGAGGCTAACAAATGCTCTACATGAGAATTGTTATTTTCACATACTCTTTGTAACAAATGGATTAACAAGGTGTTTCTAAATGTCACACTTTGAATAATTATAATCTAATTAACATAACAAATTCATTGTTCAATATAACATTCCTGAAGCCTTAGTAGTGAAGGCCAGAAAGACCTATGACATACCTCTGCTTTGTCTTTCTGGAGAGATTTTTGTCCACTAATCTTTTAAACATCTTCTGATTTTCAAAAATGCAAGTCCATGCATTCTCTTCCGGACACTATCCTTGCTATGGCATCAATTTTCAATCTTGAAATTTAGATGTTTGCTTCCATAGTCATTAATAGACTCTCTTTTTATTCTTGTCACACTCTGTGTTGTACTTATGTGCAACACATCTTTGCTTTACAGCTCACCAAAGGTACATAAAAAGTGATCCATGCAGGACTTTCCCACTCGTACTTTCATTAGGAGACAGAAATAGAGGACACTGGATGTGTTATACTTAGTAAATAATTTTGCTATCCCTTTAACACTTCCTAAAAATCACACCGAATGTACTGTAAATTAGAAGAAAAAAAAATATCAGTAGAACAGAACACTTGGGACACGTATATTTCACACTCATTGTGTGAAATTCATCAGAGAACCATTCCCTAGCAGTTTGTGCGATCAAATAGTTGCTTACTCAGTAACAAAGATACATTTTCATCTGTTACTAAGAAAACACTTATGAAAATAGTTTGCAATGTTAGTGTTAGAGAAGGAGGATAAATTTCTCCTGGAATTCTGTTTGTTTAGACCTCTTTTGCTGAAAAATTGTAATTTCCCACTCTTTTTTTTNTTGTTATTGTTCAAAGCAAAATGTTATCTACAAGCATATGGATAACTACACAAGCTACAACAGGATCCACTAAAACACCTTGATTAGAAACACGATTCCACTGGCAGCATCATCATGACAGTCTTATACCTGAAACAGTAATTTAAGCAGTCAAGCATACTAGAACCTCATCCTCATCAGTATAAAGATTGTTTCACTGAGACTCACATAGATTAATATATAGAAATAAAAACAATATTTAAAAATATAAACTAGATTTACTATGGAGTGTCAGTTCATACAGTCTGGAACAAGCCTTGCACTGTAGTTTTCATATCAATGTTCTTTAACAACTAGGTATCTTTCCTAACCGTTCAGTAATGAACAGGACAGTATGCCTGCTCCAGCAATGACTGCCAGGCTAAGCACTGAGGTGAGTGAACAAGCAGAGCCTTTAACATTAAAACTGACTTGTGTGAACAAATGAGGAAGGGCTGCAATCTCCATCCAGCTAATGACATTCCTCTGAAAACAGTACATTTCTCACGACAGAAAATGGAGGAATGAACTGAGCAGATCAAAAGTGAACAAAATTGTGTGCTGTATTTTAAAGATATCAAGTGGAGAAGGGATACTGCTTATGTCCTATTTATAGCGATACAAAGGAGAAACAGTGAAGAAAAATGTGAAGAAAGGTGAACTTCAGTAACAACACAAGCATGGCCTAAGCTTTGACACGGTTATAGAAAGGGAGAGATTCTATAAACAACACTTTTGGAAAGGTTTATCCTTGATTTAAATAAAAATGCCAAATTCTGGCAGTAGCTTTAGACTGTAACAGACATCTGATGCTAAAGATTATAGAATGCTTTAATTATTTTCATCAATCCTTTATTACACACTATTTCATATATAAATATTAAGATGAATCAAAGAGTTTCACAAAAAAATAACAGCTTTCTGTTTGGCAGATATCTCATTCAAAGCATCCAGTGAAAATGCAATGGGGTAGCTGTTCTACAGTATGATACAATGTTTCTGTCCAAGAAAATAAAGCCTGCTTGCTTTTCTTCCCAGTTACTATAAATATGTTATTGCCTTGGAACATTTCTAAGTTTTTCTGAAACATTACTAACCAAAGTTGGCTACATCTAAAGCCCACTTTAAAATAAGTTAAAATAGACTATTCATAAATTAGCATCTGGATAGACTAAACTACTATTTCAATGAAACCAAGAAAATTCAGAGATATTTTGATAAATGTATGCCTGTCAAGCAATAAATATCTTAAGAGGCAAAAAGATTAATAGGCTATGTTTTTGCTTTTGTGCAAGTAGTACTTAAGGTGTTGTAAAAAGTGAGGAAGTGCTTCAGAAGTGCTATTTCAGTCTGCGTGATTACCACTTGTGTCAAAGGTAGCAAGCACTGAGTGGGAGTCCATGCCATGTAAATACCATTTCCACAAATTGTACAGTTTACTTTACAGAAGGATTGCTAGCATCTTCTAACAGTCTTAGATGGAAAGCTGGAGAATTATATGAGCAGTCTTGTCTATGACTAGTATTTTGGCAATGACATGAAGAAACTAAAGTGGCTAGTGAAGGGACAGAAGCAGAATTCATCAAACAAGAAATAAATGTGACTGTGTCTAATAGCGTTGCTAAAATAAGATACAGTGAACATGTGATGTTCCTTGTACACAGAAGGAGATTTATTCCCTTGAGTTAAACTGCTATATAATTCAAAAGCATGAAGGGATGAATGCTTGACAAATTCAGAAACATTTCTTTCTCCAGTATCCATCAATTACACTCCTTTCTTGAAGTATCTTGTATAAATATATACATTTTTCTTTTGGAGTCACAGTACTGGGACACAGATGTGGATAGGAAAGTGTCTTAGGAATCAGGGGAGCCTTACTGTATGGGGCAAGTAATTTCACCTCTCTATGTTCTACTGACAAGTAAGAAAAAAATACATTTTTTTTTTCTTCAAATATTAATAAAAAACAGAAAAAGCATTTCAGAACATTGTGCATAATCTTTCAATATTATGGCATCTGCCTCATGTAACAAAATGTCTGGAGAACGATTCTATTTTAACAAACGACAGTGAAGATTCTACTTTGCTCACAATACGCAGTATTCAAGAATATATCCATGAAGAGAAGTAGGGACAGTTTGTTTCAAGCCTAAAGGCTAAGAAGAGCTTTTTGGTGGATCACAGGAAGATTTTTTTTTTTTATTTCTGGTGGACAGTAACTGGTTTATTACTGATAATTTAGGATATTCCAGAAGACAAAACATGCAGGAGATTATGAAAAAAAACACGTATTTTTAACAAACGTTGAACTTTGAATATTTGTATGTGGCAAGTATACATACGCTTCTTGGAGAAAGCCTAAGAAGTATCTCATTATGCTTATAATGTGCAATACTTAAATCAGAGATTATTATGTTGAACTTATTCACATATTTGAAAATAAGAAGGAACCTCTATGCTCATATGACTTGTTGCACCTTTAGAAATCTTCTCTCAACTAGCTCTTTTTCAAGCCAAAACCAATTTTGTTCTTTTAGCAAAGCATCTAGCTTTTAGTTTAAAGATGTCTGTGATGAACAACACCTCACAATCCTTGATAACCTGATCCAATATTTAACTATCTTTGCTGTTAAAAATAATACATTTGTTTGTTTTTAACAGTTGAGTCTGATAAAGTGAAAAACCACTGTTATCAAACTTGTCTCCCAGAGACACAACAGTTCTGATTAAGTCATGCTTTAAGATTTTCAATGTAAAACTAAGAAGATTTGGCTACTTATTTCATTGTACACCAAGGAACTATTTTCCGGTGACATTTATTTTCTCCTCTGTTGTGATTTATTGGACTCTTTAGCTAACCCTTTAAAGCTCCTTTAAACATGGAATTCAGAACTGCAGAAGCTCTCACAACACTGCCAAAAATTAGAGTATTGGCATTTTTTTCATTACATGATGTTCACCTGATCAGACGCAATCACTTTAGCATCATATGCCATAGCTGTTGCACTGAGGCCAATGTTGGATTATTTACCACAGTTATTTTGCACAAGCCCTTTACAGACCACATGCTTGCACTGCACAAATTCCTTTCTTTGGTAAATATGATTCCTTTTTCCACACATATTGCCCTAATGAAATGCTCACTTCTTATTTTTCCTCAGTTTATCAACTTAGATTGCTCTCTATCACTGAGGTTTCCTTTGTATTATTTGCATTTATTCAATCTTTATTTCTTCTGTAACTGTTTGCTTCATAAAGTTAAATACAGTCAATAATGTATTTCTCCTACACTTCATGTTTCTATTATAATCTATCAGCTTAACCATGACTGCTCATTTACAATGACATTTGAGTTTTCACATAACCAAAAATCATGACATGTATTTTATGTTCTTCTAGTGAATTAAGATCTCTTGCCTTACCAAACAGTACTAAAAGGCTTTAAGATGCCTGCTCTTTCAATATTATTCTTTTTTTTTCCAACCAAACTGTAACAATTATAAAGACCAGTCTGAAGACACATTTTCCATAATTCACTTTCAGAAGTTTTTAATGCTATCTTTCTATTTATGATCTGAGTCTGAGAGCAAAATAACAGGCCTTCAGCTACTTGACTTTCCTGTCTTCTCCTTTCTGAATCATTTTAGCACGTTAGCTCCCTTCTGTCTCTTCAAAAAGAACTGGCATATGTCAGCATCAACAGTCTACAAAACTTCCCAGCTAGTTCCTTTCAAGCAAAGCTGTGCAGCCAGAGGCTCAGATTGTTACACCTGAAATCATTTCTTTGCAACATCCCAAACAGAAGAAGAAAAACATTTTTGCTGTTTTAATAAATGGAGAACATCAGAAAATTTGTAAAATAAATTTGCTTTAGAAAATAAAGCAGAGAAGTAGCAGAAATACATTACAGTAGTTCTCTGAAACAATCTGGCTAATTTTCTTGGGAATCTCTCTCTTCAAAAAACAGATTCAACATGCTTGGATGGGAAGTCTTGGCAGGAGACCCAGCTGGGCAGGAAATCTTTTATTTGCAGGCTTGTCAAGCCACTTCTGTCGGTATGTCAGCCTCAAGCCTCCTTTCCCCCACGCTCTTCTTGAATGTGTAAATTGCACTGGCTGAAGGCAGGGAAGGAAAAAAAGGCAGTAGCCACCCTCTCAAAACACACTTCTGCAATGAAGCTCTCCCCAGCAGCAGGAGGCCCTCTGGGGAGCACCGCAGAAGGTGCTGCAGGAACACCATGGGGCAGGAGGGTGGCAGCTCCCCCTGGAGCTGGCGAAGGCCTGGTATGGGGCCGCCAGCCTCCCCTGGAGTGTGTTGGGGTTTGGGCCAGCAGCCAGCCCTCCTACACAGCAGTTGCATATTTTTTTTTAACTACTGCTAAATTCCTAGTTTCCCAAAAAGAGCAAAAGTGCTCACCAAATTTTGGACACGACCAAATAGAGTTATTCCCACTTTAAGGAGGCACATGCTAGGGCTGAATCAGACTTAGTAACGGAAAGGCTCATTTAGGATAAGCTGCAACACTATATTCACCTTGTCAGAACAAAACCTACAATTCTGTTTCTCTTTTAAAAATATTTTTACCTGCAACTTCTTAATCTCAATGCAATTATACTCCTGCAGCTGCAGGCTGAATTTAGAACCTCTCTTTGCTGTGCAGTACAGTGACTATGGTAATTATCAGGTCCTCTCAGCTGAGCTTCGCATCATCTTACTGCTATATATCTGTTGGGTTACCATGCTCTGTTGTACAGTAAATAATTACAGCTTCACTAAAATTGAAAAAAAAAAAAAAAAAAAGTTGAAATTCTGACCACTGTCCACTTTTCAAAAATACGTTTAACTTGGAAGTAAAAAAAAATAAACGTTTTGCAATAATGTTCTCAAAGGTTTATTATTAATACAGCTTAAGATGAACAAATAAATCAGAGGTGGCATTTTTTGAAGATTTTTTCTGTACATTTTCAAAAGGAGCGAAGTAAGAAATGCTGTTCTGAAGTAAGTAGTATAACAGACGTGTTAAATCACCAGAAAAGATCAGCTTAGGTAGGTATAAAATAATAGATACAAGACACACTCCAACATAGAACGTAGTAAGTGTTGCAAAATCTGTGGAAGATGTATTTGCAACAATTATTTTATAAATGAAAATCATGACACTGATTTCTTAAAGCATTAATATTTAATAACTTTATATTTGCACTGATAGACCTCTACTTAAAAATGAAATTGGCTTATAAGTTTTTATAAGAATCTCTGGTCTTCCACACACTTAAAGGTACATTTTCAGGACTGTGCCTATGAAATAACATTAATGGAATTTATGCAACAAAGTCCCCAAGCACCACTCTGAGTATTACCCTATTTAGTTACTAATTCAGTGGTGTTGCACGAGTGTAAATGAAAGCAGAATTTTGATTTAGTCACTTTATAGCATGAACTAAATATATGTAATAGTTTGATTCTCCTCAATATAAAATAGCATAGTTGTATTAAAGCAGTGATTTGAGAATATTTTTTTCTCATTTGAACATTTATGTACAAAAACAAGTTTATTTGTCTATATAGCAACTGAAAATGTTTTAATTTACAAGTGTAAAATTAGACTTCTAGGGCACGGTAGGTCTTAGGAAATGATAAATGAAATTAAGGTCTCAATTTCAGATCTTGGAACAATTTTCTTCAAAAAATCTGAATAGTTAAGATTCAAATGTTCTGGTTTTTTTTTTTTTTTTCCCATCTTCATTACTATTTTTAACAGAGAATACATCGTTAGCCTCATCAAATACAGGATCCAAAAAGGGTGATATATTGTATTCATTTGCTACCAGCCTATTAATATTTTATTTATAAAATTCAGTGAAAATATTTGTTAAGTTTTCCTAACATGTTTACACATACATATATATATGCACATGTATATTACTTAAAGGAGGAACTTTACTCATCAACAAGGAAAAAAGTTTTAAAAATAACCTCCAATAAAACCCAAACGTACAGGACAAATTCCTGTGCCTCTTCTAACACAATCTCCATATCTTAGGAACAGCTTCCTTATGTTCTTACACCTTTTCCCTGGATATTGTGAATTTAAGATAATAAAAACCAAACCAAACAACAACTGGAAGAAATAAATAAAAATAAAGGTTTAACCACATCACAGAAAAGTACTATCAAAATCACCAAGGATGTGCACTTATTCCTATGGGCAGCTGCTTTTTACCATTCTTGTCCTAAATTTATTATGCTCTAACATAGAAGCATTAAGGCTGTTAACATCCACAAAACTTATTCTAGAACAACAGAGTTCAGGGGTTAGAAAAGTTGTGTTTTCCATCCTAAATTGATCTTCAGAGAGTTTATACCCATTTGGGTTTACATGAACGTATCTCTTTAGCCCTTAGGCTCTGATATTTATTGTCTCTGCAATAGTTCAAGACAGCACTGACATTCCTGCTCAAATCTTCATTCTTCTAGGTTAAAGAGACCAAACTCATTTGGCTTCTCTCCCATTCTTGTGGTCACCTTCACAATATATTACACCTTTTTCAGTTTTAAATCAGATTTCTTGAGCTGGCAACCAAAACAAGTGTCATGACATGAGCACACGTCCATAGATTTTCACGAAATGAAAGACTGGTATCCAAAGAGCAACCTTTTGTATTCCCAATCTATTTACTATTTAGTACTGTAGAATGTTCTTCACTGTATTAGGCCAAAAAGTCAGCCCAAGGCTTCAAACATATCATGAAATTAGTACATCTAGACACGCTATTGTCAGCTGTGACAGCTGACCTATGGTAACTGCCCACCCATCCAATCTCAGCAGTCAGTCAAAAAGTTTAAGCAAAATTAAGCCAAATGTCTTCTTCTGGACTAGGAGCACATGCAGGACACTTATCATAGTTCAGGTGACGCACTGCAACTCACAGAACATAATGTAAGCCTGAAATTCTTCAGACGTTACCATGTTTCATCTCCATGGCTAACCTCCTCTGAATTATGCCACACAGAAAAAAGTCCAATGAAATGGCCAGCCACCATTGTCTAGTTTTAGCATCAACTGCTCAGCTAAAGGCACTAAGAGTATAGAAAGCCAGAGCAGTCAGCAGGCACACAATCACGATTGGTTTGAATGGCTTGCTGCTGTTACAACTGCAAGTACAGAATAGCACACTGAGACAAAAGCCAGCACCTGTACTCCCATTCTGTGGTGGCATATGAGATAAAGTGATCCCGTAGGAGTTCATGACTCTCTTTTTCTACAGGTTGGAACAGAGCTATATACTTTCCAAAATTTACAATCTCATTCAGGCATATGGACATATGGGAGGCTAACAAATGCTCTACATGAGAATTGTTATTTTCACATACTCTTTGTAACAAATGGATTAACAAGGTGTTTCTAAATGTCACACTTTGAATAATTATAATCTAATTAACATAACAAATTCATTGTTCAATATAACATTCCTGAAGCCTTAGTAGTGAAGGCCAGAAAGACCTATGACATACCTCTGCTTTGTCTTTCTGGAGAGATTTTTGTCCACTAATCTTTTAAACATCTTCTGATTTTCATAAATGCAAGTCCATGCATTCTCTTCCGGACACTATCCTTGCTATGGCATCAATTTTCAATCTTGAAATTTAGATGTTTGCTTCCATAGTCATTAATAGACTCTCTTTTTATTCTTGTCACACTCTGTGTTGTACTTATGTGCAACACATCTTTGCTTTACAGCTCACCAAAGGTACATAAAAAGTGATCCATGCAGGACTTTCCCACTCGTACTTTCATTAGGAGACAGAAATAGAGGACACTGGATGTGTTATACTTAGTAAATAATTTTGCTATCCCTTTAACACTTCCTAAAAATCACACCGAATGTACTGTAAATTAGAAGAAAAAAAAATATCAGTAGAACAGAACACTTGGGACACGTATATTTCACACTCATTGTGTGAAATTCATCAGAGAACCATTCCCTAGCAGTTTGTGCGATCAAATAGTTGCTTACTCAGTAACAAAGATACATTTTCATCTGTTACTAAGAAAACACTTATGAAAATAGTTTGCAATGTTAGTGTTAGAGAAGGAGGATAAATTTCTCCTGGAATTCTGTTTGTTTAGACCTCTTTTGCTGAAAAATTGTAATTTCCCACTCTTTTTTTTTTTTTTTTTTTTAAAATCAGCCTATGCTTTATCTCCCTTTGATGAGATACATGTATTCACTATTTCTTTTTTGTATTTGCATACTTCACATACAATACATGGAAATAAGAAAGCCCACTTCGTAAGGTGTACATAAACCTAACACACATAATAGGGTTAGCCAGTTTTGAAGAAAGATACATATAAGCCTGATACAAGCTCTTCTATGATATGTTTGTATTCTACCTAACAGCATCCTTGGAAATACGTAAGTTCTTTGTGGTAATTATTTCCAATGGGAAATGAATAATTCAGGAACCATGAAAGAGCGATTTCAGATTTGGGAAATACATAAATACTCTCTGGGACAGCACCCCAGTCATAGGCTTGCTATGTCACCTTGGGCAAACCAAAGACTTAGCATTTAGTTTCCCATCAGTAAAGCAGGAATATTAATAATTCTCTTCTTCGTAAGTGCATTTTAAGACTAATGATGGAAAAGTCATACAAATACACAGGTGGAAATTATACCTGGAAAAGATATTTCCTATTAGCTATTAATAGGCAGAAATAAGCCAACACCTGCGGCTTACTTTTCTCTCATCACTGGATCGCGTCTATGTACTTACTGCTTCCTCACACTTGCTATTCAAGTGTTCACCTGGGATAAGGGAATACATGATCCTTACTTCTGTGGCCCTGCCTGTGGCGGAGGGGTTGGAACTTGATGATCCTTTGGGTCCCCTTCAACCCAAGCCATTCAATGATTCTATGATTCAGAAAAGTTTGAGGCAAGAAAGTAGGTATTTCCTCTACCGCTATTTCAGAATGCAGCAACTGTGGCTGAGAAAAAAAAAAAAAAGCATCAGTTTGTGTTTGGCCACAAGGCAGATATGAATTGCACCAAATCTGACATTTGGGGCAGAATTCTATCTGATGGCAATGTGGAGAGACAGAATTAATAAAAAATAAAACAAAACAAACAACAACAACAACAAAATTCAAAACCAAAAATAAACAAACCCTTAACAATTATTGCTTTAAAATCATTATGGCAATGTAACTGAATGTTTAGCTTTTGACTTAACTTGTTTGAACAACTGAGCTTACGCAGCATAATAAAACAATAACAATTCAATTTTTGGCAAATCCCAACTATTCGTAAGCACATAAAAAAAGAGAAGAACCTAAGATGGACAATGTGCTTCTAGTCTCTTTCGCATGCACTCATGTTTACTAACAGAGAGTGATATAAAAATTTAACAAAACAAAAATATGGAGTTGCCCACTAACTGATTATGCACCTGTTCATTTCAGGGGATTTGGACTAGGTGACCTTTAAGAACCCCTTCCAATTCAAATGATTCTATGATTATATATAAAGCTATAGCAACATCTTCATAGCACATATGTAAGAATGTTTTTATTTGTCATACCCTACAGACAGAATTGCTTTAAGAAACAGAAATAATGCCTTGCAATTAAACAATGCAAAATCTCTTTTTACAGTCAAACATTTTCACTGCATGAAATTTTCCTTTTTGCTCTTCTCCAACAAATGGAGCCACAAGAAGCATGTTCAAATATGCAATTCTGCATAAATTGCAGTAAAGAGATAAGAGAATAAATTAAGAATCCCTAGAGGAAAATTAGAAGGATCAAAACTTTATGGGACAAAAAGGTAACCCCATATCCTTAATGCAAGCATGACTCCAGCCCATTAAATGTATACAGATAATGTGCATGCAAGTATTCACATTTACTGCAGGAACTCCCTGCTCTACTCACCCCAACCAAGAATATCCAATATAAGCCAATACATGTTAAAACTGATAACAGCATAGTGCATTGCAGAACAGCAGTCATACTGCTGCCAACTTCTACTCTCTCTACTCACTACTCTACCTCAAACACAGAGGTAAACAGTACATACGCAAAAATCTCACCAGTAACTTGTGAAGTGAAGCTAGAAGAACTATGATTAGCACAAAGGAATTGTGATGAGAAACAAATAATGATCTTCTAAACTGTGTAAATGGATAGCAGCAATAATACTGCAGCCAATAAATGGAGAGACACAGAGGATCCTGAAGTGCAACATATCCACCTGTTCAAGAAAACAGTTTTCACCCTTATCTAAAATTATTTTGCTCAGACACATATTTCTTACTGAAATTAAAAAGCATCAGCTTAACAGCTCAGGAGGAACTTCACTTAAAATACATCTTATAACCACAAACATAAATTAACATTTTAACTACTTATTCCAGAATAACTTGGACAGAATGTTAATAGGTACAAAACCAGAATGACAGCTGTCTGGTGCTGGCTGCACTCAGCAGTAATCTAGGCAACGATAGCAATAGTTTTTCATTTCTGGATGTGGTACAACAGAACATGTGCTCATGTGGTATTGAATTCACCCAAGGCCTTCGGAGCCATGGCAGCTGAACACACCTGGCAACACTGCTGGAGCTTTTCTCTTATTTGAAATATTAAATTTATAGAATTCGCTTCCCACAGAGCTGAGTCTCTAAATGTTGAGGCTGAAACGTTTACTTCTTAAAAATAGCAACCTTTGTCTCCCAGAGCAATTTCTTTTTCTATGTGAAACCACCTAATAACTGAATTAAGGCAGGAATGTGTATAGCTCCTGTGAGCAGTTATACATCTGTTCATTTTAATGTCATAGTATATTGACGGCTAACACACACACACAAAATTAGACGTTTTATGGGCTTTTACTTAAGCTTACATGATTTCTCATAAATGACGAGAGTCTTTGTGCTATACCTAGGTCCTATACCTGATTCCAACAGCAGGAACCACAGATGTTTTAACAATATTTGTAATGTGGTGATTTCATGAAATGGTACTCTCGCTTTTCCTGAAGTCACTGCCAAAAAACATTAATTTGTTTTGATGCCACCGGTACAGATATTTGATAGATACTGAAAAGTGCAGCCAAGGTATCAAGTGCTTAGCAGTATAGACATCAAGTGCCAGGCCAACAGAATGCCAAAGATGCTGGCAAGTTCACTTCCAAAATGCTAGCTTGATTTGGGTATGGCTATCAGGGCAATCCAAAACTGTTGGTAATACATTGTTTCAAATAAATACTTCAATCAATACTGATATTGCAAGCATTAAGCACTGGGTGACAGTCTGTTCTGCAAAGGAAGGAATTCTGCTAATTTTGTGAACTTTCTGAAAAACGACTGAAAGGTCATGTACACAGCAAGCAAATGACAAGGAAACAGATAACACCAACTTTAACTAAACTCATAGCTATATGTGATGGCAACTTGATAATGCTTGATAATGAGCGGAGCCTTGATTCGTCACACAAACTAAAGTACCAAAGGCATTTAAAGTTATGCCACTATGAAGCCAAACTAAACAGTGAAGCAATAACTGAAATGATAGATAAACATGAAGAATGCCATAGATCTCCTTTTAAAGAATTAACTTAGCATTGAATGCAAGATCATACTCAAGGTAAGTACAAAACCCTATGAAACTGTCAGGCTTTCTTTATCTCGAATTTAATCCTTCAGGGACCACTACAAGTTATACGTGGTGTACTCTCCTTAAGGTCGTCTTTCTTGGCTCCTCTAGCAAAGATAACAACATGCACGCCAAGTTAGATGGCTGGTTAACTTCTGGCAGTGCTGCTCAGAAGACTTATGTGAGAGCTATAAAGCAAGCCAAGCACAAATTGTTGACGTTCATGCTAGTGTGCAATATCATGCTAGTAGCATAGTATTTTGTTACACTGTGGAGAACTTCTGCAACAAATCAGGAATGGGAAAACCATTATTGTACTCAGGATATTAAGTATATGATGTACCCTCACAGACTCCAGCACACCAGATTACTAACAAATATTTTTGAAGCATCATAGCATAGCATTTGAATGTTAATAATGAAGGGATTTATTACAGCATCAGAAAAGGAATGAGCATCATAGCAGAGAAGATCAGAAGGAATAATAAGACAACAGGCATCAAATGTGGTGCTCAATTCAATGAGGAAGAGTGGAAACGTAAAAAAAGGAAGGGAGTATACTGGGACAGAGATAAAAAACTAAGGTCTGTGTGGGAAGACACAAAAGTTCACGTGAAGCAGAATTCAAGAATGCAGCTGTAGCGAGCTGGTACTTATGGAGTCTAATACAGGTCAGACAGCACTATCAAATATCTCAGGACAATAGCATATTGACACCAGACTGATATTGCTTCACTGCACCTACGCGCACGTAGTAAAATCTAAATGGTACTATCCTGTGCTACATAGAGTTAAAATAAGCAATAACATTGCCAGTGAATGTATTTCAATTGCCTTCTAGAGCATTTGCTGGCTCAGACATTCTGCCCTGTGGACATGGGAGCACTGTGTGCAGTAACAGTTGTGTAAAGGTTGCTTTTACTGAATATGAGGATATCTTATTTTTCTAAACGATATTTATCTGATGAAAGACTTGTTCCTTTTACTACAGATTTTTTTCATTATTGTGTGGTGTCTAGGACAGGCAGAACCTTGAGGATAAATAAATCAATGAATAAATATGCTGTGCCACAACTGCAGATTGTGTCATTACATCTAGATCCACTGAAGTCACAGATGATAGAATAGGGCCTGCTTGTGACAGGTGATTCACATGGCCCAGATGCAAATGTAGGGCACTGTGGCCAGAATACTTCCATGACCCAGTTTCGCTGAGGAAAACAGATAATTTCTTTCCAGATGAGGTTGGATTCAAAGAAATGGCAGCAAGCTTTCAGTAGAGAAGATAGAGGTTGCTTAACTTAAAAGGCTACTACAAAAGACAGAGACACAAAGACTGTCTATGTAAGGGAATAACTTTCGGAACATGAGTACACACTATAAGATGAGAGATGTTCCTTTTTTAATTCACTCTTTGAGGCCTCCACAATAAAGTTAACCTCTGATCTTTAAGAGAAGTAGGATGTCCAAGACTGTATCCAGGTCAACCTCCACTATATTCACTTTGTTCTATTTGTCAAATACTTTTCAAATTACATCTTTAGGAGAACAACATACTCTTTCTGTAAGTTAGGTTAATTAGAAGTCTGTATAATTGATACCTTTCTGCATTTTTAAAAACAGGTTATTCTCTCTACATAAAACAGTCAAATCATTTGTATTTAAATGTTACAACTGCCCCATTTTTTTTTCCAGGCTTCTTTAATTCAAACTAAAAAAATTCCCATTTTTGCAATATCTCATGCAGAATGCCCATGGATACCACACTTCTTCAAAAATGTTGAAAACGCATGGGCAAAAAGCTCATGCTCCTTACTCAAACACGCAGGTTCTGTCTGGCAGCTAAGAGAAATAACCTCATCTTTTGTCATCAGAGACTCCTTCAGAAAAGATTCATGTTGTAATAGCAGGCCGCTTTCTTTGGTTTCTGGCTGATATTAAATCTGTAGCTAGATGAAGGAGTTCCAAGCACCCAAGGACATGCGGACAGCAAGAAAAGTCCATCTGCTGTTGACACAGCAAATTAACAAACTGAACGCTTTGAGAACCTTTGTTTATTTTTTGTTGATGTACTTGTGCTCCTACCATAAATTTATAAAAATACTCACAGAAGAATTTTAATGAAGACAGCAAAAATTTGACTTAAAATGGAAAAATACCAAAAAGTCACCACTTCCAGAAAACAGTGTTCCCCTTCAGAAAAGCAAAATATTCTTAAAACAGCTATGAGAAACAATCATGTTCAACCCCCTACCAAGTTTCAAATGCTTACTTTGGATGTAGCTGCACAATTTCTCTCTGATATCTCAGAAGTAACTATGCTATTAGGATTGCTACAGAGGCTACAGTTTAAACTCATTTCAAACAAAAAGTTGATTATCACTTTTTAAGCAGAGCAAATACAAAAGTAGTGTTACTTGATCTGCAGCTGATGCCTGAAGGTTTCCAATGACCATTCCTAGTGCTTTGTGTACTGGGGAGATCACCTACCTCCACCTGCCAGAGCTGTTACTTGCAATGGTGCTTCCAGTCAGTAGAGATTAATGACATCAAAATTTGGCAGAAAACAGAAATAAAATTTTGAACTGAATCAATTTGCAGCAGCGGCAAAAATCATATTGAATGTGGTTTTAGAAGGACCAGAAATGTCTTTTCTCAAGGAGTTTATGTAGTTTTGAAGAAAGAATAAACAAAATGCTATAGGAGCTTGTGGAGCCAGAAAGCTCTTTACCAGATTGGCTGGCACCACTTCAGAATACAACAGAATTTTTTGCTACCCCAAATACGATGCCCTTACAAACATTTGATTCACCCGCATTACAAAGCCATGCCTTGCTGTACAAGGGAAAATCAGGCTGGAAGAACAGCTGGTGTAGCTCACTGTTACATTCTTCAAAGAAGCCCATCGCAAGTTCTTTCACTTGATTTTAAAGCTATACATCCTATTTTGTTCAATTCCCAAAAGCATGACTCTGGAAAACAACTGCGGTATTCCTCATTTTTGGACAAAGTCATGGAGGAAGTAGTGACTGTGACAATAACAACCACAGCATATGTCTAGTAGTCTAGATGCTTTACATCTGGTAACACAGTATGGGAATCCCCAGTGACAGTGATGTTCATAAGTTATAGAGGACAAAAAAGAGAGAACAAGCACAGCAAAAAACACAGCAAAGAAAGCAGGAGAACCTGACAGATGCTATTTGGGAAAAAAAAAAAAAAAAAAAAAAAAAAAAATTTTCAGTTCCAGAGATTTATAGAGGGATCATTAGTTCACACTCTGGATGCAGTCTATGCTAGAAGGTGCCTAGAATTTCAAGTCAGCGAAGGATGCTCAGCATGAGTGCACTTCACATATCCAGGGACCTGGCTCTTGATGAGTTTCCAAATTTTGCTGATAAGCAAGAAAGATTACCTGTTGCTCTCCAAGGAAAGGCCTACAGAGTGAAGGTGAAGTGGGAGATAAAACATGTTTGATTTCATTATAAATCTGTCAAAGATTTAATATTTAGCCCGATAGATCTTACAGCGTTACCAGCAGTAAAACTGGGGAGGGGCCTTAACTTGATTCACAACAGCTTTAGAGTTTGCTCAAATCTTGACTGGAGGTTAGGGTCATTGACTTTATAATAGGAAATATCAAATTTCCAGCTTCCCTTTCTCTTTATCCTTCAGTCTTAAGCACATACGCAGACATGGAGACACACGCTTCCTGAACAGGCTTATTCCAAAAACCATGAATTATACAGGAGTATTAATATTATGTAATGTATCTGAACAGCTCACGTATTGACCCTCAACTTACTGAAGTCAATATAAATACTTCAGCAATACCACAGTATGCTATGACCACAGTATGGTCACAGAATGAGGGATCATAAAAATAAAACAATGTAGTTGTGTGATAGTTTCATGTACAATTCATAATATTATTTTACTTGATACTATTTTATACTTAGTAGCAATAGAGAATTAAGGAGAGCATGCAACCATGGAATAGAGGGCAGTAGCAAACAACATGGTGATACAAAACTACAGAGAAATAATCCCATATGCTATAGTGTTACTAAGTGAGACTCTTAAGCACAGTAGTAAATAATCCCCATTTCTTTCCAATGTGAAGAAATAGCCCGGTATTCTGCTCTAAATGAAGCTTCACAATGCCTTGTCTTTGTTCAGTTCTCCACAGAACAGTGTAACGCGTAAAATCCTTCTGAAAAAGCCATCTCTCTCCCTCTTTTTGTCTTGCTGCTACCATGGATATGACATCATTTTTGCCAACCATTGCTAAGTCATGAACAGAGGGAACATTTCCTTTTCTCACACAGAGGGCAGGGTAAGAGCCAGAGCTTCCAAGAGACACAATGTTCTCTTTATGCAGCTAGAGAGAACAGTGAGGGAGGGTGGCTGATGGTCTGGGAAATGGCGTACAGCCATAGCATACACAAAGCTGACAGCGCTGCCCAGCCAGCTTCAGCTCTCACTAACTCGGTGGCCTATTTTCCCATCTCAAAGAAAGGAGAGGGAGGGACAGCAAAGAAAAAATCCCCGCATCCTTGCTGCCTGGCCCTTGCCAAGGCAATGTGTTTACCCCTCACCCTTCCATCAAGGCCTGCACTCCCATTTGGAAGACAGAAGAGGGAGTGCTGATGACAAGTATGGAGCTACTGCTCCTACCCTGCTGCACACTGTGCTGGCTGGCTGGGGATGGGTGCCACAGGTGGGAAAAAAGGAAGTGTCCAAATGAAGAGGTATTTGACCCAAAAAAGACACAGAACTTGCTTACAGCCAAATGAAGAACACTCACACACGTTTTCTGCAGGACTGTAGACTTAAGTCCCTATTTTCTAGGGGGCAAAACCACTTTTGGTTTTACTGTAAACATCATATGATAAAGGATTTTCAGTATGGGAGCTCTGATCACTTCCAACACTTGCATAGCTACAGCAACACAGACTACATCGCTGTGGTTGTAATGTTCAGTATATTATACTTTTTTGTAACTGAAAGAAGTTCTATTTATTTATTTATCAAAGAAGACACCAATAAAACATATTCCCTGCAGTTCTTACACAAATCTGTTCACAATGCTATAATTGAAGCAATTGCTAATTTTCCCCCCAGGTCTGAAAACTTTCCTTGCTCACACTCTACAACATGGAGTGAAGAAAGGCAAATATTCACATTTTCTTTAACAGAAGAGTTTTTCTTTTACTTTTCTTATTACAGCAATTAACTACTTACTAATTTAATTTATAAAATACAGAGTTACGTTTGCTTACACCTGTCATAAAACAGAATTTCTTGCATCTCAAATAATGTCACTAACTAAAAAATTGATTGTCTTTTGTTTTAGGAGATGACATTTCTCAAAGGAGGTGGGAGTAAAAGGAAGAAAATATGTAGGCATTGAATCCTTGTGACAGAGGATGTATGTAGGCTCTGTTTAAAGTACTTTTGCATTTCACCACATTGAATTTTTCTTCCAAGCCAGGATTTCCAGAAACTGCTATTTTCCTTTGGGATGACAATTTACTCCATTGAAATTATCTCACAAATAAGTCAAAATTTTAAATATGTGCTATTAGCTCCCAATTCTTAATTTATGCTAGAAAACAACAACAATGCATGTTGATCCAAAGCTTGCTTCACCCAGCTGTTCCTGTACAAACCAGCAGGGGACACTGAATGAGCGAGAGATTTTCACACTGATTAACAGACAAGTTTAATTGCCCTTAACATGGTTAGTGATAAAACACACATACATTAAGAAGCAAAGCCTACCCAAGGCAAAGCCTTTCTTCAACCTTCCTATGGAAAGACTTTTACGTAATTATTGTTTTGACCACACAGGAACCTACATGGCAAAGGCACAAGTTTCTCTGACACAAGAAATAGTTGGCCTGTACAGCAAGATTGCATTAATTGAAAGATACCGCCTGTGTGCTTGCATGTGTAACTTGTGAATATTAGATCTGAGAATGAACTTTGAAAACAACAGTTATCAATTTACTCAAAAATGGATTCAAGGAGTTTGACAGAAAGGGATTAGCATATAGTACATAGTCTACGGCATAAAAGAGAGTAAACTTCTAGCTCTGGTTCACAGTAAGACACAACATCATGAATAAGCAGCGAGCTTCTGTCCTCAGTCATCAATGAAGGGCTTGATCCTGCCCTCAGATACGAGGGCAGGTGTCTTGTAAAATCAGCTACTCTGCCAGCACTGCCTCTGATATTACAAGAGACCAAGAGATGCGTGCTGGCTTACTAAAAAGAAAACTCAGAGCACAGAAAATAACCTTTCTCTGAAAATCCCTGCCTGCGAGCAACAAGAGAGATGAGGACTGAAAGAAGGGATAATAGAAAATAACCCCATGCCCTCATCTCCAGGTTAAGAACAACATAAAAAAAAATAAAATATATGGCAGTAGTTATGCATATAAATTTTGAGATTGCAATTGAACCACAGCATCAGAAGCAAGGAATTTATATTCAGCCTTTTAGAACACTTTGGAGTCTACTGATGGCATTTGTTTTGAGTTCACTCACGCCTGAATGCCCAGGAAGGAAATGAAGTGAATGTGCAATGTTGAGCTTGCAGGATACGTTGCTTGATAGAGTGTTGGCTCCTTTTCTTCTCAGAACCCCAGAGCAACACAAGCATATTATTGTGTGCTTTTGTGCAATGCTAGAGAAGTTGGAATACTTCCACAAACTATATGAAAAGATGTAATGCATCACCCTAAAAAAAGGCACTCTTTTTTAATTCCTCTCCTCCCAAAATATTGCTTGCTAGGAGAAAAATGTTACCTCCTTTGTAAATCTGAGTCTTTTTTTTGTGTGTGTGTGCGTGTGTTTTCACTGAGTTTCATTAGTAGAACACTATGTTTGAAATCAAACATTGTATGAGGGTTGCTCCAAAAGCAATGCCTCTTATTTTATAATGCTGGCCCACAACATCAGAGGCTGATGTTGGTGACATGGCAGCAGAGGCTGAACCTTCCCACCAACAACTCTGCTACAGATGGCAACAGAGGGGCAGCCTGACAGAACAGCATCTGATGTGGAAGTGTGGATGAAGCAAAGGACTGTAATCTAATACCTTCATGCAGAAAAAAAACGCAGCCACTGACATTCATCAGCACTTGCTGAATGGTTATGGAGACCAAACAGTGGATGTAAGCACAGGAACTGAAAGAACACTACATAAAAGCTTGTCAGGAGTTACTGAACAAATATGAGTCTAAAGGTGACAGTTTCCTGGATTGCAGTTACCAGTGACATGACATGGAGTCACCACTAGGAGCTGGAGTCAAAATGGCAGTCCATGGAGTGGCGACACGTGAATTTCCCACTGAGGAAAGTTCAAGATACAGCCCTCAGCAGGTAAAGTGATGTGCATTATCTTATGGGACAGGAAAGGGGTGATCACAGAATCATAGAATCGTAGGGGTTGGAAGGGACCTCCAGAGATTATCGAGTCCAACCCCCCTGCCAAAGCAGGTTCCCTACACCAGGTCACACAGGTGGGTGTCCAGGAGTGTCTTGAATATCTCCAGAGAAGGAGACTCCACAACCTCCCTGGGCAGCCTGTTCCAGTGCTCTGTCACCCTCACCAAAAAGAAGTTCTTGCGCACATTAGTACGGAACTTCCTATGCTCCAGTTTCTGGCCGTTTCCCCTTGTCCTGTCTCCACACACTGCTGAAAAGAGTCTGGCCTCGCCACTTTGCCCCCCACACCTTAGATATTTATAGACCTGGGATCAGGTCCCCTCTCAGTCTTCTTTTCTCAAGGCTAAACAGACCCAGTTCACTTAGCCTTTCTTCATAGGGGAGATGCTCCAGGCCCTTCACCATCTTTGTGGCCCTCCGATGGACTCTTTCCAAGAGATCCCTGTCTTTTTTGTACTGGGGAGCCCAGAACTGGACACACTACTCCAGATGAGGCCTTACCAGGGCAGAGTAGAGGGGGAGGATCACCTCCCTCGACCTGCTGGCCACGCTCTTTTTAATGAACCCCAGAATGCCATTGGCCTTTTTGGCCACAAGGGCATACTGCTGGCTCATGGCCAACCTGCCATCCACCAGTACACCCAGGTCCCTCTCTGCAGAGCTCCTCTCCAGCAGCTCAACCCCCAACCTGTACCGCTGCATGCAATTATTCCTCCCTAGGAGCAAGGCTCTACACTTGCTTTTGTTAAACCTCATCTGGTTTCTTACCGCCCAGCTCTCCAGCCTGTCCAGGTCTCGCTGAATGGCAGCACAGCCTTCAGGCGTGTCAGCCAATCCTCCCAACTTTGTATCATCAGCAAACTCGCTGAGGGTGGCCACTATGGAACCTGGAAAACTATCAACTGCGACCATTACAGTCATGCAGACAAGGGCTCAAACTTCCAGGGTCAGGCCAGAGAGCTTTCTCCTGCAACACGATTTGTACAATCATACCACGCAGGCTGGAGAAAATGCATAGCTAATAGTGGTGGCTACTGAAAACTAGTGTTTTGTAGCTGAGAAATTGATCTATCAAACAGTGTTACTGTGTTCTTTGTATCAGTTGTAGTTTCCATGGAAATAAATAGGAGGCACTACTTCTGGCCACAAGGGACCAATGCAGTAGCGTAAATAAACTGTTTTTGCTAATATAGCTTTTCAGTGGAGTTTTAATGTAGTCTAGCTTTCCTTTTTTTTTTTTTTTTTTTTTTCCCCAATGGCACCTGCTCATTTCTCATTTGTTTAAAATCTTAAATTTCTTGATCCCCCTCCATTCCACCAGACTAAGGCAAAACCAGATTTACATGAACCAACACAAAAACCTGTGGATTAGCAAGGAAAATATCCTAAAACAAATAATTCATCTTTGAGAGTATCTTCTCATCAAAATTCAGAGCCCTGGAAGTCTATTTGCATTAATTATTTAGGACAGTTTACTAAGGAGAATATGAATAGCATGTCTTTTTTTTTTTTTTTTTTTTTTTTTTTTACTAGATGAACAACTTTTTGTTAATTAGATACAGAATAACTAGCATCATCAGGAGGCAAACGTGCCACTAGGGAAAAGAAAGCTACTAATGTAATGAAACATTAAAAGAGATAATGAACCTAGGCAATATATAATTATGTATTTTTGTCAAAGGAATGTATGCTTTTTCGTATTAGACTAGGCAGAAGCTTATAGAGTCTTTGAGAAATTTCCATAAACAGAGAACAAAAGTTCCATAATGGACATAGACCAAACTGGTGTATGAATGAATTAAAAAGAATGTAACCAGAAACTGAGCTGCTTCCTTTCTGTTTCGACTAACACATATAGAGGTAGAGCATAAAATGAGCAGAGTTTGATACATCTGCAGTATGATTATATTGCATCAATGGAATGAAACATGTTAAAGGCTACTAAATTTTTCCCAGTTAACTAAACAGTCATTCATTTTCTGAAGTCAGTACATTGCACTATCTGAGGCATTTCAAAGTTTAGTAACTTTAGAAAGGAATGGGAAAAAATGAGTAGGCCTGTGCTGAGTAGTAAGAATCAGTATCATTACAAGCACTACAAAGAAGTAATAAACAACTAATGTGAGTAAGCATAATATACCGAACCCTTAGACTCCACAGTGCAGAAAATGACGTTAGGAAAATGTGTAATTGTGTCTACCAATACATGCATGTTGGACACTTCCAGACTATCAAAATAAAGAATCATTACCCTACAGAATTAGGAGTTGAATAATTCACAGATGAAAAATCATAACAAATAAATGAAACTTGAGGAAGCTTTCTGAGGTTGCTTCTTTTGAATAAAGCAGTAATTTCAAGGAGCTTAGTAAAAAGAAAGTGTTTCAGTATTTATCTAGGGATTTAAAAAGCAATTTGAATATAAAAACAGTGAATTAGACCTGCTGTACTAGACTTGTCTGGGGCAGTGCCCAATCCCCCCAAATTAAATATAAAACCCCACAGTATAATCTAACCTGATGCAATAAGATTTGTTCTATATATGTCCTAGGACTGTTTAATTCTCAGAAAACATCCTGTTGAAGTGCATGTTTTAGTTTGACCATAATAACACATACAGCACTGATTATTTTCTGAAAGATATTAGGATTCTTAAAGGACTCAGCAAGAAGAGTCTCTTTTCAAATATTAGAGATAAAATTACTTTTGTGAAAGTTTTTTTTCTCCTAAAATGTTTTCTTATATTTTAACAGAGAAAATCTTATATTTAAAAATAAAGAAATCTACTGTATTCAAATTATACAACACTTAAATGTTTTTCTTAATTGCATAATAGCTAAAAATATACTTAAAATGCAATATAATTGATATAGTATACAAATGTAGAAATTCAAATTCTCTTCTTCCTTAGCTGGTGTACTAAAACACCCACAAAATCTTATTCTGATAAAGAAGAACTATTTCAAAGTATCAGTGAAATGAATCCTATTTAAACACAGTAATATTTTATTGCCATGTCCTTCTCTTATATAAAGTCATGATGCAGCTTCACTGAGTGACTCAGTTTCTTACTCCAAGTAAACTGTTTCAGACATCTCCTTCATGCCTCTTTCAAACAGCAGGGGCTGCTGTGTAGCAGGCTACGAAGCCTGAAGGCTAAATGAAAGGAAATGGAAATCACCTACAGAATAAATAAATTAAATCTTGTAGTATGGCCCATGTATTAGAAAAGACTGAGCATAATGAGACATCTCATCAGTGTAAAAGTAAAAGGAGAAGTCATACTAATCTCAAATCCTCTTGGAAATGATCCATTATAGCCTGCTGCAGAGTTTTGGGAAGAAGCTCTTCCACTGCAAGTTCTTGGACATTTTTCATTACAGCTTGCTGCCAGGAAGCCCTGAATGACAGCATTTATGAGTTATGATGGTACAGATTTAGAACTGTGCATGCCATGTTTCTGCCTTGCCTTCTAGTAAAGCCAGGCTCTTCATAAGATGAGCAAAATTACACTGGTTTGTATCCCCTAAACTGTAAAATTGCATTTACCATCCAAAGAGTGAAGTTTTTGTTTTGAAAGAAGCACTTAAACACGTTATTACTGAGAATTTACCCCCAGAAAATATGTAGATTTTTAGGTATGAATGTGTTTTCCAGTAACAAATTGTGCAGTAATTAAAGAATGACTGAGACTCTCATCCAATGCGAACAAAACACCAAATGCAAATTATTTACCCATTTTTCCTTTCAAACTTCCTTTGATTTCCTACTTTTCAGCAGAAGTGGAAAAGCAAGCATTTAGTAAGTAGATGTGAGCATATTTCAACAAAGACAATAAAAAATAATTTTGAAATCCCTTCTCCAGGACAGCCCACCTTCACTGTGCTATTTTACTGAATGTCTGTCCACACTGAACTTTGAATTTGCCAAACATTGTTGCTTTCATATTCTATATTTTTAAATGATGATGAAATTTTTCATTATCTTTTCTCCTTTTACACCGTTCTGGTAGCCCACTAATCCATTGATTAAAAGTTCACATTTATATTAAAAAAAACTCCATTGTTTCCCTTTGGTTTTAAGAACAAAAACAATTATCTTGCACTTAGTCAAACAGGATAATATTGATACCTCAGACATTGTATAGCTTTGGTGATAATGTGAAGAAGTCATGCAATGCCTAGAATCTCTTAAGTTATATTTGTAAAAAGTTAGATTCCAAAAACAGAGATTTCCAATACTATTAAATCAGAAATTTTTGATCAAATAATGCACAATTATCAAACAAGAATAAGTCACTGTTCAAAGTCAGGGATGATGTATAGCCTTAGATTTTGCACAAGAATGAAGGAAAACTTAATTTGTAACTAGAGGTGCCAAACATATGTATTCAAACATGGTATTCAGAATGGTAGGTCGCAGCGCTATTTATAACTTACACGTGTTTGATACACACAAAGATATGTGGGCACAACAGAGATGGCTGACAACACATGCAAATTTATGTGCATACAATTGTGTACAGATCCTTGTGTGAATTTTTGTATATGAAATCATGCAAATCAAAAGCATCAGGTGTTTCTCGTGCTGAAATTGGCCACCCTTTGATAGCCATTGGTCAGGAAATACTTAAAAATCCTACAGTTTATTTAGGGATTATGTTTGCAAGAGGAAGGAGACACAAGCTGTACTGATCCATTTTTACCAGAAATAAACATCTACCCTTCACCCACAAGCTGACCTCTGGGTGCAGCTTGAGACCTGCTCCAAGCCATTAGATCTTTTATCTTTAAGGACTAACCATAGACACCTCATTCCAGTAGACTTAATGGATGACTTACAAAGCTGCAAGAGCTCAGGTGGAGAACTCCATGTTTCAATATTGAACTCTTTACAGTGAATATTTTAAGGCATTTCAATACCCATTACACTTGCAGACTACCTGGTTTAATATGCAAGATGTGGCTAGTTAGTTGCATGTTGATATCCTTAGTGATATTATAACCTAGTCACTTGGAAATAATTGAGAGCAACTCCCTATCTTTGATATTCATTGTTTTTGATTCATTGTAACAAAACATAATGGTCCTCACTCCTTCCAAAGACTACAGAGATGATCATTTTATCTTGAAAATATGACTCTTAATTTCAACTACAGTTTGGGTAATAATTTTCTAATGTATTTTTTTTAAATCCTTCAATCTCACCAGCTTGTTGTTATAGCAACTCCATTAAAAAAAAAAAAAAAGCAATACTTTGGAGGATCTTAATAAAGCAAAGCACCATTTAAGTGAAATTATTGTTATAATTATTTTCCGTTAGTGTTATCTCTCTATTCTTCTGGGAACAGGTACAACCTCTCCAGGTAGTACGCTGATACAATCACTTGTTACTGCAATCTCTTTTCAGTTCCCAGCTTTTATTAGTAACGAAGTGAGCTTGCAAAAAGCACCATTTAGGAAAAGTTGTCATATATTGACTCCACAATATCAGGAGTTAAAATGGATTGAGAAGGTAACCTAAATTCATCTCTGATGGTCAATGCGCTGCTAAAAAAGGATCACCAGAGTCATTTATAAATTAACAATGCCCTAGAAATATCTTCTTGTTAACATCAGCTTGGTTTTAGAATTATAAATTTACTTACAACATTGATGATGTAACAAAATTGATATAATGGTAACTGTGGAATTTCTATCTAAAAATGTTTCTGTAACTTTAATGGAAAACATAATGACTGGACATCATGTTCTTTATTCATTCCAGAGAACAAAATATATCCATTCATAATTTACAGAGAGGGGTGTGGTCGTGGAGGTATGAATAAAAGCAAAGGTCTTGCTGTGTATTGCAGAATATTTCCATTTTAACACAAAAAAATAGCAAAAACCTACTTACGTTTTTTCCCTTTCCTTTTTCTCTTACATCCCCACTGGATTCTCTACAACGTTCATTTAATCTTCAGGAGAAAAAAAAAGTCAGTGTGGCTCACTTTACTTCACTCCATTAATTATGCTTTGTATAGGTTTTCTTTCATATTACAGCCAATGAGCAGGTTTGTTCTGGTGGCCACATACAATCATGACAGAAATGGCATGCTACAAGCAGTAGTGATGTACAGCAATAATAGCAATGGAAAAAAGGAGGTAAATGTGACATTTTCCTCCTGAGGCTTAAGTGAATAATCCTTGAAGAAAAGTAATGATAGAGCAAAAAAATAATGTGAGCCAACTCTGCTTTGATATAGGCAAGGGAAACGGAAGGAGAATAAACCAGCTGGATCTTCCACTCCATTTATATTTTTAAGCTGTATTGAGAACTACTTTGCACAAGATTGTGCCCAATTGACAAAGACCCAAGCCAAGGGCAATGCAAAGACAAACTGCCCAAAGGGAACTCCAGGAGGTTCTGTGGCTCACTGCTTCTGTTTTATAGACTCAGGGACAACCTTTTATTCAAGCTATTCAGAAAGCATTAACTCAGAGTCTCACCGTCTCATTTGAAAACTACGACATCCCCTTGGAAGTACAGATTCACAAAAAATCTTCCTTTTGGTGTACGCTTAACAGTGATTTCATTGAGTAAATGCCAATTTTTCTACTAGATATTGTTAAAAGTAACAAAGAAGTATGCAGAGGGAATGAGAAAAGAAAAGCATTCATTGTCCTCAGCAAATTGTACAAAGCTGGGTCTAAAGAGTAATTCATTTAGCCATTGCAAAAACATTGGATTGCCTCCAAAACGGAGATTCTACAGACTTTTTCAGAGCAGAGTGTCAATTCATCCAGTGAGGTTTGCCTTTCCTGGGAAGAAACGGCATTTGTCTACACATTTTATGGTCTTACGAAGACCATGGTTTAGGCTTGTGATCAAGCTGGCATGTGATATATGCATGGAGTGCCCTGGCCTCTTGTAATTAGTATGGATTCATTAAAGGCATTGGTAGAGCGTGTCAATTCACCAGTACTTACCCCTCTTCCCACCAGTTTTAAGAAATGATGTGCCCATAGCCTCTGTTTTCTGTTAAAAGAGCTCTGACTTAAAGAGGAAATAAAGACTTAAAAGCTAAATGCTGGAAAAGTGAGAACTCGCATGGACAGGCAAAACTCTTTTGTGAGCATACTGCACAATTTCCTTTTTGCCATGCCAAGAAGCTCAGCTTTGCTATGTGTGGTGGAGATTTTAATTCCTTGTCAATGGAGAATAAACCTACACGTAGAGAAAAATAGCATATATCTGCAGCTAAGTCTTGCTGGAGGTTTAGAGAATTCTTAGACCGCATGTACACCTAGAATCAGAATTTCATATTTTCATACTGGAAGCAGATAATAACAGAGGCAATAACAAACTTAAAAGCAAACAAATTAAAATGGAAATATTACCTGATGCAGAAGGATTATTTAGCAATATAGTGACAATGACAGTGTCCTTGCTTTTGGTTGTAAAAAATCTACAACAGCTGTGTCAAAACACTATCTTGTGGAAACCTGAATTCTGCTAGCTTTGCTGCTGGTACCACTAAATCTGATTTCTACCACACTGTATGACAGTCAGTAAATTCTCTTTTGTTCAGTAAGAAACAGAAGCCACAGCCCATTCACTAAGAATAGTGATTTGTATGGATGTCCACATAGAGGGATTCTTTTAGTTACACATTTTTTCTCTGAGAACATTTTGTACCATCTTCCTGTGACTGCACTGGGAATTTACGTAGTAGCTGCCCATTCTAATGGCAAAATTACAAGTTGTTATCTTTGTATACACAGTTACTTACTTGTACTTGCTGTTTTACCCTCTAAGATACATCAGAGGTAAAATACACTAAATTCTCAAAGCTGTAGAAAGAATGAGATGCAGCACAGGCATAAATCCATTATTGTTACGGTTTTAAGACTGTTATGTATTCTCCCTGGAAGCTCTGTGACATAAATTAAATGAAATTCATAACCTGGTATTAGATAGAAGGCCATTAAGGAAAGGCTGTATTGACTCGTGTTCATGCCTCACATTTAGACAGAACCCTATTTTAATCAAGTTTAACATATAATCTTGGCTGAAAAAAAAAGCAGAATTGGCAGAATAGGGGCAATTTATGATATTTTAGGGAAGTACCGTGCACCAATTTGAAAATGCACAGAGGTTCAGCAGACTATTTTACATTTAATTAATGTGACTTCCAGATTGGACTTTTTAATTGAATAATCATCTAAACAAATGACTCTTTATTTTGTGCTGAAGTTCTTAATTTCAGTAATCTATACTGAAGCCAAAAGCCACTCAGACTGATATAATAAAAAAAAATTGTTTAATCAAAGATCTCACGTAATGATAAATTGGTACGGCATTTGTTTTTATGTCCTTTTAATACAAGGAAAAGAAACAGATTTCTACTCTATCTATCCAGTGAGTCCTTCCAGACCTCTTCTTATTTTATAGGATACTACAGTTAAACAGTAATTGCAACCAAGCAATAAGGATATCAGAAAACGATGATGAACAAAAATTGGAGGCATTTTAAGACTAAAAAGGCTATGACTAGATAACCATGAAATATAGTCATTACCTTAATGACGGTGAAGTAATATAAAATATAGTCTATACCCAACCAATAGCTAAGAAATGCAACAAATTATTACCTATGATAAAACAGACACATTTAAAAAGTGTTAGGACTTTCAGCTCAACACAGATTGCTCTTTCTGCATTTTCAGGTATACAGTTTGAAATGGAAAACAGTGCTGGGCACTCAAGGCTGAATGGGGAGAAACGTGCCCAATCCTGCCATGCCCCCCATATGCCCACTCTTTATGTCAAGACTTCTTAGGGTGGCTGCTATGCATGTTTTGGACCAGGTGGGAATCTGGGGCTGCTCCAACATGGGGAGCTTCCATAGGAGAGGAAGGGTAAGAGGGCTGCCCAAGGGCTGAAGGAAGAAAGAAACTTCCCTCCTGGAATCACAGCTGTTTTCTACATCCCTATCTACTTCAGAAATAACAGAATAATTCTCTTTCTTACACAGATTTCATGTCTTATAATTCTACAGAAAAAGACACTGTCCTGACAGAGACTGTAAAGGGGTGAAGAATCAAGGTTAATATTGAAAACAGAAAGCATTTTGTAAATTACACAGGTTTGAAAAACCAGTATAATTGCCAGCATGTGCAACGTATACAGCATCTGCAAGGCCTGTACAAATGTGTAATATGTGGAGTCCTTAGTGCTCAAAGGGAAAAAAGAGGAAAGCTAAGGTTAAAGCAAAAAAAGCCACCCAGAATCAAGGAATCGTCTCAGAAGCTCAACCTACTATTTTCTGTCATCAAAGACTTATCTGTAAAGCAGTATCAGAACATACTCACTATGCTTTTCGCTCATATAGTATTCTTCATCTGCAACTATTTGATAAAACTTACAAGAAAAGAAATGAGAATTTACCCAAATACTACATTCTTATGGAGGGGAAGGATCAGCTAAGGCATGTCTCCAGAAGCAATATAAAAGGCTACTTTTGTCATAGCCTGACATACTAGGCATTTCTATTTTTCTAAAGAACGCTGTATCTTTAAACAACCACAACTACAACTCATTTGTCTCAAAAGTTTCCTGAGAATTGTCTGTTTATGAGCCTTTATGAATTTCTTCATTGCTGCCAAATATTAATTGAAACAATTAACTGTGAAGAACACGTGGGTACAAAAATATTAGCACCACATAATCCTTTCTAGTTAAGAGGTCCTTACTGGATTATTGCAGAAACGCTCTGGAGTTCTAATTACCTATGGAAGTCCCACAAGGTTACTGCAGAACACGGTAATTAGACGGTTGTAATATAAGGTGTTAGCAGGGGATTGAGGATTTGTGCTAAGAAGCATGGTGTTTTCATGGCTATTTACTGTGCAGAGTACCAGAATTTAATGGAATTTGGTGGAAATCTCCAATGACAAATGTAGTTAAAAGGTGGGGAAATATCTTAATACAGATTCAGTAGTTGGTGGGGGGAAACCAGAGATACTATGCTGTGATCTTTGCTTGAACAAAATGGTTCACGTGTTAAGATTTGTGTAGACTTAAAAAAAAAAACAAAACTTAATCAAATATTTCAATTAAAATACTTTTAATTATTGAATAAAATGTTCCATATGAACAAAAAGTCAATTTGACTGTTGGCCTGAGTGGTAACAAAAATTAGGTCCATCCCTGTAGCCGATGGCACATAATAAAGTGACATAGTTCACTTGTGTCCCAAAGCCTTTAATTTCCTTGCTCAAATAAAAAGGTTCCCAGTTAAGGGGTGGCATTAGAAGAAAAGCTCAGGACAAGGCTCAAGCTTGTACCTCTGGCTCTCCAGCAAGACACTGAACTATTCTTTTGCAACATCCCATGCAGTAGTAGCAATTCAGTATTACTGTTTACTTAACTTCAGCTAAATGTAGGCACAGAATACACAGGCAGATTACTATTTAATTATAACAAAATAAAGGGTGAATTTTGAGTATCTCAAATTGAATCAAGTAGCACTATTGCAAATTGACACTGATGAACAGGAAAACAAAATGCAGTCCCTAGTGTTTCTCTTCTATACAGCTGGGACTAAACATGATTTTGCAATTGTCAAGCCATTCAGACATACCTCCACTGGGAAAGGAAGAGACTAGGAGGACTTGATACAAGGCTCCAGTCTTTTTCAATCTGCAACCCTTTATAACTCTGAAATGGATATAAAACACTACAGATGTAAATTACTTGATAAGCTCAAAAGTGGATAGTTCACCTCTTAATGTCTTCTTCACATTCTATATTACAGCTAATGTAACTCAGCTGTACATGATGACTAACATTCAGTCTGAAAAAACAGTCTTTGGCAACACTGTAAGAAGAGTCTTCCACAGGATTATATAAAGGTAAAAATCCCCTTTCATAGCTAAGCATGTAACAAGGTTAGAGCTCCTTCATTATTAGAGTGATAATGTCTAATCTTCCTTATCCTCTCTTGTCAATAAAATACATCTCTCAGCTTTGTATGTTCAGCTGAATGACAAGCAGTTTATAATAATTCTGAAGAACTCAGAAAAACTAAGTTTTTTATTTTAAAATGCAGATTCCTAATAGTCTATGTATATGTATTTTAAAAATGTATTCTACAACTATTGTTATACTTAGGCAAAACCCTCTGAGATGTAAAAATATCATAAGCTTCTTTTACCACACATGCATATGAATCATTAAAAAAAAAAACAACAAAACAAAACATAAAAGAGTGCTCTAGTTAAAACTTTCCCTGATATTTTTCATCTCCGCCTTTTAATCACAGCAAACTTTTTTTTTTTTTTTTAAATTCTGATTCTGAATGCATGACCTTATAACATATCATCTTGTCTGCCTCTGTATACCTTTTCATTTGTGACAACATAACAGTTGCTACTTGCATTAGTTTCTGATGGTGACTCATTTCTGTGGAAGTTAAATGCCGGCTCTTATGATTCTGGCCCAATTAAGGCACGGTTTTTTGTTTTTTGTTTTTTTTCCTTTTTTCCCCCCAAGTTTTAACTCTACATTAATTAAGAGCTTGTTACCTTCTGCAGGTCTTTTCTAATGAAGCTGGCATGAATAGGGATTGATGCAGAAGTAAAAGCTGCCAAGACATGAAAATCACTGTGTCTCTGTTTTTCAATGGAGTAAGGAAAGAATTCTCTTCCAGAGAGAAAGAGAAGAGAAAATCTACCTGGAATGACAGTTCCCTTTCAGAAAAGCAAACATCTTTCCAAACATTAAAACTGAGTTACAAGCAAAGACAGGAAGCTGCTGTGTTGCATTTCCTTGCCAAAGGACTTATCCTGAAAAGCTTCTCTCTTTCCACTTGATATAAAAATAATGCCAAAGGACAAAAGGAGGGGATGCAGCAAGAAGAGGAAACAGCCAGAATCAATTATGAAATTGCACAAAAGCAGGAGCTGGGCTGAAAGCATGTGTGCCTCTGACATATGAAGTCACAACACAAAACAGAGCCCAGCACATCTCACAGCTTTCCAGAGGATACTGGGAAGTTCTGCTTATTGATGTATAGCAGTATGTCAAGTGTAAACTGATTTCCTCATTATTTTTCAGACAAAAGCTGTATTCAAATCTTTCACATCCTAGATACTGACAGGATGTGACTGGCTAGCAATTTTACCAAGTAACACCTTTACACCTTGGGGAAATATCTTTTCATGGTGTATACTGGAAGTGCTAATTGACTTTTACTTCCTAATAATCGTTGAAACTAATAAGTCTGGAAAAGCCAGCGAATTCAAAAAACTGTAAATTAGGCATTAAGACATTTTTCAGCCTGTCAAGTCTGTATGTGAAAATCTTAAAAAAAGTCAATATTTAAACTTCTGTCCTTGGACTGAATTAATGAGTTCATCGATAAGTCAATCATAACTGTCATAATGCAGGATGTCTAGAATCTAATAATATCATATATGTAATTACTACTACAGTAAGTCATTGGAAAGGTAATGCAATTGCCTTTTCCTGCATCAGCAGAACAGCAGTATGGAAAAAAAGGCTGAACTACAGCTAAGACATTTAGGACACAATTGACATTATGTCTTAGGAGTGGGACATTTTTTAAAAATGATCTTATTGTATGCATCTGGCAGTCTCTTCACTTACTTTCCTAAAGAACTTATCCACCCAGTTTCTTAAGACACCAACTGATTTTTCTGAGTACAAATTGAAATTATTCAAGTAAGGGACCCTGTAAATGTCAAAGGGAAAGATGGATGCAAGAGCTTCTAACATATTAGATTGTACAGAATCCTCACTGAGGGCAGGCCTTAAAACATCTCTCAGTTGCAAGAAACATTTTAGACAGTGGTAACTCTTAGATAATAGTCGATGGGCCAGGAATCACAAACCCAAGGGAAATCACTCCTCATGGTTTCTCGCAGTTCATGGTAGAAATTACGTAAGTGCCACACCTGACTGCCTTCTTCCATAACTACAAAACCTGAAACCATTTGTAAAAGTTTGCCTTGTAAAACAGTCTATCACAGGACAAGTTCAAATATACATAGGACACAGGTTTTTGCTAGTGCTGGCATGCTTACGGACTGCACTCTCAAAAAAACAGGATGGGTTCACAAATGGATTCCTCAAACCCCATTCTGACAATAGGCACATACCAAAGGAAGGGGAAAGGTGGCAAAAATGTTTAAGGGAAGGTAACATTAAATAAGGGACATCAAAAAGAGAACAATGACTTTTGGAGAGGAGAAAGAGAGAGAAGATAAACACCCAATCCCCTGCAAAGTTCTCACCCCAAACCCATGAAAACACACAGATGACAACACCTGTACCAAGGAGCAGTATCAGGGCCTTGTTTATCCCCTGGAAATGGAATTTTATGATTGGGACTGATACTCTCCTAAATAAGAGAACCCTAGAATCACAGAATAATTAAGGTTGGAAAAGACCTCTAAGATCACCTAGTCCAACCATCCACCTACCACAAGTATTTGCCCACTGAACCATGTCCCTTAGTACAACATCTAACCAGGGACAGTGACTCCACCACCGCCCTGGGCAGCTCATTCCAGTGCCAGACCACTCTTTCAGAAAAGCTTTTTCCCAATATCCGACCTGAAGCTCCGCTGGTGCAACATGAGGCTGTTCCCCCTAGTCCTATCACTGTTACCTTGGAAAAGAGGCTGACTCACACCTTGCCACAATCTTCTTTCAGAGTGCTACAGAGAACTATAACATTTCCTTTCAGCAGCTTTGTTGTCCTTCTCTGGAAATGCTCTGCTGCCTCAATGCCTTTCTTGTAGCGAGGAACCCAAAACTGAACACAGTACTAGAGGTGCATCCTCACCCGGGCTGAGTATAGGACGATGATCACTTTTCTGCTCCTACTGGCAACACTATTTCTGACACAGGCCACTTGTTCACCTGGGCACACTGCTGGCTCATGTTCAGTCAAGCACTGACCAAAACCCCCCGATCCTTCTCCTCCATGCAGCTTATCAGACATTCTGTCCCAAGCCTGTTGATTTGTATGGGGCTGTTGTGACCAGCAACTGTTGAGACAACTGGACCAAACTGAACTGCGTTTCATTCACTCTGGGGGTTCTGACTCATTCAAAGGACATTTGCAACCACAAGGCTGACTGCCAACTGCTTCCCTATTCAGTGTGTATAACTGGAGTAGAGGTGGTAAAAGCAGGAAAGAGGCATAACAAAGCCAAGGAATAGAATGAAAGGTAAAAGTAGTCAACGGATTTTTTAGGAGGGGATAGAAAGCAAATTAGATAGCTCATGCTGCTGAGAAAATACAACTGAGAGTGTCTGGAAAAGAAAATTGGTGAAGTTCAATCAGGAACGGAAGGGAAATGACCCCATAAGAATAAAATGAGTGGCAAAAGGAAGAAAGGAGGATGGGTCCATGGGCAATGAAAGAAACAGAGTACAGATAAAGAGAATTAAATGAGAGGGAATTAAACAGTGATAAGACTGTCATTACACAGATAACATCGAGAGATCTCAACAGACTAAGGGTGAAAAGATAAACCACATTAAAGTATGAAAGAGGTAACAAGGAAGAAATGAGATGTTAAAACCAAAGAATTGAAACCATGTTTGCCACCAAGTACTCCAATAAGCCTGCAAGGAAATGCTGCAAAACAGGGAGAGCAAGCTGAATAGGCCAGATCTCAAAGCACATCAGGCTGATGTCAAGAAGCAAGACCAAAGGACTTCATGGTGTGTGTACACTGACATGACACTAAGATGTACTAGTCAGAGCAAGATGTACCAGCACAGACTCCTTTGAGACCGAATGGCTTTATTAACCTTATTTTTTTTTTTTTGTCCTGCAGGCAGATTTCCTCTTATGAGCCGTAGTAGCTTTTGATCAAGGTGCATCCTGTCCAGTGACCAGCAGTATCACTGCTTTCTGGAGCACTGAGCTGTTTGCTGCTTTGTAGTTTTGTCTGCAGGTTGCCAGCATCTCACAACTTTCAGTTCTGCAAACCTGTATGGTATGCTCAATTTTAGTACTATACATCCACTAAGAACCTCTGAGTGAAAAATGGTATTTAAAAAAATATAAAATCCACCATAAATTCAGTACAGTGACCCCACAGTGCAATTTCTCAAGGAAAAAAAACATGGTAAAGTAACAGAAGTAGTTCTGTTTCCAGTTTACGCTCAGAGCAGTCTAAAGGTCTGATCCCACAACCAAGTTTTGAAGTGATTTTATAAGAAACCTGAAATACATTTGAATAACGTTCTGCATATATGGGCACACAAAACCAAAAAGCTCAGAAACCAATTTTAATTTTTTTTTTTTTTTTTTAAATCAAGAGAATTCCCTGCAGATAATTCTATTAGGATCACATATTTCACTGATGTTTCTATTTGTCATTAGCATTCTTTCTCCCAGTAAAAATGTGAAGTAGAACATTTATGAATAACTCAGACATTCAGATTCCTAACAGCTTTTCTGCATTTGAAATCCAGCTTCACAGTCATGATGTTAACAGATCGCATCCTGTTTTGTCAGACTGTACTGCCTCATGCAGCAGAATCTGTTACAACTGTACAGTATTTTCTTCTAGAACAAACATCTGAAGTAACAAAAGTCCTTCCCCAGACACCAAGGATTTTATGAACATTATCAGTAAAGTAGCTGATTGCACTATTTGCAGAGAATACTCAGCCATTTACAGTGAAGAAACAGACAGATGCCATGCTGACCGCTTCAGAGAGCACCAGAGGACTATTAGAAACAGGGTTCTAATAGAGCTATCGTGTCCCATTTCACTTCTAATAACTGTTATCTCTTTGTGTCCTTCAGCAGGGTTTCCAGCATGCTAACCATCAGAGCTTAATAGCCATATAGATTCTCACTAGCCAGCAAAATTAAATGACAAAATAATTTTCTACCAGCTTTTACTTGTGCTTGTATTTATCTCAAATCTAATTCTCACACCTGATGGCTTTGCAGTTCTGCTTCTGTTCTTCAGCTATGTTCAGTGAGACATCCAGAACATCTGCAATGTTATGCATTGCTTGAGTCATCTCCTCATGCTTTTTTCTGTATCCTATTTGCTGAATTTCTGGCTTTTAAAATCTTTTTTAGTCTTNCCCCAATGGCACCTGCTCATTTCTCATTTGTTTAAAATCTTAAATTTCTTGATCCCCCTCCATTCCACCAGACTAAGGCAAAACCAGATTTACATGAACCAACACAAAAACCTGTGGATTAGCAAGGAAAATATCCTAAAACAAATAATTCATCTTTGAGAGTATCTTCTCATCAAAATTCAGAGCCCTGGAAGTCTATTTGCATTAATTATTTAGGACAGTTTACTAAGGAGAATATGAATAGCATGTCTTTTTTTTTTTTTTTTTTTTTTTTTTTTACTAGATGAACAACTTTTTGTTAATTAGATACAGAATAACTAGCATCATCAGGAGGCAAACGTGCCACTAGGGAAAAGAAAGCTACTAATGTAATGAAACATTAAAAGAGATAATGAACCTAGGCAATATATAATTATGTATTTTTGTCAAAGGAATGTATGCTTTTTCGTATTAGACTAGGCAGAAGCTTATAGAGTCTTTGAGAAATTTCCATAAACAGAGAACAAAAGTTCCATAATGGACATAGACCAAACTGGTGTATGAATGAATTAAAAAGAATGTAACCAGAAACTGAGCTGCTTCCTTTCTGTTTCGACTAACACATATAGAGGTAGAGCATAAAATGAGCAGAGTTTGATACATCTGCAGTATGATTATATTGCATCAATGGAATGAAACATGTTAAAGGCTACTAAATTTTTCCCAGTTAACTAAACAGTCATTCATTTTCTGAAGTCAGTACATTGCACTATCTGAGGCATTTCAAAGTTTAGTAACTTTAGAAAGGAATGGGAAAAAATGAGTAGGCCTGTGCTGAGTAGTAAGAATCAGTATCATTACAAGCACTACAAAGAAGTAATAAACAACTAATGTGAGTAAGCATAATATACCGAACCCTTAGACTCCACAGTGCAGAAAATGACGTTAGGAAAATGTGTAATTGTGTCTACCAATACATGCATGTTGGACACTTCCAGACTATCAAAATAAAGAATCATTACCCTACAGAATTAGGAGTTGAATAATTCACAGATGAAAAATCATAACAAATAAATGAAACTTGAGGAAGCTTTCTGAGGTTGCTTCTTTTGAATAAAGCAGTAATTTCAAGGAGCTTAGTAAAAAGAAAGTGTTTCAGTATTTATCTAGGGATTTAAAAAGCAATTTGAATATAAAAACAGTGAATTAGACCTGCTGTACTAGACTTGTCTGGGGCAGTGCCCAATCCCCCCAAATTAAATATAAAACCCCACAGTATAATCTAACCTGATGCAATAAGATTTGTTCTATATATGTCCTAGGACTGTTTAATTCTCAGAAAACATCCTGTTGAAGTGCATGTTTTAGTTTGACCATAATAACACATACAGCACTGATTATTTTCTGAAAGATATTAGGATTCTTAAAGGACTCAGCAAGAAGAGTCTCTTTTCAAATATTAGAGATAAAATTACTTTTGTGAAAGTTTTTTTTCTCCTAAAATGTTTTCTTATATTTTAACAGAGAAAATCTTATATTTAAAAATAAAGAAATCTACTGTATTCAAATTATACAACACTTAAATGTTTTTCTTAATTGCATAATAGCTAAAAATATACTTAAAATGCAATATAATTGATATAGTATACAAATGTAGAAATTCAAATTCTCTTCTTCCTTAGCTGGTGTACTAAAACACCCACAAAATCTTATTCTGATAAAGAAGAACTATTTCAAAGTATCAGTGAAATGAATCCTATTTAAACACAGTAATATTTTATTGCCATGTCCTTCTCTTATATAAAGTCATGATGCAGCTTCACTGAGTGACTCAGTTTCTTACTCCAAGTAAACTGTTTCAGACATCTCCTTCATGCCTCTTTCAAACAGCAGGGGCTGCTGTGTAGCAGGCTACGAAGCCTGAAGGCTAAATGAAAGGAAATGGAAATCACCTACAGAATAAATAAATTAAATCTTGTAGTATGGCCCATGTATTAGAAAAGACTGAGCATAATGAGACATCTCATCAGTGTAAAAGTAAAAGGAGAAGTCATACTAATCTCAAATCCTCTTGGAAATGATCCATTATAGCCTGCTGCAGAGTTTTGGGAAGAAGCTCTTCCACTGCAAGTTCTTGGACATTTTTCATTACAGCTTGCTGCCAGGAAGCCCTGAATGACAGCATTTATGAGTTATGATGGTACAGATTTAGAACTGTGCATGCCATGTTTCTGCCTTGCCTTCTAGTAAAGCCAGGCTCTTCATAAGATGAGCAAAATTACACTGGTTTGTATCCCCTAAACTGTAAAATTGCATTTACCATCCAAAGAGTGAAGTTTTTGTTTTGAAAGAAGCACTTAAACACGTTATTACTGAGAATTTACCCCCAGAAAATATGTAGATTTTTAGGTATGAATGTGTTTTCCAGTAACAAATTGTGCAGTAATTAAAGAATGACTGAGACTCTCATCCAATGCGAACAAAACACCAAATGCAAATTATTTACCCATTTTTCCTTTCAAACTTCCTTTGATTTCCTACTTTTCAGCAGAAGTGGAAAAGCAAGCATTTAGTAAGTAGATGTGAGCATATTTCAACAAAGACAATAAAAAATAATTTTGAAATCCCTTCTCCAGGACAGCCCACCTTCACTGTGCTATTTTACTGAATGTCTGTCCACACTGAACTTTGAATTTGCCAAACAATGTTGCTTTCATATTCTATATTTTTAAATGATGATGAAATTTTTCATTATCTTTTCTCCTTTTACACCGTTCTGGTAGCCCACTAATCCATTGATTAAAAGTTCACATTTATATTAAAAAAAACTCCATTGTTTCCCTTTGGTTTTAAGAACAAAAACAATTATCTTGCACTTAGTCAAACAGGATAATATTGATACCTCAGACATTGTATAGCTTTGGTGATAATGTGAAGAAGTCAAGCAATGCCTAGAATCTCTTAAGTTATATTTGTAAAAAGTTAGATTCCAAAAACAGAGATTTCCAATACTATTAAATCAGAAATTTTTGATCAAATAATGCACAATTATCAAACAAGAATAAGTCACTGTTCAAAGTCAGGGATGATGTATAGCCTTAGATTTTGCACAAGAATGAAGGAAAACTTAATTTGTAACTAGAGGTGCCAAACATATGTATTCAAACATGGTATTCAGAATGGTAGGTCGCAGCGCTATTTATAACTTACACGTGTTTGATACACACAAAGATATGTGGGCACAACAGAGATGGCTGACAACACATGCAAATTTATGTGCATACAATTGTGTACAGATCCTTGTGTGAATTTTTGTATATGAAATCATGCAAATCAAAAGCATCAGGTGTTTCTCGTGCTGAAATTGGCCACCCTTTGATAGCCATTGGTCAGGAAATACTTAAAAATCCTACAGTTTATTTAGGGATTATGTTTGCAAGAGGAAGGAGACACAAGCTGTACTGATCCATTTTTACCAGAAATAAACATCTACCCTTCACCCACAAGCTGACCTCTGGGTGCAGCTTGAGACCTGCTCCAAGCCATTAGATCTTTTATCTTTAAGGACTAACCATAGACACCTCATTCCAGTAGACTTAATGGATGACTTACAAAGCTGCAAGAGCTCAGGTGGAGAACTCCATGTTTCAATATTGAACTCTTTACAGTGAATATTTTAAGGCATTTCAATACCCATTACACTTGCAGACTACCTGGTTTAATATGCAAGATGTGGCTAGTTAGTTGCATGTTGATATCCTTAGTGATATTATAACCTAGTCACTTGGAAATAATTGAGAGCAACTCCCTATCTTTGATATTCATTGTTTTTGATTCATTGTAACAAAACATAATGGTCCTCACTCCTTCCAAAGACTACAGAGATGATCATTTTATCTTGAAAATATGACTCTTAATTTCAACTACAGTTTGGGTAATAATTTTCTAATGTATTTTTTTTAAATCCTTCAATCTCACCAGCTTGTTGTTNGCCAAATAAACTAGAAGAAAAAGTGAATAAACACCTAAGTTTAAGCAAGGTAACTGAATGGGCAGCTGCAGAGGAGCTATGGAGGAGGGAACAGTAAGGCCTGAGAAAACTCTGTAGCTTTAACCTTGAGGTGGAGTTTAAAAGTGGAGGTACAGCGAGTATCACCTACGTGGCAGCTTTCCCAAGGGTAAATTTCCGAGTTATGGAAAAAGGAGTATGAAAAAAGGAGACACCACCAACTTCATGCCTTTTTCCTTCAGCCAAGACTCTTCTTAACTTCTGCTACAGGTCCTTCTATTTGCTGGAGTCCCCAGTACATATTTCCTTTAGGATTCCTTTTTTCTTAATCTCTAACATTACCTTTATTCCTCTTCCTATCTCTACATGAGTTTTACATTACATTATAATAAAAAAAAAAAACGTGTTTTTTCCAGAACAGAATTTTCCACAGTAAAAAATACAAAAATGCAATTTAAAGAAATCGTGAAATATAGAGACAGAAATTCCTGCAGTAACCAACCCATTTGCAGAGTACGCATGCTTTATGTTCTGATGTTAAAATCTTTTAGTGTCTTACTAACCAGCAGTTCATTTCTTCTAATGTAACAAAGAATCATATTCAAATCATTTCATTTGAAGTTGCACAGAAACATCAGAAAGGAAGAGATGACTGTAATAAATGAAGTAGCCAAAGTAGTATGGCTCTTTCAGGCATTTTTTAACTTCTAACCCAAAAGTTATACCTATCGATACACCCATATGTCTGAGTATAAAGACGTGTTACATTTGTTTGTATATGCATATTAGTACTCACATACAAATATTTATGTTTACATAAAATGCATAACAGGAGATTGCAATAAATAAAATAAACAGCAGCAAAACTATAAGGAATCTATGAAAGTCATCCTAAATTGAAGAATATTAAGCCATAAAATCCCATCATTCATCCTGTATTCTATATATTACAAATATATTTCTATAAAAATGTTAAAGAGTTTTACAGATTTTATTAGGATTATTTTTCACATCCATCTGCTTGTAAAGGCAAGCTCCCTTGTACTAAGATTCCAACTGTAGAGGGCCCTGAGGGAGAGGAATAGTATAATTTTTTCTAAAACCTCTCAAATTATGCAAAGCAGATTTCCAGCATATAAAAACTGTTATGATCTAAAAGTCTGCTGTGAGCTAAAACTATGGTGCCAATGGAAATCAAGGACTCTTGCCTAAGAGTATATTTCCATTTTCATTCCTTAGATTTGCAAGATAGCTCTAATCTGCAGAGCCCTAGCACTGAACACTGCCCAGCCCATCTCTACAATGAATTTCATTTTAGCAGTGCATCTGCATGTTCTGAAAAGATCAAAATATGAGGAAGCAGAAATGTTTCTCCTGCCATCTGTACTTAAGAGTGCAATTTGATACCGCACAGAGGTTTGGAATTCTAAGGGAGCTCCAGTTAAATCCTGGCGGGACAAGGGCAGGAGAACTGGGCAAAGTCGCTATAGCTGCAAGTAACCACACAGGTTACAAGTGAACACCTGAATATCTAATCTAATCCATGTGGCACCACACAATTTTATATGCTTTTTTCAGAAATTCAGACTGACTGAGCAGGAGCAGAAATGAACCTGCAAAGGGTGGTATGTGGGAGAAGTCACACGTAAGTTACTATACAGCCTGAATCTAAATCTGGCTTTTTATATATAGGCTAAATATACGTATTATGGATAACTTAAATTCTACATGAACGTAAGTTTAGAGTTTTAATTTATCCATATGGAAATAGAACAAACGTTCTCGTAGTAAAATTTTCAACTTTGGCTTCAACAAAATGAGCTAAGAATGTAAGAAAAAACAAGATAGCAAAGGATGATTTTCTCAAGAAGCCTAGAAGATCTTATATCTCCACGGACAAGATGAAAACTCTTCTATGGTCAACAGGTGAAGTAATATTTTTGCATTCCAAAGCTACTTTTCTCTCACAACTTGGAAGGAAAAGAGAGGGACTTCTAAGTATGGGAAAAGCCTCATCACAATTTAAGAATGCAAAAAATCTGCTTGAGAGAATTGTCGTTAAAGAATACATGTTTAAACAAGAATAAATAATAGATTATTCTTAAAAACAATTACTTTGGTTGTATTCATTTTCTGATTTCAGCTGTAATAACTTCATTATTATATATGCAACTTCATTAGATATGCAGTTGGGTGATTGGATTAAAACTACAGTGGGAAAACATTACTAACAGATTGAAAAACTCAGGAAAGTTGAATTGATTTTTATCTAAACAATTGCCAGAGCAAAATTTAGATGACAGTTAAGTTTACCTCATAAATACTGTTTTAACATATACTTGTGCACTTGAATTGCATTAGTTTTCCAAAATAAAATTTTGCCATGATGAAGTTAAATGATGTAAAGTAAAAGGGAAATGCAGATATTTACACACACATGTATCACATATGAATCACAATAGCCACAGATCAGAAACATCAATCTTGAGTTATCTCAGCACATTCAGTTAATTTTCTACATACTCATGCCAGCAGAACAAGTTGAATCAAGACTACTCTTTGCAGGTGTAAATCATAACATATTGCTTGGATTTGCTCAAAATTTCTGGGTTTAAGTCTCTGTCTACAGGCTGTCAGATCAGCAGTTTGTAAGTGGGTGGCTGAAGCGAGCCAAGATTTCAGTATTATCTCTTTCAGATTTTTCCAGTACATTAGCATACACTTTCTGGCTGCAAACAATAACATACTGTATATGTCACATTGTATGTACTATGCCTTAATTTCAGATGTAAAACTGCCTCTCAAAATAGAGCAAAAAGTGAACTAAAAAAGAATCTCATACCATGAGAACTGTGAGAAACTAGAAAAGACAGCAGACCATATTTTCAGGTTTATTGGATATATCACAACATAAGGTCTCTAAAGAACATCTTATGCTTACAACATTCTCAAAATAATGAATTGTCATTCATAAGACTCTTCCGTACTTTTGAGTTCTAAGAATCAGATTTTATCTCATTTCTTCTTTATTGCTGGCATAAATCCACATGTTCCAACAGCATCTAAGATGAGACATTTAATTTATTAAAGAAAAAGTCTTTGCTTTACTGGTCTCTATTTAGGTAGTCAAGAAGCTCCTCGCATACACATGGGTCCACGAAAGCCCAAGTTTTCAAAGTCTGGAGTACTGTGTTACTGGGCTGAGTTCATTATAATGAATTCCAGTGTTAAGATTAAAACCACTCTTCCCCATTCCAGTTGCTTTTCAACTCCAAAATTCAAATGCCTACCTGGCCTTCTGATGCCCAGGGGAAGAAGGATTTTAAACTTTGAATAATTTACCTTAAAATCTCAAATACCAAGATCCATCCATCCGCAGCTCCCATTATCTTCACTGGGCGTAGTGTAGCTAAATCTCACATTTTAAATATATGTAACTCTATTAATTGTAGAATGATAAATATTGCTTTAAAACATTGAAAAGCTAAGTATTATAAGGATTTCCTGTAAAAAGAAGTTGAGACTTTCAGTTGCTTTCAAATATTTAACCTATGAGAAAATATGAATTATATGATTCTTCTAATTACCATAATTGAAGCAGTAATGATATTTGAGAAAACAACTTGGTCATATGTCAGTCTTGGTTTCTAGACTAATGAAACTATGAGTACAAGATTTCTTATGTAGCATATAGTATCACTTCAGTTACCCTACTCTCCTGTCTGCACAAACTGATTATCAACATCTTATGGCAAATCTGAGAGATGCAGAGAAAGTGACTTTAACGCACACTGCAGCCATAGGAGGATCATGGTAGACTTCGGAAATTCTCCTGGTGCAAGATGAGCAGCGGTTGTCCTGAATTTCATGGTCATAATCCTTAGAACACCTGCACTGATGTAACTTGTAAAGCATCTGGAGAACGAAATCAGCATGCAACCTGTCCATACTAGAAAAATTCTGTTCCCTCAACAGATTTTACTTAAGATCTAGGCTTCAGTACGGCTAAAATGGAAGCAGAGTTTAAAGCATCTGGGGTTTATTCTAAGCTTGGATCTTGCTATTTGAACTTAATCACACTGCCTTGTGAAGCTTCACCACATAGTTCCAGAGCATGAGATCTATCCAGTATCATATAATCTTTCAGATCTACACATGCTGTGAATGCCTGCTGTTTTGTAAGCAGAATTAGAATAATATAGATGAAATGGGAGCTATTTTTTTTTTTAACATCATTAGCAACCTGGATTTATACGTCCAGCATTTAAACAGCAAGTCTACTACAGAATGCTGCTAAACTGGGACACAGAATTGAAAGGAATGGAACAAGGTGAGAAAACACTTTCATGAGCTTCATCCAGTATATGTAATACACTATTACATTTTCTGTACATCTGGATAGCCATACAGTTTGTGAGGGATTGAATACCAGAAACAACATGCTTTTCAGGATAGGATGTATTTCCAATTATGCTGTAAAAATGCAGAGAAAATTGGTTTACTTAGAAATAATAAAGCAGTTTAGTGAATTAGTCTGGCTTGATGACACTGATGCTATCTAGCAATGAGGTAGAAATCTCCTTATCCAGGCAATTATGCAAGTCCAAACATAAATACAAGCACTTGAGTAATAAGCAACTGGGTTAAACATGCACTGTTAATTATTTAAGTCAGGAGGCGGTAAGGTTGTTGTGGATACTTCTCTAGATAAATCTATTGAGATTTTTTCTTAAGCAATATTCTACATCTGTTTTGATAAAGAAAATACTCAAAGTGCTAGCAGTATTTTGTATGATTAGAAGTAATCTTAATTTACCTTGTGGATAAGTATACAATCTCGAGAAATTGATTCTTTCCATAATTCTTTTTGACTAGATTTATTATGAAAATAATTCTACTTCTCTTTAAAAAGGGAAAACATGCCATTTGTAAAAACTCCTGAACTGAGGTATTTCCTCATGAAAATTAAATTTAGCTTTCTAAAAAACCTATTTCTTGAGGAACATAAGTAGCACTTTAGAAAATACACAGTGAATACAGAGTCATACCAAGAAAATTCAGATTAGCTTTCATGATAGTCGATGGAAACTACTCTATGAACTCCAGAATAAATGAAAAGGCAGAAAAAAGAGCATGAACTGATGGAGGTAGGAACATACACTAGTGGAAAAAATAACTCCCTATGGACTGACAGATACACTGTCAAAAAATTACTAATTTTAATTCTGACAGATATATATCAGACATTCAGTTCTCTTACTAGTAACTAATTATGGTGAAAGTATATGATTAATTATTCATACCATTGAAAGAGAAAACTGTCACGTCCATTGCAAGGGCACTAGGCAGTCTCTAACCTTAACTGTGATATAGTTTTTAATAGCTACTGAATAGAGCTAGTCTGATTTATTAGCGGCCTCCAAACTCCCCATTCAGAGGGTGTGCTATCTACAAATATTGCTGCTTGAACTTCCTGATTTTCTTCACATTGAGAAGATAGCTATTTTAAAGCAAAATCAAGACTGAACCCTTAAGAGAAATACAGGAGCACCGGAGACCAAAGTAGACAAAACTCTCTACTTACTAATATCTTACCATTCTCTTGATTTATTTTTATTTATTTATTTTTTACCTCCGACATTCTCAAGCAAAACAGTTCTGTATGGAAAGTCATGAAATTCACACTACTTACCCCAGAGGCTAGAATGACTTCCTTCAAAAATAAATAATTAGACAGATTTACAAAACGCACATTATTTTCCCAAATGACTGGAACGGCTCCAAGCGATTAAATACATAATTAAGTAGTTTTTCTAAAATGCTTATTATTTACCTGAGTGTCTCATCGCAGACTCTCTGGTAAATACTGTGTCCCTGCTAGCAGTTATTACTAAAAACGCCTCCATAATTTCAGCCTTCCTCCAGCAATGATGTAAAAAAAGGATATTACCTGGGGCAATGGATCATGAAAAACAAAATCTGACTGTGCCAGGCTGCCTATTTAACTGACAAGCTGAGCTTCGTTTGTACCTGGCATTGCACTTTTTCATATTACAAATGGAGTAGAAAGAAAACAAAAGAACTTTTCAACTTTCTGGTACTTTAGTTTGTATTTTAGCTAGTTTATGTGCATGCATGTATATGGAAAAAAAAGAGAGAATAAAAAATCCACAATGTCTATTAACTTTCCTATGAGGTGAAGATAATGAAGGAAGCCAAAAACCAAACATTCCTTCCAACATGGGATCTTCTTGTCCAGGCAGCTGTGTTGGGCCAAAGCATCACAGAGGACTGAGTTTAATCTGTGACTGCTGCAATGGTCTTTCTGGCTATTGGACGTGCAGTCCACAGCATCAGAGATGCAACAAGTGACTGAGAATATTCCTGCTCACAACTCCAGTACTGCTCTACGTGGAGCACAGAGACAGAGAGAAAAGGTCAGCCAATACACCTAACTGTCTCACCTATGTCCCAACCGCCCTTCTCTTAGTGATCACAGACAATAAAACTGATCTCAAAAGTGACCTCTTTACATTACTCTACCTCCAGAGTCAGTTTTCCATGCTTTTTTTTATCTGCCCAGAATCCTCATTGCTTTGTGGTCCTTATAGAAGAGATCAAGAGTGAGTGGAATTTCAATTAGAGAAAAGAGGGCAAAAGGATACAGAAAGGCATGACAAGGTGAGAAAGAAAAAAAAAAAGACAAAAGGAGAAATGAAGAGCAAGAGAAAAAGAGATGGAAAAGAATCAGAGAGTAGGACAACAGCATCCGGTGATCAACAAATGAGGCAACAAAGACAGGCAGACAAAAAGGGTATTGGCAGTGCAGGAACAAAAAAATATTCTGATTCTCTAAAAAAGAAGGAAAAAAAGGAAAAACAAAAGAAATTATTAACAGAAATAATGTAGAGTCATGATAGGCTTATTCTTGAATTAAAAAAAAAAGGGAGAAAGAAAACATCAAGAAAAGAGGTAAGGAAGCAATCAGGGGAGGAAGGAAACTGGAATAACTAAGCTGTGAACATTTGCTTTGCATACCTTTTTCCCAATAAGATGTTTAATGTATTTCTAAATCCAGTTTTTTAACACCTTTAGGTAATGGGGTTTGTATTTGTCACACATAAGATGAACACTTAGTCACAACCAAATACCCTCAATGAGTGTGATAATTTCTTCAGAATTATAGCTTTACGGTAGTAGATAAAATTCTGCCATGGGTACTCTGGCCATTTTAATAAAAATCATAACATGAAAAGTATTCCTGAAGCACTGTCAAGTATTTCATGCAGTGTGAGCCACAAAGCCGAAGGTGGAGTAGCTGAGATGTGCACCAAATAACAAGTGCACACTTTGCCAGATCACTGCTTTTATAGCAGGCACCCCATTTTTTTTTCTGAAGTTTAGAAAAAGGGCAAAGAGACAGAGAAGGAAACAGGCAGACAGTGGGCAATTTTGATAGTACACCAGAACCAGAATACCACTAGATTCTCTCAGCTTCAAAGATCATTGTTCCCATAGCAATCTGACTTCTATTACAAATAAATAGATTGCATGTTGTTGTTTTAGTTTAGACATGTTGATGGCATGTAATGCATAATAGTTCATGTATTATATAACCTTAAGAATGTCCCTGTATTAGAGCTCATTACTTACTGTTGAAATTTATCCATGAGCACTTGCAATAAACAGTGTGTGAAAAGCAATTGACAGGTAAAACTGTTAGTGAAGGAGGCAACTAGTAAGGGTCTGGCAAGTTTCATTTCCTTGACCATTTCAATAATAGCAAAATGATGAGAACATCTTTTACCTTCATTTTCAAGCCATTTAAAGAATATATAAATAAAATATAAATTCCACTATAATTCTTAACAAACTACATATCTTCTGCCTTTGATAACTTACCTTTTCTATGAATTGGATTGAATTAAATACTACAGAAGTGCCTTTTTAGGTGTCATTTATTCTCTCTAGCCACGCTATCCACTTAAGCTCTGCAAATGGCAATGGTGGTGTCCTTACACTTACTAAAAGGGCAAAACATACAGCACTGCAGTAAATCCAGCAGTATTAAAATGTTTTGGCAGAAGCTATTGCCCTGTTACTTTCATTGAAATAGTGAGGCTACTTTGTTTTCAGAATTGGAATGTGAAATATAAATGTTCCTAAACTAGACCAAACTTATCAGGTATCAAAGGAAAAAAAGTAAACTAAGCCTCAGGATAATAACTTACAATAAAAGACCTTATTAAAACTCACTATCTGTTTAAAAACATTTTTGTCTTAAAGATTCTTACTTTCAAATAAATGACTCTGTTATCATAAAGTTGGCAAATATGAATAAGCAACAGCTTGATAGTTTAGTGTCTTATTGTAATAGCCTGTGAATCTGCAACCCAGACTTCTTTTGATCACTGTTTCTGAGGTCTTCTCTCAACTACCTGTGCTCAGTGTCAGTGCTTTGTTTACCTACTATATGGGAGTTACAAACCATCCAGCTAAAAACCCAACCATAACAAATGGTCAGCAGATAGATTACAATTGCAATATCCAAGGACCAGCTCTTAAAATTGGCCTGTGGCACAAGGTTCTATGTGAAACTACTGAACTATCAAAGCCAATACCCAACTTGTTACATCAGCTTGGAGAATGACACAGTGCAATGTGCAGGTGCTCAGATTTCATTAACTTTTTATTTTTTGGTTAGTATGAAGGGACCTGATAAAAGCACTGCAGATTGCATCTCAGTGGCATTTCATCAGTGCAAGTGACACTGTATGGTTCCATCCTAATTTCCGATTTACACAAAGTACTTCAGAGATGAGGAGGAGGCTTGATCTCCATGCTTACTCGATCATTTTCCACTTTCTTAGGGAAGGAAACAAGGCTACCAGTTGACAATAGCTGAAATAATGGCTTTTGGAACATGAACAGAGATTCTCCAAGAACCAGAATGAGAACACTAAGTTACTGCATACAGACCATTTAACTGTCAGCAGTTTCAGCCACTGCTGCGGTGGACTGTACCCAACATAGAATGAAAATCTCCTCTCTAGATGATAAACCTTATTCTCTTCCCCCCTATTTCCTTCTTTTCTTATAATATATCTCTGGAGAGATAAAATATATTGAAAGGCAGTTTGAACCATGTTACTTTTTATAACCCTCACTTGCACCTACATTGTGCAATCATTTGGCACATCTGCTTTATCAAGAACAAATCTGATTAAGAGTTTTAATAAGGACTTACATCAATAAATTATAACAGATTGGTGATTAGTGGTATTATTTATATGCAATATTTTTTGTACCCCTTATAATGCTGATGTCTGCTTCACAGGGATTAATTATTTTCATAATTTTGTCTAAGTAGTAATATAGAAAATGTCAAAAAGAAAATTAGATTTTCACTTTCCAGACACAGAAATTTAATTAAAGCCAACTCCTTGTTGAAGGGGAATGTCCTTAGCTGGTTCTGTGATGTGGCAGCAGCTCTACATGCTGCCATGTGGGAGACCAAAGTGACTGGGGGAATATTAATCACCAGGCTTCAGAGACTAAACACATGCTGGATGTGCTACAGTTGGTCCCAGCAGCTTATTTATGGAGTATATTACGTAGAAGACATCAATGATTTCTTACAAAGGCAGCTGATTTCAGAGTCCACTTCAGAGATGGCGCTACACTCAAAGAAATCCTCCGTTCACACAGAAACCAACCTCTCAGGAAATCTGCAATTATCCAGGCATGACAGGTCAGATTCTCCCCATGCTATTCTGAAAGTGTAAGCTAAGCTCCTTGAGCATATTCCAGCTATAAAAATTAGCAACTTCTACAACCTGTTGGACATTTTTAGAGCAAAAAGCCAGACGTTTCCAGTCTGTGGAAGAACAGTCCACATGAAAACAACTACTGTGATTAAGAGCTAAATTCCCATCCACACCAAAGTGTGAGAGAAGGTGGAGGTATTATTTCACCATTTTACTCACCCTCCCTCTTTAGAGCTCTACTCTTTCATTCCTTGAAGGGTCACCAACGCTTTTTAATGTCTTTCAGTTCCATCCCTTAATGACTCCACTTTTTGCTGTTCCCTGTATATCATTCCTTCTTTCTATTCACATTACCCACATTTTTCATAGAGCATCTTCCTCAGTAGCATTAATGCCCATGGACTAAAATGTTAGCGCTGTGCTAGGCCATTTAGGACTTGAATTTGACCCAGCCACGAAGGAAGTTTTTGTCAAAAGCTGATCCTTCTTTCTTAATATTTTTTTTCTGCAGAAAGTAGATTTCAAGAACATGCAGTCAAAATCATTTACTTCCTAAAATCCCAATCAGCACTTACATAAGACGCATTAGAAAACAGTTTGAATTAAGAACCAATTCAAGGAGTGGGTTGTAAAGTTGATGACTAACAACAAACTACTACTGCTTGATAGATGATAATTTTTCTCAAGTTGATGAAAGCTTAAAAGTGACTTGCCAACCACACACCCACATCAAGTGATTATTATCTGATAAACCACTACAGGCAGGAGCACTTCCAGTCAGAATGAGCATCACTCGTTTCCAAAGTCACAGCTTTCATGAACTCCAGCTTAGACAAAAAAGAGCTTAGACTTTAGCCGGACATGTAATCACTCCCCCTCCACACACATTCTACCACTGTTTCAATACTGTCTATTTTACTTTGACAATGGACATAGTTTTCTACAGGACAAAAAGTCTGCTTTGAAAGATCATTCACAGTTGCTCTTAGAGTCAATTAATTTCTAAGCAAGACTTTTTTTTTTAATTACCTTTTGCTCTTGAGTCATACTAACCAGAGCAAACACATATTACTGTCATCTCCATGTAATTTAAATGTAATAAAATAAATCACAACAAAAAAATAAAGAGATAAGAGAGAAAAACACCTATAAGTAAGATATCTCACGCTGAATTTAATAATGGTAACTCACATTTTTTAAGGATCACATGGTATGTTTCATTATAGTTATTCCCAGAGAAGAATTTAATGTCAGCATCAAACATATCAAGCATCACTTGTTCTAAAAATTTTGAGACTGTTTTGATATGGAGCTGGCAATCTGCAGCTATGGAAACACAGCAAATACTTAACGGGACAAACCTCAAATATTGCTCCTTGAACTTCAGTCAACACTGACAATAAAAATGAAGGAGCTGCTATGACTTTCTACCATGTCTTTTGAGCTCAACTCTCATGCTTCTGCTCGTAAAGAACCATCAAAAAGTACTTGATACACTATTGGTTCATGTTTTTTTTATGCTCACAGCAAGAGGCTAATGCAGATGACCACTAAAAGAATCTTCAGGAAGCCACTGCAAATTCAATTGCCTCTTGAGAGTAAAAATCTGGTTTATCCACAGGCTCTTTGTTCTCTTCACCAGCTAACTCTGCAATGGAATATGGCCAGGTTAGTTCCACCCACTAGACCTGGGTAGAAAGCAATCTAGCTGTATCATCTTATAAACTTCGGCAATTTTAAGAAATAACACAATAATACACGGAGGTCGATGATCTTTTCTTTGCACAGCTCTCTCCACCAGGGTGCTGAACAGATCTATGCCATTTTTTTCTGTGCATACATAACGTTAAAGAAAAAAATCATTTCTCATTCTAGCATCTTAAAGAGTTTGGAGACACTTAAAAGAAAGGAAATCAGAGGAATTTACTTTTAAAACATACTAGAGGTGAAAGAAAAGCGATACATTCCTAGGAAAAGCACTGTAACGAGACTCACTGTTCCAATTCAAACTCAGTAAATGATCTCTTGTGTACCTTCTAGCTGCATCACCCTTGCTTCTCTCCTCCTTTTGACACACAGGTGGTAAGCCCAAAGGGACAGACATTGCCTCTTACTAAGAAATATGACTAGCATTTAAGTCAACGCAGTATGTTCAAGCTATCGTAACACAAACAACGTGACTGAAATTACATGAACGGAAGAAGGGAAACCTCTCTGTAAAAGTGCAAAGCAGTCATTTCAGTAATTTGTCTTAGATTAGATGAAAGCAACAGCACATCACTTCCATACAATACCACTTCTGTGAAAAGCTCATCTATGATGATGCCCTTCACCACGGCAGCCCTTGTGTTCCCCCTACAGAAGGAATAAGCAGCTTTCCCCTTAGGAGGATGCGAAGAAGACAAGTGGGCATGCATACCCTCCTTAGACTAGAAAGCGGGGCTCAGTCAGATTCACAGGAAATTAATGACAGAAAGCATCCAGAAAAGAGGTTAAAAAAAAGCTACGTCAATTATTGCCAAATGTCCTGCCAAAGGATGTGCTTGGGTAACCCCTTAAGATCACAGAGCACACCCTTGCATTTTCCTTGTCATGGACAATGCTGGAAAAAGCAAAACACAATTAGAGCTGCCACACAAATACTCTGAAAGCTCTAATTGCTAGCTTATTAATTTCTAGGAGTGAAAGAAAACCTCTCCCAAGATGTACAATAAAAAAGAACAAAAAACCATTTCTCCGGTCTCCTACACCTGCTTCTGTATGCTCACATATTTCATACAAACAAAAAATTACAAAAACTTTATAGCTGTCAGGGATTTAACATCCCCTAAATATTACATTTAAGGAGCAGTTTAAAGAATTTCCAACAGCTGCAAAAGTGTCTGCTTTCAACCCCTTGTATTTTATTCCTCTAATAATAATAAAGCGCCATTTCCTACACTGCTTTAAATACTTTTAAGCAGGGTTACTAGAGAATAGAGATTTCAGAAATGATATTCACATATTGAGGCTTCCATACCAGGTACACCTTGCTTCTTGTACTAACTGCTGCACTCTTTCAGGCCCCACTGTCTGCTTCCTCAGCACATCCTTGAGAAGGCTCTTTTCAAAGATCACTGACCTTCACTTTAAAACCCCATGCATACGGAAAACTTCCTAAACACGTTAGAGATTTTATTATTAATAAAAAAGACTCAAACACTATTGGAATGATCAAATCAAAATGAGTTATCCTCTTTCCTTTTACTTGCAAACTTTGTTTAGGCTACCTGTTTATTCTTCCCTGTTCATTTTGGGTACTATGCTTTTAAAATATGATCCAGAAATACACCACTGCTTTGACATCCTCCACGGGAATAAAAACATCCTATTACTATACAGATAGAATTCAGTGGAGATAAAAAATTTAATCCTAAAACACATCTCCTTAAACATTTGCCAGCAACTTTATTTCAGTGGAATATGGCTCTTTAAGCAGTTTGTTATACTTTAAAGCTTTAGTCCTTTTTATTAGCAGATGGCAATTAGATTTATATATTTATATATGTGGTAAAACAAGATTTCTTCCAGATACAACAGTGTTTTACAGTCATCTGGAGATCTGAATCTTTTATCCAGATTCATTTAAAATACATCATGCATATGATTACTCATAAGAAATAAAGGGAGGCATTTTTGCAAAGTGCCTACAGCAGTGTAAAACCTTGCCTTTCCTTGGCCTCACCAACTTTTCTTCTGCCAAAGTTCCATGAGGACCAAGAACCATAACGCTATTTTAAAATTGAAATGGTGATCGTAAGAACGGTATGTTTAAATATGGTAACACATTGTATGCTTGTATACAATTCCTGCTTTGAGGTAATGCTATGAGACTCTTTGCCCTGCACAGTAACTAGCTACAAATGATCTTTCATGCATATGCAAATCTGTCCCTCTAAGCACCTTATTAATTATTTCAAAGATACTTGGAGGTCACCACTCATGGAAATTTCTATGCATGAAGCCTCATTAATACAAGACACCACACAGAGAGATGGGATAGATTTCTGTTGCCATTTAACAAGGGCAGAGAGAGTATTATCTGTAATGTTTACTTTTTTATTTTAATGACCAATGAAATACAGCCAGCTTATATCCATAAGTCCTTTCTCTGAGCTGATACAGTGGGCTTGAGCCATGGGGCTGCTGCTACAATTTTCTGAGCAGCTAATCCTATCAATGCACCAGAGCTACTGCGCTCAGAGCTGCAGTCCTCCATGCTGGCTGTTCTCAGCTGGAGGAGTGCTGTCTGGCACTAGATTAGCAGCTAAACACTAAGGAATTAATTTTGTTCTTCCCAAAATCTCAGGAATGACACGTTTTGTATAGGAATGACACACAACTATGGCATTATCAAGTTGATAAATCATAGCTCATCAGATGAGATAGCCTTCTTCTGAACACATACTACCTTCTACTTAATTAAGCTGCATAACAGAAAACAAAGAAAAGGATGAAATCAGACAAAATAAATGAGCACAGTGACAAAATGCACCTTCTGGCACGTATGTGCCAGGAAGCAAGATATTAAACCTACTTGAGAAGCAGTATTTATCTGAAATTCCTAGATCCTTACCAGTTCAAGTTACCATACGCATGCGGTAACACTGATCTTGTCTGTCACAGTGACCCTCCACTGTAACTGCTGCTGTTTATTTTTATTCTGTTGCGTGTGCAGCTTTTTTGACTCTAGATTGATCCAACAGAAGATATAAAAATCTCACTCTTGATACATTCCCTTGATAAAAATCAGAACAGTGAGTCAAATGTTAATAGAAACTGCAGGCTATGTTCATTATGTTATCTCTCTATTTCAAAAATACTAGAATAAACACAACTAATTGGAATTGCAAAAGATTTAGACTTAATTACAAAACTAAACCCTCCTCTGCAGTTCTATATACCTTGAAGAAATGGGCTAGATTTAAAATAAATCAATTCTTGTATGAAAACTGAAATCATTTTTACAAAGCATAAATTTAAAACACCAGTATTCTCTGTTCAAGACACCATGAATACCACTCCACCACTAGCTTGTAATGTATAAAATACATGAATTAATATAGACAGAGGTTTTGATCTATGTGACCTGGTCACCTACTGCAACACAAACTTCGCTATAGTAAATATGACTTTGTTTTGTATTCCTTTTACATGCAGGCTCAAATCAACATCTAACCTTTCAATAAAGCTCAGATCAAATATTTTTTTGCTTTGAGTCAAGCGCTGTTAGAAGTAACACGTATTAAACCAACACTGCCACTGTGAGAAAAAAAAAGTCATTTCTTGGCATGCCCCATGGTATTCGTTCCTGTCAAGAGGAAATAATTTTAGGCTTCACTGAAGTAATTAGAACAAGCTGTGTAAAACACTGCTTTATCTTCCTCACATGTAAATATAAACTGCAAATTGCAGTTGCAAAAATGAAGATTGTGAACTCTACATTGCAAAAATGCAATCTTATACTATTCAGTAGGAGTGCTATGATAAGTAGAAAAGAAAATCACATGATACTGTACTGAATGTTTCTAAATTGAATTCATTGCTGATGAAAGCTGCTGAATGCAAAGCTATGAAGGAGGTTAAACTTCTTTATAACCGAACAGTAAGAGCAAAAGGATTGGCAATGCAGGCTTTGTTCTTCACAGGTGTGATACAGCTCAGCCTTAGTTATCTTTTGTCATTTGAGAAAGACATTAGTCATCAGTTCTTAACTCAAATACAACCTAATTCTAGAAACAACCAAGTATCTTGCATACCAGAAAGTCAGGTTAAAGGTGGCTGCAGAAACGCAGCAGTACAGTTACAACAGCACCGACCAGACTCTCTGGCCTGCAGTGCAGTCGAAAAGATAATGGTTAGGAATGTTTTTGTTGATACAGAACTGATAAGACATCAAAGAGAACTGACAGAGGTGGCAATCAATTTCTGGCTTAGATTAAGTACTATTTGAAACTGTGGAATGCACAGAGATTGTGACTGAAAACCTCTGCAACACAAAGCATGTCAGCACAATATAACGTCAATACTTCTTACAGATCATCAGGCTGGCTCTGAGTAAGCAGGCACACCTGGACAGCACTAAAAGCACTATGCAGAAACACTAGGATAGGTCATGAAGTAATATTTGCCTTGTCAGTCCACGTCAGCCTATCAGCAATGTCAAAAATCTTGTCCAACATGCTGTACTGACACAACTACACTGCTTTTCCTTCAATATCAAAATTTGTCTCTGACTCAATCTTTGTACTGCACTGCACTCAGGCACATCTAAGATATGCACTCGATTGACTCAGGGCAGGGTCAAAATACACGAGCAAGCAGTTTTCAAAGAAACATTTTATAGATGGTGAAGAGACAAAACATACGGCACTTCTGTTGTTCTTATTCCTACTATCACAGCTGCTACTGCAAGAACCAGTACTACTACTTTATTATATAATATTTGGAAAACAGCTTTTTTACTTGAGAAGTTCAGAAACATGAAGATTTCCATGTTCAGTTATTTTAACACAAAGCATAAAAAAAAATCTGAGACTGGATTGACAGCTGAGCCCTATCTCACTTGAACAGCAGTAGTACAGTCTGTACGTTCTTTAGGGTCTCCCTTTCATAGGCCAGTTCTATGCTTTCCTCATCCCACAAAGACTGAAATGATATCCCTGAGCATTTCAGCTCTCCTTTTGCATTTTCCCCTCAACTCATTCCTACTTTGTCTCTACTGCTCATTTCCCATAGTTCCCAACTTCAACACATGTAAGAGGGGAAAAGCGTGACTTGCCATTGCTAGCCAAAGGTAAAAATCTCCGCTAATTTGTCTTTACTCTAAGAAAAAGGACAGACAAACAATTAAATTGAACGACTGGAGTTGAATGACATATGCAAAATTCCTACTATAATTATTATGCAGTATGACTAAAAAATGGATTATGGGAAGTGGGAAGGATCATTAGTTTAAAGGAACAGGTGCAAACTGAAGGTAGTGACACTACCCATGGTTGCAAAGAAGCCTACAGGAGAGGAAAAAGATGAGTTGTGGGCTGCACGACTGAGAGAATTGATTAAACTAAAGGGAACTAAAGAACAGAGAACTGATGAGTTATGGGGGGAAAAGGATGGATTCAACTCGACTAAAGCAATGAGGTAGCTAGTTAATTTGTGTAAAAAATTGATTAAGTTTTGGAGAAGTAGGCACAGGAGGTTAGGAGTACAGACTAACTACACAATACTACAGAAACGGTGAAGGAAAGAATGCTAGGAGGAAAGTTCCCTTGATGTTCTTCTTTATACAACATTAAAAATAATTTTGTATGTAACTACAGTAGCAGAGCAAGGTGCATATGAGGGAGGAGAGAAAAACAGTGAGACCTGCCAGGTGAACAGCACGTAAAAGTAATTCTAGTGAAATGTGATTTGATGCCCACCGCGAGATTGCATCCAAAGTAATTAATAACAAATAATTTTAGTGGTTCTTATTACTACACTCCCAATGTCCTTAAGAAATGTCTCTTCTGTGAGTAAATGCTACTCTTAAGAAATGCTGACCATTTTTCTTTGAAGTAGTAGTTTGAATCTTTCTTGTCAACTATTCAAGCAGCCACGTAAAGCCAGCTTCTATGCAGCTTCTAATATACAGGAAAATAATTCTCATACCACTACACAGCACTTATTTCAAATAAATATGCACATATGCAGATACAACAACAGGAAAAAAATTAATATACTTCTTAAAAGCAAAATTTTTAAGAATTTTTCAGTTCATGAGTCAGCATAACGGGATCAATTCTCCAAACACATTTTCCAGACTTAATGCCTTTGTCTTACTTATGTCAACTTTTGTTTCCTATGCAGGTAAAACAGATAACCTACTACTTTCTCGGGGTGATCTACACTTCGTTCAATGCAGCAACAATTAGTAGTGATAACTTCAGCAACAGGAAGGCTACTTGAAATTCCTACTGCACTCCTTTTTTATCAGCTCTTGAAGACAGGCCAAGGAAGTTAACAACTTATTTCATTCAGAAGTGGAAATGTGGTGGTCAAAGATTTTTTTTTTTAATTTTTAACTAGAAGAGTAATGCTGAACCTCAATTAGCACTTCATGATCATAAAATCCTGACAAAAAAAAAGGAATCCATTTAATCCTCCAGTTCATGTGCCCAGCAAGAATCACTTCAATTTTCAAATAGCTTCTCCATGACATGAAACAACTCCTAAACAACATAATTTCTGTAGGTATACTCAAAATAATATGAAATAAAAAATGAAATAACTTTTTTTTTTTTTTTTTTTTTTTTAAAGAGAAAATCCGCTATAGCTTACCTACACATGGGAGGGAGTAGCCAAGATCTGGGTCATAGATGAACTGACGATCATTCAACATTGTCACACAGTACAAATGGAAACAATCTAGGCAAATGACATGGCGATGTATGCACTGGAACACAAGCACGGGACTCCTGTTGAGAACAGAACCATGAAAATGATAAGCAAGTACTCTACAATATAAATACTACGGATCAAAATCCACAAAAAGCTTCATAATAAACTTCTAACTGTGTAACAATTTTTCATTAGTGGTATACAAGACAAGCAAGGACACAAATCCAGAATTTAGCCTGGCATGTTGCAACATTTTTATAAAGAGAGAGTTTCTAACATGGAGGAGAAACATGGTACAGGAGAAAATTTTATTGAAACTTGCAACTTCACCAAAAACTGGAATCTGAAGCAAGGAAAGTGCCTTAGAAACAGAAAACCTTTATATGAGTTAAGATCATATATGGTAAAATGCCAAACTTTGGAAGGTAAGATTAAATAGAAACTTTACAAGAGAAATATGACCAGCTAAGGAAGGTATACAGAACTCTGTGATAACCACCATATCCCCTCAGTCTCTCAAACCAGCTAATAGAACTCATCTAGAGATGATTCCTGCAGTGAGAATAAGCAAAATCATTCGGCTTCTGGAGAGAGGTATGTGATTCAACTGCGAACAAGACTTCTAAACTTCAGTGCCACGTACAAGTAACTATCTGCAGGCTAAGTGAGAAATTCCCACTACAGTGAACATACTCAGTGGATCCTGGAGTAGATCAGTCTCCAGCTGCCTGCTGAAGTAAGCTGGTAAGCTGAATCAACTGCTTGGCTGCATGGTCTGTATGGATGAAAAATCCACTGGCAACGATAGGAGCTCCAACACCCACCACGGGTGCAGACATCTACATGGAGATATCTAAATACACATATCTCAAGCTTGACAGGATACTGCTTGTGGGACTGCAGAGGAGGAACACGTGGGAATAGTGAGGACAAACAGTTTGACTCGTGAACTTCAGTGTACCCTAGGACACCCCAGCAGTGGCCACAGCAAGGAGAGGCACCAGCTCTCTAAAAATTTTTTCAGAACCACTTCCACTGAAGGTGGAAGAAAAAAAAATGAGCAAGATAGTGAGTATCACATGCACATGAAATGCTTCACCATTGCAGGCACAGTTTGCTGTAAATTAAGCTCAGTTAAGTTCTGATAGACACACTTCAACTGTCAATCCCAAAGTAATGACTATGACCCCCCTGATAAAGTCATGTGATCTGTAAGTATTGTACAATACTGCTTATCTCTTCCTTGAGAAATATTACCAACCCCAAGCATCAAAGATTGAAAAACAGAAAAAAACATGCATTAAGATGAAAAGAGCAGTGAGATTCCCACATAAATACTGAAATAATATGCTACTTTTATTTGCCTGTGGGCAAAAATGGATAAAAATAGGCTAAATGTTAAAAGTTTTCTCAGAAAGGAGTAAGGATTTCTCACATATTCACTAAATGCCTGCCTCATGGAGTAAAAATACATCAAATACAGCAGAACTTATGATAAAATCATTAGAGTTAACAGTACTAGTATAACTTCTGTAAATCCTGCTAGATGATGCTTTGAAAACCCATTGAAACAGGAAATCAAGCCCTCAATGTGGGAATACAACAGCAAAGCGTAATCAATAATAACTTTAGATACAGTATATATAAACATTTAATCATCCATGAAAATATGCTTTAGAGTTGCACTTAGTATAGAATTCATGGCAGCGTGTTGGTGTCTCTAAAAACATAATCTCTGTGTTCTAAGGATTTTGTTGAATAAAGCAGCTTAAAAATGGAATTAAATAAAACCTACCCATTACTAATCCTTATTAGTTGCCCACTTGCTGTTCTGAATGTAACAAATAATAATTTTAAAAAGACAGCTGTAAGGCAAAATGAGAGGCTGATCTGTATAATTTTAGCTCTGAATGGTCCCAAAATCATTAAAGAGAGAACTGGGAGAGCAGTTATCTTGTCCTTACTGTGCAGAAGTCCCCATGGCTCACCAGTCAATGTAATCTTAAGAAAAACACCTCAAAGATTTCTTTCAGAATCAGTCCAAGTTGCCTATAGCTGTAAGGCTCTCTCTCTTTCAGGGTTAATTTCTCATTTTTATTACTGCAGTATCTGTTTAGATTAATGTGAAGCTTCCTGGATCTAAGGTTGCTCCTCTCTGACTTTTCTTTTGAGGACGAAAGACAATTTTCATGTGAGGAGCGATTCACCAACAGTTAAGTATCACTTAAAAAACAGGTCAGGAATGAACATGGTGTTTTTATATTTTCACCTAAACTTGTAGGAAACCAAGACTAATATGACTCCATTATGCAAATAAGCCACTACCATCAGTTACTAACATAATTAACATAATTAATTTGTGATATCAATTTTGCTTCTTAATGAATTGCAATTGTTTGAAATCAAACAATACTCTCCACAAGGAGCTCAGCTCCTAAGGGAGAACTCTAATGTTTAAATGTGCTATCTTTTAACAATACCAGATTTACAAACTATGCATAGAATGCATATGTAAGTCTGAGTGCTGCCTGTATTCTGGAACATAAAACTTCGCTTGCACAACTAAGACTTAATTTTGCACCTTTTGGTATCTTTGTCATAAGACTTTCAGAAATCTGCATGCTGTGCAGATTTATCCAAACTAATTTGGCATTAGGACAGTCACTGCACTACAACATTTGAAGATTTTGTACCAAGAGGAAGACTTTTAGTTTAAAACAGATATAGAAGTTTTGGTTTTGAGATCAATAAATGCTAAAATGTAGAGATTACGTTCATAATACTTGAGCAAAGCTAGTAAATACTCACTTAGGATAGCCTCAAGAGTTATTAATAGAAGCCTTACTTGAACCAAACAATTTATTTTAGAAAGGAATATTATAAAAGTCAAAAAATTTGCCATACAGTGTAACAAGAGCCCTTGCTCAATCTAATGTAACAGTCTAGTAACGTAAGTCTGATGTTTTAAAACATATTTCATAGGTTCCATTTACATAATGTGGTGGGCTGAATTAGAGGCTTTGTGAGAATAATATATAAGAAAAATGTTTCTCACAGCAAGGGATAAATTGGCCCTTTTTGTTCACCAATTAGGAAAGTAACCACTTTTAAAAATTGAAAATCTACCATTACAATGAATCACAGAAATTCTCCATAATAAGTCACTCACTCCTCTGTGCTCTGATTCCTTTTCATTAGAATTTTATCAGCATGAATTTACTTAAATCAAAAAGAAAAGAGAACCTAAATGTTTCTGCTTCATGCTATTACTGTCACATAACTGTGGCACAACTAGAGCACAGTCAGAAGCACTGTCTGGTCTGTACACTCTTTCCTCCTTCCCCTAAGTGAGAAGCAACAAGGCAAAGATAATTCTCAGATACACCACAACAGTGCTCTGGCTAAATAAAGATATGAAGACTTGATCTTGTTTAGATAAGAATCCCTCAGGGAAATCAATTGCACTAGTATATCCCAAAATCTCACAGCTGTTATTAATGTACTGAGAGTGAGTCTGGTGACTAGGAACATGAGGGACTACTTACCACCAGGAATCATTCGCAGGCATAGCAGTGCATTAATTGGTGTATCTTTCAATGCCTATTTAAGAACAACCTGGTAGGCATTTGTCCCTCGCTCAGTCTTTATCCTTCAGATTTTGAAAAAAGCTTGGCTGGGTGAAGGTTAAACAGCATACCACGTACATCAGTCTATTATTTTTTAGAAAATGTGAGTAGCCGCAGTCTGAAGCGCTTTGAAGTGAGGAATATATCTAAGCCTGTATAAATCTGTGAAAAACATTTTGGACAAATCTGTGAAACCCCCTCGAGGTCATTTCTAGGTGACAGTTGGATTTTTCTCACCTCAATCTCAAAATCTTAACCAAATAATAATCAAAAACCTTAGCAGATGTCTATAAGGCTGCCTTGGTGGGATTACAGTCAGTGAAGCAAAAATAGCCATTTGGAATTCATTTCTGTGCAGTAAATAAATTCTGAATGCACACAGCTATATCTCAGCCTTTAACCCCACCTCTGAGTGCTATATTTATCATAACACACTTGCGTATTTCTAATACATTTTTCTGCGTTGGCAATCTTCCCGTGCTTCAAAAAGCTTTCTATATAAGTACCACTTTCATTTATAAAAGGATCTCCATGCTATTCCAAAATGAATCTTTGCTAACTTACAGGTCAGATCGATAAGCACCATTTGAAAAAAAAAAAAAAAAGATGAATCACTGAATAAAATGTGTAAAAAGGGGAAATACGGGAAATGCAAACTTAGGCTACATAAACACTACAGGCACTCTCATACTCCATAAACAATCAAAATAATTAAACAAATACTATCCTTGAGTAGCACTCAACAGAACAAAATTACAATGCCTAAATAAGCCACTTCATTCATCCATCACATGTGTAGGAAGGGTACAGTTCTCTAATTCATACAAAGCTAGTGGCACATCTGGTTTTCCTTTCTATTGTATACAGTTCACGGTCCTATTCAAAACTATTGAAAGAACTGCTTCCTGTTTATCGTGCTTTATGTGTGTGGTTTTCCCACTATGAAAAACACCCCCAAGTACTTCCAGTTAGAGTACATCATTAAATCCCATTAGAAACATGCTACTATAGAAGTATGAATACAGAAAAATAGAAAATTACCGCAGTGATTTCTGTTTTAGAAGTGAGGCGGTTTGGCAGAAAGAACAACAACTCGCCCTGCCTTTTAATGAGAAGTATGCTATTATATATGAATACAAGGAGTGACGCAGCAACTGCAGACCAAACTTCTAAGTAACAATACAACCCCTAAATGTTTTGACAAGGTTTAGGCATTTGAAACGGGTATCAAGATCTTACAAGAGAAAAGAGACAATAATAAAGAACACTGCAGAGAAAAACCCATCTTCCATGGATTTTTATAGAGCCACTAAGATACACAGCCCTGCTTTTCCCTTCCCCGTGGATGAAAAAATGTTGTTTTTTTTTTTTTTTTAATATAAACTGTGTCAATTAAATAACACATAAGAATAGCATTTTCAAAAAATAAATATATTAAATTCATTAAAACAACAAAAACAACTGGTCACATTCTGTTTTTGTGTCTCCAATAGCTTGCCACACAACACATCAAAGGTCAGTGAAGGTTACGAACAGCATGAGACATCACTGCATGTGCTCAGATTTTCTGGCTGTGCTTCTGTATAAAAATGTATTCTGACCCACAGCTGTTAACTTAAAGGGGCACTGGCAGAAGAAATCTGACCTACTGTCTCTTTTCTCATGTTATATATTTTTCTGCAAAATGTACTTTCATGTTCCTCATTTCTGCTGGAAAGCAGCACTGAAAAGCCTGAACAGAGGAACAGACTGATGGCAATAAACTAGAACACAAGAGGAGAGGACAGGCTCTCTACAAATTGGAGCACATGATGGCAAGTGCTCCTTTCAGCAGAGCTCCTGTTAACTTGTTGTTGTAATTCTTCTCATGCTGTGGATGTGATGCACATTACGGCCTGTAAAATCTGTAACTGCTGTTGCTGGGAACAGCATCCACCCCATAATGGCACAGGCAAGGGAACTGTTACATGCAGTTACATACGTATGTTGGTGCCCTGTAATGGAACTACTTGCTCAGACACCCGTCTGAACTCTGTGTTGAGACATGAGAATACTTGCCACTAACAGCTGAGTCTTATGGTATAAAAGAACAGGATGATAATTAGGATGGAGAAGAAACTTTTCCTGTAATCTGTCAGACTAGTTGTCTATAGCACTCTGTGCACAGCGCATAACTGGAAAATCAGTCATGCTTTGCAAGGAGATCAGTAGTACATATATATGCAACTGCACTCACTAGAAACCAGAAAAAAAAAACAGAAAAAAAAAAGAACACAGGAGGAATGGCAAAGAAGTATCTGTAAACATTAACTCAAAAGGTCTGCAGCTTGCCACTTACTGTAAACTGATTCTACCCGAATCACTTTAGCACGCACTGACCTACTACAGGCTATGTAGCCTCACCTCTGGCTACCAAAGGGAGGCAAATGCTTCACACACCCTCCCTGGATTTCAGCTGGCTCACAGCAGACTTCCCCTCAGCCCAGAGGCAGCCCTCAGCTCCCCGTAGCACAGGCAGAGCTGTACACCACAGCAGGCAATCCATGCCAGCACAAGCTCCCTTTTTCTCAGAGACTTGCTTTCACACTCTTTCAACTTTGCGACTTGAAATATCCAGCTCTGACAAACTAGAGACATGTGGTCAAAAATCAGCCTAGTTCGGTTTTCAGAAAAATAAACAATCAAAGAAATAAACACAGGTTGAGGTTGGGATATCACAATAAGAGGAAGGCAGCTTTACTCCGCCTGCACAAGTAACACCATGAAACCCTTCACTGATTAAAGTTGAATAAATTAAAAGTTCAAATTGCCTTTGTGCTCTAATGGTTCCTTATTTCTGACTGGTTTCTGAGGATTCCATTGATTTCTCCCAATGATTTAATTTAGTCTTAGTTTCTATATCTACACGTGTACAATAAACAGTGTAACAGTGTAAACAACTGATCTTATGCCACTGGCAGTCTTCTGTGATGTTAAATTTTTAGAAGGGGCCCTGGCACAGCTTTAGGCTTGCAAAATAGCAATGTCTTAAAAAGTTCCGGGGCATATTTCAAGAGTTAGTATGTACTGCCTCCAGTAGGAAACAGCAATTTGTGTGTGAAGAGTTTAATAATACAGATTTTTGGCAGAAGTTTATTCTGGGACTCTACTCTAAACACCAGAACTTACTGAATTATTGTTTTCTTATTTTAAGACCCATAACTCTATTTTCTAAAACAAACCTTTGGAGATAGCCTTTAAAAATTATGTTTTCTGTAAATATATCAGATAGAATTAAGCTTTCCCAAAAGGCAAAACAAGACAGAATTGCAACCACGTTTTCTCTTCTTGTAGATGCTGAAATCCCTGGAAAGACACAGAAGGAAAAAAAAAAACATGCTGTCACACACACAATCATTTTAATTCCCTAAGACTCCAGGAGGAAATAGGCCTGTTGCATACAGCATGTGCATACTGTGAATCCTTCAGTTATTCCTTTTCAGTTAACTCTGAAAATAAACCATGGTGTGCTAACTCTGAGCCTGTGCCCCGTTAGCATGTATAGAAGAAAAAAAGACCAGAAAAGAAGGCAAGGTAGAGAAGGGAGAAAGGAAGCAGGAGATAGAAGAGCTAAATTAAGTGCATTTGCTGCTAGAGCATTATCTTTCACAATCTCAACATTATGTTTTATGTTTCTTCTCATCCTTCTTTTCAAATATGAACATTCAATTTAAATGTTCATCCAAACAATAACTTGAGGGTGCTTCCCATTAAATGAGCCTTCAGTCTCAACCAAAGATATGATTATTATCTTATAAACAAAAACACCCTGAAGTTATTGTTATAATAAAGTGATTCCTTTATAGAAAATTATTTTCTTCAACTCCTTACTGTCATTATAATTTACAGATATTTCAACATTTCCTCCTCAAGGCAAATATTTTTGCATAAGCATCAAGGTGCAGTTACCTGCATCAGCACTTCTATTCAAAGGGAAGAAAAGTGAGCCTTGGGATAGGAAATCCCACTGAACGCACTTTGACTTGGTAGATTGTAAAGGTGCAAAACAGTTAATTTCTGTTAAAAATGTGATGAAAACAGTTTGCAATCTCAATCACAATATGGTACTAGCAGTTAGAATGACATGTTTATATCATTCTCTCATTTTCTCAGGTTTTTTTGTTTGTTTGTAATGATTTCCATAAGGATATTCATATTGTGATTTTTTTAAAAAATTTTTTATGGACCTTGACACAAGAACAAGTATGGAATCTAAATGCCCAATATACACACAGCTCTGTGTTAAAATTTCTTCATTTGTATACTTTATCATTTCCCTATATTTCAACTTCAACTAGGCAACCATAAAGAAGGAAAAAACACAAAAAAACCCCACCAAAACAAACAACAAAAAACACAGAAATACAGTAAAAACCAGGCAACTTATTACAAAGTTTGGAAGGTATTAGTTATCCACTTGTAATTGAGCCAACATACAAGAACAGTTTGCAGATTTACAGAGATTAAACCGACCCCAATAAGGATTTGGGCATTTCTTCAAATAATTCAAATACACTTCCATTAATTTTGTATTTCTGATTTGGAAGCTGTCTTTTTTAATGGAATTACAGCACATAATAGGACTCAGGTAACCTACTGGTTTTTGTATATGAAAATTAAGGAATAAGCCTCTCCCATTCGTCCACTGGATCCAATAATCTGTGTAACACTTAGACAAACATAATCCCATATAATGACTTAACATTCTACAGAACCAAATGTATCCTGGGCTGCATCAGAAGTGTGGCCAGGAGGTCAAGGGATGTGACTGTCCTCCTCTACACTTTACTAAGAGGATGATGACGCACTCGAACAGGTTGCCCAGAGAAGCTAGGGTTGACTAGTCTGTGTTGGTGTTCAAGGCCAGGTTGGATGGGACCCTCAATAACCTGGTTTAGTGAAAGGTGTCCTTGATCACGATAGAGGGTTGGAACTAGCTTATCATTAAGGTACTTTCCAACACAAACCATTGTGTGATTTGATCATTCAGTTCTAGATCTTGATACCCAAATGACGCACAGTAAACAGTCAAGAGTAATAAAACATTAGCAAGTGTGAGATACATCCCTCTGCTAAATTTACTAGTACTGTAGGAATGGAAGCAAGGATATTCACAATACTGTTATAGAATACCACCTCTGAAAATCCTCTAAGAGCTGTTTCTGATGCTAGCACAGATGGCCTTCAGAAAATAAAATATACTGAAAGAAAATAAAATGTGGTGGAGCAGAGTGGCTGGAAGGATCCATGGAGGAAAAGAACCTAGAAGTGTTGGTCAACACTCAGTTGAACATGAGCCAGCAGTGTACCCAGGTGGCCCAGAAGGCCAACAGTATCCTGGCTTATATCAGAAATAGCGTTGCCAGCACGAGCAGGGAAACGTTCATCCCTCTGTACTCAAGCCCTGCTAAGACTGCACCTCAAGTACTGTGTTCAGTTTTTGGTCCCTTACTACAAGAAAGGCATCAAGGCCCTGGAGCGTGTTGAGAGAAGGGCAACATAGCTGGTGAGGGGTCTAGAGCACAAGTCTTATGAGGAACAGCTGAGGGAGCTGCAATTGTTTAGCCTGAAGGAGAGGAGGCTCAAGGGAAACCTTACTGCTCTCTACAACTACCTGAAAGGTAGCGTAGAAAGACTGTGGTGAGGTGGGGGTCAGTGTCTTCTCCTCCGTAACAGCAGTAAGACTAGAGGAAATGGCCTGAAGTTGCATTTAGAGGAGGTTCAGGTTGGACATTGCGAAAAACTTAATCTCTGAAAGAGTGGTCAGGCACTGGAACACGCTGCCCAGAGAGATGGTAGAGTCACTCTCCCTAGAAGCATTTAAGGAAAGGGAACATGTAGTACTTAGGGACAAAGTTTAGTGAGCAATATTGGTGGTAGGCAGACAGTTGGACTAGATGATCTTAGAGGTCTTTTCCAACCTTAATGATTTTATGATTCTAATGGAAAATGAGTGTGCATGGAAGGATATATCTCAGGAACCATCATTAGCACTTCACCTTTGCTCATCTTTCTTCATGTTTTCTTCCCCCCTTCACACCTATCTGGTTATGTGGATGGATATATAGGGAAAGAAACAAAGATTTCTGACTTCACCCCTTCTTTGTGCTTACTGAAGCATTTGCTCAGAGAAAAGGATGCAGCAAACAGAGCTCTACAGTTTACTCTGTGGGGATACAAAGCTATAATTGTCAACACTAATGAACAGTTTTGACTTCTTATATTTAATCTACGGCTTTCCCAGCACACATAGATCTTTCCAATTGAGGCTATTCATATTCACTCTTCTGTTGTATTCTCTATGTCTGTAAAAGGAATTAACCTGGCCTCAAAATAGCAGATAGATCATAGGTAAAAACTTGACCGGTATCACGGTGATACAGGTAATCAGCAATCTTGATTAAGGCTAATTTTAAAATATTCAGAAATATTAACAGGCACTTAAGTTTTTCTCTGCCTTTTATTTCCTTTTGACAGATTCTTCAGTATACAGTACTAGCTGCACATGAACAAGGATTTAGATTATAGTTTAACTAACTGGAAAAAAAATGAAGAATAAGGAGGAGTCATTCAAGAGTTTTAGGAACCGGTAAGGCCAGTGAATATCCATGCTGTGCTCCGTCTGACCTGATTTAAAGTTCAGATTCAGACAGAGGAAAAGTTTATCAGCAAAGTTAATGCTGAATGTGCAACATGGTGCTGTTTTTAAGATGCTTATGCTACTAAACTCTGTCAAGCTTCCTAGCAGTTACACCTTCAGCTGCACATCTACTGAAGCTGACTTTGCCTCATTCCTCCTTTGTGGCAACTTCACAATCCCTTGGCAGACTGGAAAAGAAAGAAAATGGAAAAAGAAAACAAAGCAAATACAACCCTTGAAATGACGGCTACTAGGAAAACCAGAAACACTAAGTAACCCAAGTATATGAAGAATTTAAACCTCTTCCAGAAACTGTCAAACACTGTGAGCATGACTGATCCCCAGAAGGTGGTTCAGGCCAACTCTTATCAAAACTGATTACCAATTATAAAATGCACCAATTATATTTCCCATTCTCTCCTATATTAGCTAGTCTCAATGATCTGTTCAGTCATGCGTGATTTATCAGGTTTGCCTTCGCTTTCTAAACAGAGCTATGGAAGACAGCAGCCCTTGAACCTAGCCTATGTTATTAAACTATGTTATTAAAGCGTGATAAAACAATGACATTTCCTTGTCTTATGGCATCAGAAACTCTGCAGCCTGCCACTGCTTCTAATCACTAGGCTATACATGATCTTCTGCACACTGAAGCAGTGCAGGCTTTATAAATAGTGTCCGCACAGCGTTTCAGTGTACTTGAGCAAAGGACCTTTTATTTGAGGGCTGGCTTCTCTACAGACAGCCTTGTTACAAGGGATGAAGTTTATTGGATTAGAAGCAACACTGTTAGTATTCAGGACACATTTCCAAGTGCATATGACATGTCAGCTGCTTACATATCTTCCAATTCTGCTTTACATATTCCCTTTAAAGTTAAACATGAAGTGACAGAAGTGCAGAAATATCTGTGTCCTGCACTCTGTGAACATAACAGCTCAAAAAAAAAAACAAACACCTTGACACATCAGCTGACAACAGCAAAAAAAATCCCTGACCGCTGCTGAGATGTTCTGATATACCTAACATCAACTACTCGTAACACAGACAAGTAAAAAAAATACATAATCATGAACTGCACAACTAAATATATAGAGAGAAAGCCTGAAGAATATTGTTTGCATGACCCCAGATGCACTTCCAGTCTTCTTTCCTCTTGTATCTGTATAACAACTACCTATTCTGTTTTACAGAAGCATCCCACAGAGATCTAAAAATAAGGCTAGCTAGTTGTTTATTTCATGTATTTTTGGTTATTTTCTTTTGAAAGATATTCTCCTGCATCTTCTGTTGACAGATACAATGCTTTGAGCAGATAGTTCTTCCATCATTTAAATAAACAGAGCACTCCCTGCAGCAATACTTTTTCCTCCAAAATTAATTCCCTACTACATTAGGGACTCTCTGTCCTTAAGATTCCTCCTTCAGCATCTCTCTAGCTCTGCTCTCAGACGTCACTGCCAAATTAAGGCCAGCGTGGTCATTCTGAGTTCCTGTGGACCAAATGATCCTCTCATGAAACTAATGCTAAATTACATTTTTCCTATTATTCTGATTCTGGATTCTGTATTTATGGACTACGGTTTCTAGAAACATGGGAAATTGGTAAAGATTAATTTATGCTAAAAATAACACAACTGCACACTGCCAACAGCTTTCTTATTCACTTCTACTTATATCTTAATTTTATGTTCAATTAACTACCAATAAAATTTTGACCTTTTAATATCTAATATTTGAAAAGTTGTATGATGAAATAAGACCTTCAATTTATCTAATAATTGGATGATGGGGCTATTCACAGTTTAAATATATGTTCTCAAGTAAACTAAAAAAAAAAAGGCTGTAGCTTGTTAAAAGCCACATGTGCTGCCACATGACCTTCAACACCCTGCACATGCTGTGAATTGCACGGAAGACATTTGTTACATACCTTGAAAGGTGAAGAGCTTCAGCAACCTTGTCGAGATTCTTATCAGTACTCAGAGGATGGGCTTCATTTTAATCTTGCTTAGTTCTGCATTAATCAGAACTGGCTACACTGACAACAGTAAAACTGGTCAACTGTAGAACGAGTGGGAGGTCAATACACTGAGGCAAACCACATACTCAAAACTCTTGCAAATGTTTCTCAGACAATGGGTCACAATGTCTAGTGAGGTCACGAAGAATAATCAGATAACTGCAGCAAAAGTGTTGTCTAAATTATAATGCAAAGAATACTAATTTAACACTTTTAAGGAGGCCAAGATCTTCAGAGCCAGTAACATGCCCTTGCTGCAAACAAAGCTATATGTCCTGGGCTGCCTTAGTAGGAGTACGGCCAGCAAGTGAAGGGAGGTGATCCTTCCCCTCTATTCAGCACTGGTGAGGTGACAAGTGGAGTGCTGAGTCCAGTTCTGGGCTCTCCAGTACAAAGACAGACATGTATCTCCTGAAGATTGCCAGCAAAGGCCCAGGCAGATGGCAAAGGAACTGAAGCATCTCTCCCATGATAAAAGGTTGAGAGAGCTGAGACTGTTCAGCCTGGAGAAGGCTTAGGTGAGATCATCAAATACTTGAAAAGATAGTGTAAAAATTGAGCCAGTCTTTCTTCAGTGGTGAGCAGTGACAGTACAAGGGGTAATGGATACAGCAGGAAGCACAGGAGCTTCCTTCTGAACATACGGAGAAACTCTTTTACTAGGCAGGTGACAGAGCACTGGAACACATTGTCCAGAGAGGCTGTGGCATCTCCTCCTGGGAGCCATTCAGAAGCTGCCTAGGCATGGGCCTGGGCACTCTGCACTGAGTGCCCCTGCTTGAGTAGGGGAGGTTAGACTAGATGACCTCCAAAGGTCCCCTCCAATCTCAACCAACTATGGCTCTGTGAATAAGATATTAGCATTTATGAGAACAAGCAAACCAGCAAGTAGAGCTAAAAATTAACATATTTCATAAATGTAATGCAGAGTTGCATCATTCAGTCTATAAAAGGTGACTAATTCTAACTAAATGCAAAATGCAACCCTGACTGAAAAACACGTGAAAGGTTCTGGGCAATGTACTTTTTAAACAGAAAGAAGTTATGGGAGAGGATAATTTTATTTTTGTTCATCTAGAGGGTCATATATATTAACTCCAGCCAGCACAGTATCCTTTCCTTCCTGTGAGAAACAAAACTGCTTGCAGGGCTCCTCTGTACCCTTGTTTAATCTGTGACACTGCAATTGGAATTTGTCACTCTAGGAGTTACATCTGATGTTACAGCCTGAAGCAGAGCTAAACCAAAATAAACAATCTGCTCTGTTCTGCTTAGACTAATACGACAGTGATGTAAGCCCCAGCACAGCAGAAAATGCATAAATGGGCTGCCGCACAGCACACGCACACATTAGAAAGAAATACAGTTCAGAAGTTTTATTGTCAATATGCTTTGGGTGAAAGAAGCCTTGCTTGGACTTTGGCTTTGCTATGCAAGTCTACATTTTGTTTAGCATTCACATGGCAAATATGCTTATTATTTCAAATTAGCGTAATAATTTTGTGCTGTATCAAGATAGTATCTTTAAAAAATAATAATAATCAGCCAAGTGTTTGCTTCACCATAACTTGTGCAGTTATTAAGCTGAGAGAGTTCAACAGGATTATTTTACTATAAGCATCCCACAGTGACACAACTGTGCAAATATTTGTCCCAATATCTTGTGTTTGAATACAGTACTCATCCCTCTGTCTCTTTCTCTCTCTCTGGTTTTTCATTTAGGGTCTCTGGAGCTTAGCCAGCACAAGGCTGCTTGTCCCAGTACAGGCTCAGTTATACAAAGAGTCACACTGAAGCCCTAATCTGGTTACTCCTTATACTCCAAATCAATAGATCAGAATGAGGATGGGGAAAAATGCTGTACATAAATCCTGCTAAATTCATCAGCTAGAATGGCTAGCCTTACGTGCAGGTATTTTTCCTTTTCATTTCCCCCAAGGCCTGCAAGGGCAACTGGCTAAGATAGTCACATTTTCTATAAGGATGAAGAGAGGTTGTCTTGTTGATATACTTATATTTCAGGGGCGAAAAAAAAAAAAAAAGGATAGAGTGGAAAGGAAGGCAGCAAGGTCACTTCAATAACAACAGAATATTTTCTTTTCTTCTGAATGTCTTATTATTTATACATATTCAAATTCAATGATGCGTTTGCACATAAAGCTTTTTTTATATGAAGAGGCAAGAAAAGCCGCCACCGCCAACACAAAAAACCCCCAAACCATGAATAAGGCAGCTCATGAAGTCAGGCACAATTTGCATGACCACAGTATCGGATTTCCCCCTCCACCCTGACGGAAACCTCAGCCCACATCTGTACCATCACCTCCCCCCAAAAGGAGCAGAGTTATCTGTGCTGGGTGAGAGCTGCAGTCCTGCCTCTCCTCTCATCTGAGGCCCCCACCTGAGCTCAGCTGAAGCATAACAGCCACAATTTAAAGTTAATGCTAGGAAACAGATTCAGAAAGCAGCAAATGCCTGCCTGCCTTTTGCACAGACACCACAGGCTTTCTACAAACGCGCTGCTCTGCTTTGTTGCTCCTGCCTTGCTGACAGCCCAGGCTGCGAGCTGCTTGCCTTCCCTGCTCCTGCAGGCCACGAGCTGGATGCCGGCAAGGCTGCGCTCAGCCGTTGCTCATCACTTCTGGCTGCGCTGAGCACCGTGGCATCACAAGATTAACCAGCCTAGAATTCGTCTTGATTTTTCAAATGTATCCTTTGACCAGAAGCTTCTTTTCCCCAACACATTTTACCAAGGAAGGCACCGTTCTTTGCACGTTCTCATTTCCGTTCTCGGGCTGCATCTCAGGTCGGATCAAGGTATTTCCCACAGCCTCCCTTCCCCCTCCAGGCGGGCTCCAGCCAGCCGAGATGCTCAGATCTGCCCCTAGATGGGGACACCGTCCGCAAGTCGCTGTATCGATACACAAATTCAGCTGTCTGAGGGCCAGAAGCTGAAATTAAATACTATTTATTAAAATCCGGCCCATTTATTAACCCCCTCATCCTTTAATACACGCTTCTCTGGCTTTGGCTGGCACATGTCAGGGATATTATCTAAACCTTTAACTCTCATCCTTTTCCTACTCAACAATACGAGCTACTTTCAAATCACATACAACGGGTCAGAAAAAGGATAAGCTGAACACTGCTCAGAGTAAACCATGGCTCTAGGTGAGCAGCAGCCAGCAAGTGGTATGGAGACAATTCTGTCATGAGGTCTTATGCTAAGATACTTCAGCAAGATATAGTCACATCAAAAACACATCCAGGATGACTTCTCTGGCTACTCTCACTTCATGTAAATATCTTTCAGGCTCACTGCTATACCAGTTATTATTTCCTGTTTTCAGTTTCACATTCTTCATTCTTCTTAACTGGTTGCAACTAATGACCATTATAATGAAGAGCCAAAGCAATTCCCTACAGAGAATCTACTTAATATCCAAATACTTAATTCTTTGCAGTTTTAGCAAGATAGCTAGTGTGATCTCACACAGCAGAAATGACAGTGATGGTATAAACAGATCAAACAAAACTCCCTATTTACAGATCTTTTCAATTGGCTTGCTTTGGGAACCCCTCCTATTCTGCTCTGCATCTCTTAACATCATTCCCACTTGCACTGAGACTGCAATTCACTGTCACATGAGCTGGAAATACTTTATATCACTATGTACAAGTGCAAACGGATAAAGACAGGAAGCAGAGAATTCTGTTCTCTATGATTAGTACTCTTTGCCAAGCTGACTGTAATGCTATTTCTTTTCACTCTATCTTGGAGCCAAAGAGATGCCATTTGTTTCATTGAACTACTTCTAGAAAGTTTGCATGTTTGCCTTCATGTAAAAGAAATGTATAGACGCTGTCAATGCTGCTGTATGAAAAGATGAAATTATTCCATGCTCAGTTCAAAAACTGAAAGTATAAAAAGGAATAAAGAACACATAGTGGAACAAAGCAGACAGTCAAATAGAAGTAGACAGAATAATTATAGATGTCTGAATAACACTCCAGATGGCATTTTGGGCATCACAGTTAATAAGCAGGCTGTTTCAGAGGACCAGCATGTTAGCACATTATTGCAACAACTGGAAACCAGTAGCTGAAGCATGTCTATCTGATTATCCAGGGAGCAGGCTACATGAAGCAGCCAAATCCAAGAAAAATGTCTGGATGCTTACTGGTATGACAGGTTCAGGGATCTTAATAATAGTAAGGACATGCTCAAAAGCAGTTACCACAGCCCTATCACTCATTTGATAAGAGAGAGGTCTTCGCCCAGTTGCTTTGGCCTACAGTTTGGGCATTTAGAAAATGTATCACTTAAGCATTAATTACCACCGCCATATATTGACATAAAAAGTTTCTACAACTCTGTTCAGATGAAAATCAACCTGCTTCTTACGTTCACCTCCCTCTGTGTAAATTTATTTTACTAAAAATAACACTAACAACCAAGAGTATACAATAAGATTTCATTTTATTCTCCTTTTCACTATTGGAATCTGTGAACTCATTCTGCAATTGCAAGCATTCAAGTTGAATGTTAAAATTGTCTGCCAAAATAAGCTTGATATCTTGTCAGTTATCTCCTCAAATAAAATACATCATCTTCAGTACAGCAAAGTCCCATTGCTGATATGCAGCCCTTAGGAAACGTGTTTCATGGATGGAAAGACTAATACGTCCACCAAGTAAAATCTGTAAGAGACCCTTAGTAAACCTATCCCAAGGTAATCCCTGACTTTACTCTAAAACAGCAATTTTGTGAAAATATATATTATTCTACCAAATGATAAAAATAATATACCTTCTTACTTTCAATTTCAAATCAAGGTTACACCATAGAGCTCCTGCAGATACGGTATCAGAGACAAACTCCACAGTTTCGCCTCTGAAATTAGAAGATTTTGCTTCAGTGCCTGTCCTTAGGTTTTCCCATTCCCATTCCTCAAATAACTTTCCAGGTTTCCTTGGACCTGAACATATCTACACATTAAAACCCTAACAAAACTAACAAAACACCAACCACTGAGACATCAACAAACTAAAAAGAGATATTACAAACCATCCTTTTAGATATGGATTCTTATAGTCTTTTGAACACTAAGTCTTTGAAATTACAGGTCTTCACCACTCCTTGTTTCATTAAAAAAGTTCCACTGTAACCACTATAGAATGCACTTGTAAATTGAAGAAGCATTTCTAGAGCCCTCCCACCTTCCCAGGTTATTAGTTGATTGTATTATTAGTTATTTATTTTCTGAAAACAGAAAATAAATATGGTTCCACCAACCCTCAAGGTTCTTACGTCACCAAGTCATGAAAAAAAAATTAAAAGGTTTCAAAAAGGTAGTAAGAAGATCCAGTGGCTTTCTATGTCGCTGTGATATAAAATGCCTTTATCTGTGTACACACATTCCACCCTTGCTGAAGGATTTCCTGTTGTAATAATGCACAATACCAAGCTTGACGCCTCATAACACTGGACACACATACCCATTCCTAATACCTTTTATCCTCTAGGAAGAAATACTGAGAAAAGAAGGCAATTTATGAATAATTCATAGTGCCTTCTTTGGTTCTTGCTTTCTTATTTAGTACCTATTTCAGCTTGTCTACATTCACATTAAAAGAAAAGAAAGAAATACAAAAAATCTAGAAAGACCATCATGAAAAAAGTACAGGTGGGTGCTTACTGTGGTAAATTACACTGGATAGGATGCGTACATGCAGTACTGTGCATATTGTGTACTGCAATTGGCAAGATGTTGCCCTTTGCCCTATAATGTTTAATTATGTGGCAGAGAAAAACAAGAAAACAAAAAAAAATCCAAATCAGAGTAGAACATAACCTAAAATGCTTATAAATTAAATACAAGTCCAAAAACAGCCGGAGGTATTTTTTTCCTCAAAATATAAGCTCACATGACTCAACTAAACCATAATTAATTGAAATAAGCTTGACATGGGAAATCTGGGAAATAAGGAGTACTGAGTATTATTTGTCTCCAGCTAGATTAGGTAAACTTTTTGGGAGAGGTTTTAGTGTTTCTTGGACTAACTCTTAAACGCTGCACGCCAGATGAACCACAAGGGAAAGAATGGGCATAAGAAGAGCTAGAAAACAAACATTGCCAAGTCCCCTGTATTCAGTTGCAGAGCTCCCATTCAGCCTGTACAAGGAAATTTCTTTGAGAAACATCTAGACAACTGAAGTAAATTATGGAAGTTTTAAAGAAGCGTAGAAGAAACATAATAAAATGTTGTTTGCAAGCTGTCATGGTTTTATGATTTTTGGTTATCAGTATTCCACATCATAACTTCATGTAGTGCACTGGGAGTTAAAGTGTTCTGGGTAGCTGTCCCAGAAGAGAAGAAGAACTATGTTCCCCAGAAGCCTGTTCACTGTGTTGTTATCACTTCTGCTCAGGGGGAACAGATATAAGGCCTTGGTAGGTCATCTGACGGGCTCTTCTTCATCAGACTCTCACCCTGCTGCTTGACCAGACTGCGCATCTCACCTCAGCATTATGGTGAGGCCTATCCAGCTTTTGGACAATCTCTCCCTCTCATTATATTTATTAGCTTCAATTCTAATTGTATTGTATTATAGTGCGTTATCTTGCATTCCGATACCATATTTAGTAAATTAGTTTGTTTCTCCTCAGACCGTTGCCACTGTTTTTAATTATTTTGGGGTCCCCTGTTTCCCTTTTACGGAGGCGTGGATTTTGCGAAATCTCTCCGCCCCACTAGTCACGGAACCGGGCCGAACCAGCCCGTAAACTGTGGACACAAGCATCAAAACATCTTTCATACTTTCCCTGGAAATGAAATGGTCTATTTCCACAAGACAGGATTTTAATGGAGTTTGGATCCCAAGCTATTATATTAGCATTGTTCTGTTCTTCTTTACACTGTTTGCTCCTCATCCCTATTCTCCCTTACGTGGACATGGCATACCATTATAGTATTACTCTCATCAGCAGGGTAAAAGACTTTTGGGGAATTAAATTCAGTTCTTTAAAAATAACAAAAAAACCCAAACCCAGCACATAAACACAACTTCCATGAAACCCCAACAACTAAAAAAATACATTCTTATAATTACCATTTGTAGCAATTTGGCAGATCAATACAATGGGAAAGGCAATAAAACAAAGGTGTGATGACGAAAGGACTGGCACAATAGAGAGGTGCTATAAAGAAAGGGCAGAAGATTGCTCACCCATATCAGAAGATTCCAGGTTCACAGGGGAAAGCCTCACCAAGAAGGGATCTCCAGAAAAAGATCCTTCCCCAGTGGGGGTCAGACCTTAAATGAGGTCTAAGAGAGGTGCAGCCAGTCTCCACCCCTTCTAATCACACATGAATTGCCTGCACCTGTGCTCTTAGGGCTGACTGGGTCCTTTCCCCAGGTGCTCAATCAGTGCTTCAGGCCATGACTCAACAGTTACCATACACCATTTATATCTTGTCAGGATCACCTTTCCCTGTTTTCTTTCTACTTAACTACTTAGCTTTCTACTTTCTTCTTTTCTACTTAAATGTCTTTTTTGCAACCATAACGCAAATTTTTGAAGTGTCCTATACAACAACAAATTGCAAAGCAGAAAAAGGAGAAGAAAAGTTATCCTCATACAGGGCATTTTCACTTGGATTGAATCAGCAATAAATTGCCACAATCCTGAAAGAGTATATGAAACCATATCATGTTCTCTGGTTAGGTACGGTAAATTAATATGTTGGCTGTCTTCAGAGGAAGACATTTTCAGAAATGTATCTTCAGAGTTAAGGCCACTGAGGAACCACAAAGAAAGATAGTGTAAGAGGCCCAAAGCTTTGTAGGATATTTCAGTCCTAAATGTACAAATGCTAAGCATTAAACTAAGATAAATCAAACTCTTTGATTGCAACAGAAGATGTTCATGTAGCTTCCCCGAAATCTCAGCTCATGAAAATGCCAGTGATTTACAAGATGCTCAAAGATTAAGGTGATTACTATTATTTACATTACAGTCACAACAGAAAACTCAAAAAAAAAAAAAAAAAAAAAAAAAAGGGTAAATAAAATTACTTGTCCAGAGCTTTTTTTAACCAAGTGTACAGGAGAGACAAAACCAGCATGTTCAGGATGAATTTCTGATGTGTGTGCTTCAGAATCACAGTGGAAGCAGAATAAGTATCTTTTATAAACCAATCTAAATCAAGGCATTTAACTCAAACAGAGAAAAATAGCCCAAACCTACAATTACTATGATTGCCTCAGTTGCAGGTTCAGGGAATGGAAAGTCCTTTTTACTTTCTCAGTGAAATTCAAACTGTGAAAAATTTACTAATTTCTTGAGAAGATAAGCAAAAAGAAAGGTAATTAGGCAGCTGCCTTTATCTGTGGAGATACATATCCATGATGCAGAAATAGTAGATAGTTATGGTGGGTAGAGGAAAGCAGTCCCTCAGCAGCTTCCTTTAAACGGTTCCTGGTACCAGAAATAGAAAGGTAGAATATCACAGACCACAGGGAAACTGAATGCAGAGATGATAAAAGAATCAACAACAGTCTCTCGGTAAGAGAAGTACCATTTACTAAATAAACAAACAGATTATCTGTTAAATTAAAAAAAGTCATGAATGTTTTTAGAAAATCAACTATTAGCAGATAGTAAAAAAATAAACTGAACAGAAGAGGAAGAAGTGAAGCTGCAGTGTTCAACATCACTGACTTTTAAAAGTTTGAGTATTTTCATACAGTAGCTTAGGTTATTAATGGAAATAACTTATTAATGCATCACCTACTCCCTGTGATGCAGAGTGAAAAAACACAGTTCCTTTTCATGAGAGGACTTGTTTGTTTGTTTTGCCCCTGCCCCCTCCCACTGAAGACCCAGATTTTTAATAGGTGGAAAGCTGATCAGGAAAAAAGAGCCTATCAGAAAGTGGATGACAACTTCTGAATTCCACAACTGCGCGCTCTCTCTCTCTCTCTCTCTCTCTGTTTGGGCTCTCAGTCACTCATTTTCAGCATATCTATATTATGTTGTTAGGATTTTTGTGAGCATAATGCTATAGAAGAGTGAGCCCATAAAATGAGATTGCCAAATCCTTGCTTTATTCTCTAATGACTACCTATCAAATATGTTCATATCACCTGTCAAAGAGAAGATGTTTTTAAATGTCTAGTTCTTCAAGCCATTTGGGAACTCAAAACTCCAAGCATCGCTGTCTATGACATTCACACCAGTAACAAAAAATAAGTAGCCACAATGCTTGCACAACTACCACAATAGTCAGCTACAAAATGCAATAACTTGCACATTCATAGCTATTACATGTCCCTCAGATTAAAAGGTTAATATATTTATAAGCAAAATAATTAAACATACCTATGCTGTAGTTACCAAATTACAGTTTATATAAAACTTTTTTTTTTTAAACATCAAAGCACTGTAAGAACTGAAGAATTTGTACTAAGGATTTCCACAGAAGTTTGGATATCCTAGTACTTAGGCAGATGCTTAAGGTTTGGAAGAGGGATGATGAAGTTCCTGTCACGGATTACTGAGCACACGTGGATAGAGGACTTTCCTACACAGAAGTTAACTAGAGTAGGTATTCAGGAACAATTAACCCACAATAACTATTGAGATACAACTATCATGAGTGAAATGACTCTACTGCATAGACATTCTGTTCCAGAATAATATGTTGTTGTTTAGAAATACAGCAAGATGCGTAATGCAACAGTTATTAAGAGAACAGCTTTTCTATTCAAATCCCTTATTGCAAGCAAATTTTTATCGCTTATCCACACAGTAAGCCATATTTCCCTACGTCACAAAGAAGGCTAAACACATTAAAGAAAAATCCCCACACGTAAATGTTTTAATTCCAGCAACAATGAATCCAGTAGAAAGAATTTAGAGTAATAAAATCAGTAGTGAAGTAAAGTGTGTCTTAAGCATAACTTATACTGTTTACTTAGAACCAATGGAAAGGTAAAACAACAACAAAAAAGTTTTTCATTTGCTAAAAATAAATCACTACTTAGAACTGCACAAAATACAGCATATTTCATTGTATCAGTGCAGTATTTTAAAAGGTGAACTCCAAGGAGGGAACAATATTATTCGCCTACCTAATTTACTGTAGTGAAACAAAGGTGCTAATTACGAACTCTAGAAGAATGTCCTCATAACTTCCTTTATCAAAAACTCTTTTATTAGGACAAAGATGTCTTTCTGTTTGCACTGGCATCCTTCCTCAGAGGACATTTCACTGGATATGGCTTTCTGCTCAGAGACAGAAGCTTCTGGGGCAATGATATCTATAGCAGCAATAAACAACCCAGCAGCACTGCCAGCTGCATCACAAATCTGACAGGAGGAGGGCAGAGGAAGGGGAGTCAGGTAAGACAAACTTTCTAACACAAATTATTTTTCATTATTATTAAATTTTATTACAGCCACATGAAACAGATCACACACATTTGCCCACCTTCTTTCATCTTTCCTCTTACATAACTCCATTCCACTGCTTTTCTGAATTCAACTCTTTATAACTCTTTATAAATGGCACTAAATTCCACTTATACAGTTATAACTGTAATGTATGGCTGCCAATTTAAAAAGGCAAATGAACAGTTTTCTCTTTTTTTTTTTTTCCTCCCTCTTTTTTATTTTTGGGAAGGCTGATAACTGCATTAATAGCAAACAGTACTCAGAGTTCAAATTCTCTTCCCCCCCCAGGAAAGAAAAGACTAAGACAGGACAGTCCCTCTCTATTACATACTAGAGAACTAATGAATCTTAACTATTTTCGCTTGACTATTTGCAGAATATCTGTATGATGATTTTGTTACTGTTGCTTTTCAAAATAAACTGTATTTATCATACCAGGAAGTATTTAAATCCAACAAGAACTGGCTTAAGGTTAACTTAAAAATTTTACTCTGTTGCAGCAGTTAAGAGAAGCAACGACATTAAACTGTTTGTAGTATTTATTATCCAAATGCTGCTGCAAAATGCATTTTTATAGCTTCAGCATTTGGTAGGCATTAAATAGCTGTCAGAAGAGATTTCAAGAGTAACCTTGTTAGGTTTTAGCACAGATTTCATGGCACAGCTATCCTGACTCACCAGAATTGCCCAGATCAGGCATGAGCAGCTACACTGACAGTCCTACATAAGTCACTGTGTCCTCTGTCTTTATAGGATGGAAAAATCCTCCACCGCCATGTCCCTGTAGGAGTCACAAAGCACCTCATTCTTGGTGCTTCAGCACACTGAACTCCCCTTGTGCCTCTCTACACATGAAGGAGCTCACTGTAGAACTGCAAGACCTGGAGTGGTTTAGTTACCATCCTGGACAGAAACTGTATATGTCTCCAGTCCAAGTGAATGAGAAATTGCTCATCTGGCCACATGATATTCCACACCATAACTGCTGAAAGCATGGTGTTTTGGAAGGAGTTTGAGCATGGACACACTATACATAGCAAAAAGTCTGGAACACTTTTTCACCTCAGACTCCATCTGACACTAGAAAAAATATAACGCTAGTATATTTCAGTGCTTTAATAATATAAATAATAGATACAGATGTGTTTGAGTTTTTTGTTTTTTTTTTTTAATAGTGAAAGGAGAATACCTGCTTGCTCTTAATCACCTCTACTGATATTCTTAGGTGCGACTAGCATGGAAGAAAATAGAGTCTGAATTATGAAACTTCTCAAGTTAACTGGTTTGCAGTCCACTGGAACTGTGGCTGCTTTTCAGTGGCTGTAATTCAAAGCACGAAGGACTCAACCGAAATAATCAGGTGTGCTTTAAACTACAGAAAGAACATTCATAATGATAAGTATAAATGGAAAGTGTATAAGTGGGAAAATACAAAATTCTTAAGATTTGCCCTTACCATACTTGGAGTAAGGCAAGTCTGTAGCATCTGCAATCAATCCTCACAGTTATGTCAATATATTGAAAACTGAAATGAAAATTCAATGAACTGAAACCGAATGAAGTATTTCCATTAATCCCCAAACAATATGTTGCTGTAAAACACTTCACCGAGATCCTATGACAGCTGTATATAGCCTAGGTTTTGGTTTGGTACCCTAAACACTGCACAGCAGAACCGTAGGAGAGAAAGACTGTTCATGAGCAATCCTTTTTAAGTATTTGCCTCAAAGTAAAAACTGAGAAAGTCAGAGAGAAGGAGGTTACAGTTTCTAACACTAGATATATTTTCAGCATGTCTCTAAGATTTAGACAGCAACACAGAAAGAAGCTGGCAGATGTTTTCACTGATGAGGAAGAATGAGTGACATGACTGAATCTAGACTGCTGTGGCATACAGACATTTTGTTTTAACAAAGATAAACTACACATTTTTAACCAAAACCAATCAAAACACCACCAAAACTAAAAATTTTGTCCTTAATAGAACAAAGAAAAAATCTGCTTGTGAGAAAAGCAGATTTGGGTACACAGAAAGCTGGCTGCACTTCATGAGCACTGGAAGCCAAGTAGATAACACTGAGAGACTGTTTTCTCAAAATTGTTTTTAAAAATAAAGCTACCTATGAAAATGCTTCATTTTCCGCAGTAATGAGATTTATTTATTTATTTTTTTAGGGGTTACCAGCAGGAACAGGTAGGTGATTGTCCCTCTCTACTCTGCCCTCGTGAGGCCCCATCTGAAGAACTGCATCCAGATCTCAGGCCCCCAACACAGGAGAGACGTGGAGCTGTTGAAGAGGGTCCAGAGGAGGGCCACAAAGATGATCAGAAGGCTGGAGCTCCTCTCCTGCAAAAATAGGCTAAGGGAGCTGGGCTTGTTCAGCCTGGAGAAGAGAAAGCTGTGAGGACACCTCATTGCGGCCTTCCAGTATTTAAAAGGGGATTATAAACTGAAGGGGAATCAACTTTCTACAAGAGTAGACAGTGACAGAATAAGGGGGAACAGTTTTAAGCTCAAGGAGGGAAGGTTTAGATTGGATGTCAGGGGGAAGTTCTTCACAGAGAGAGTGGTGAGGTGCTGGAACAGGCTGCCCAGAGAGGCAGTGGATGTCCCGTCCCTGGAGTTGTTCAAGACCGGGTTGGATGGGGCCCTGGGCAATCTGGTCTAGTACCAAATCTGGAGGTTGGTGGCCCTGCCTGTAGCAGGGGGGTTGGAACCTAACGATCCTTGGGGTCTCTTCCAACATAAGCCATTTTATCATTCTATTCTACTCTGAACTGTTTCCTTCATTAAACTTTTTACAATTTTGATTTTAAATTCAGCTTTGGTCAAATCCCACAGCTCAGGCACAAGGTGGTGGAGTGAAAACACTGTCAGCAAAACTCCCATAGGAGACAGATTCACAATAGCTAAAGTAGGCTTGGAAGTCATTAGCAAAGATCCCTGTAGCTAGGAAACAAAAGGAAACAAAAATGACCAAGACCAAAACCTTAAAATATGGTTAGAGAAAATAAAAGAGAGGGTTATATGGGACAATCCTTAAAAACAGTCAATAAGGGAACTGCAGAGTGACAGCAGAGCTAAGAGAGGACTCTCATGACAGCCTGAGGATGAAGGTGCAAAGAGGGAAAGGAAGCAGTCTAGAACAACAAAGTGAGCAAAAAGTTTCCATCCAGGTAGGCCAGACTAAAACATTGACACTAAGCCAGAAAAAAATGCAGTTAATGGCTTCATGGAGAATAAGTTCTCTGGTGTGGAGAGTGTGGCATCTGTTGAAAACATACAGGACTACATGGTCTAATCAGCTCTGTACAGGTGCTTACACCATGCTCACCACCATAATGTGAATGCCCTCCAGCAGTGCATTAAGCTACATGATTAACATCTGCTAGCAGTTGTGCTAATTTCCATCATTCTATCTGGCACTGCAAAGCCACTGAGAGTTAAAGAAGCTCTTAAAAACAGGCCTTTTCAAGACAGGAAGGTCATTAATGGATATTTAGGTTAATACACATCCCACTGAGTTCCGTCAAGACTGTAAATCACCATCCTTGGGATAAAAGTCAATTTATCCTGAGACCCCAGCATTCTATGCAGGTAGAACCATGACACAGTCCTTGAAAGGGCATGAGTTATAGAAAATTTTCCCAAGTCCAGGTGGGCTGCCTACAGTTTACAGCAACATTTTACAAACTCATTTTATAATGGCAATGTTTCCACCAAATCACTGATGCTTTTTTTCAGTTTCATTTACAAACAGTTGATCTTTATATCACTTCTCACTTCTTTCACTACTTTCTATATTTTGCTTTTCTGTAATTAATTCTGTATAATTAAGCAGAATCAGATTTTCAGAATCATGGCCAACTCCTCCCAGATTGTTCAAACTCAGAAAACAAACAGTGACCCATGTACTTTGCACTGTATTAAATTATATTTCATAGAATTATAGAATGCGTTAGGTTGAAATGGACCTTAAAGATGAGCTAATTTCAACTCACTCCCATAGGTAGGGCTGCCACCCACCAGATCAGGCTGCCCAGAGCCCCTCCAACCTGGCACTGAACATGAGCAGCCTGTTCCAGGGCCTCACCACCTTCTGAGAAAAAACTGCTTCGAACATCTAAAACTCCCTTCTTTTAGTTTAAAAGCTTATCATTATCTGATCATGTAAAAAGTAGGTTCCCTCCTGTTAAATAAGCTCCCCTCAAGTACTGAAAGGCCACAGTGAGGTCTCCCCAAAGCCTTCTCTCCAGGCTGAAGAAGTCCAGCTTCCTCAACCTTTCTTTATAGGAGAGGTACTCCAGTGTATTTCAGTGTATATACTTTGAGACCGAGAAACTGGACATTGCAAGATTTGCCAGATGAATATCGTGCAGATCGGGCCATCTAATATCAAATAAGCCCATAGTCTGGGCTGGTATTCAAAGCAGGCACTGCTTGCCTTGAGAAGTCAGAGGAGTACTAGAGGGGACTCAGCAAAGTCATGAGGGCTATACTTGTATTTCTTTTGGAACTGTAGTAGGGGGAAGAAAAAAAAAAAAAAAGGAAAAAACATTTCAATCACATTATATTTTTTTAAAATTGCCACAGTAAGATTTATGAAGGTATACTTAGAAGCTGACTGCCTACTGCTCATGATACATCTTCCAGCATTTCCAAAACAGATTATAACCATTACGTTGGGATGGAGAGTGCATGTTCCTCTTAAGTTATTCTCACTGATATGAAGATATATTCTGCTTTGACAAGTTTTATTAATTAGTCAACATTACCATCTAAATGAAAATAACAGCAACAGGCAAAAGCACTTTCTCAATGTTTTTAATGTGCAGCTTTACATTCAGGGAGCAACAAATGACTAATTTTAAGTTACAGTAACTTAGACTACTAAACTTTCTGGTATCTTCACCATCTGATTACATAAACAGGGCTGCATCTCACCCATCAAATCAACGGGCAACAAGACGCCCATTTTGTTTAAACTTAGAGCGATGATCAGTACTGCTGCTAAACGCACCTCAAGCCCTGGATCCCTGGAAAACAAACAGTAGTATGACAGTGCCGGTACTTTTTTTTCCATGCTACACTTCCTGACTTTACAATATTTCTTTAAATGGCATCTCAACCCACCAGGTTTCTGGGAGCTACCAAGCCAGGCAATTTTCTGCTTCTCATCTGCTCCTAGACAGACAAAATCCCTGTCTCAATTTACCTCCCAATAACACATTAACACAGGAAAGTATTAGCAGAGCTACAGTCCAGTATTAAAGACAGCTACATCACTTACTGAACAGAGGTACTTAAACTGTGACAAGAAATAAAAAGCACTTTTTAAAATGGCCATTTTCTGCCTATCAGCTGCATGTTTAAGGACTGAAAAGAATTAAAAGTAACCACAGGAGTTTCCTGCAAGGCTTCTGCCTACTACATAACACACAATTATCCCTTCCCATAATGATTCAGCTGGTGTTTTATACGTCAAGGATCCTGACATAAGGTTTTCTTGAGCAACACATACTTTTCCTGATGGAGTGGGTACCATGCAGTCATACTTCTAAAAGCCCTTCCCTTACTCCTTTCAAAAGGAGACAGAACAGCACTGTGATTGTCTCCGGGATCAGTAGTGTGTGGGTGGCTGCACGGAAATGGTATTATATGGCGTGAGTAATCGCTTAGTTGTGCCTTTCAGTTAACTAAGCTTAGGCTTGTTTTTTTGTCTCGATTAGCCATGCAAGTCAGTTTGAATGTTTCACTTCTGGGAGAAATCTCACAAGCAGTCCTCGCTTTACTGTATGAATAGAAAACTGCTACTAATAATGACCCTTGCCTAAGCAAAAGGGATTAAAATCCCAGAAAATCCCAGAACCACCAGCTTTTTCACTTACAAGGAAAGAACTGTGTTCATAACTAGAAATACTAATAGGCATTTACCAAAAGAAAAAGCGTTGAAGATTCATGTAACTTCCCTTCATTGAAGGAAGCTGCTTCTGCTCGTCCTGGGTCAAGACCAGTTAAATATCTGGACAGTATTCCACTTCAGTGTAACACTTTTTCCTACTGGATTTAGAAGGAATTTAAATCCAGACAAAAACATCGGTAGTGAGCACACCAGGCTTTACAGTAACATTTATTGTTGTAAGCTCACTGGAACAAAAAGTCTTCTGGAAAGAAAACAAGTGGTAATTTTAATATTTTTGACACAGCATATCCTAATACTCTAGCACAAATAAAATCAGGTTTCTAAAACAAAATCTGCTTCCAGCATTAAAATCTGTTTCCCTCAGCTGTCACCTGTGATAAGGAAAAGAAAGACTCAAAGTCTTTTTCACTTTTTCTGACAGCTGCTATTCCACAACAAGCCTGCTATCCTGCCGTGGCTTGACACCTCTTTGTCAAGCAGGCTGCTTCCTCTGTAGGAAGGCACCTGAAGTTGTGATGACCAAACTGAGGACTAGCAGTATACAGCCACAATGAGGACTAAGGATGGGATTTTCAAGAAGGCCTGAATAATCTACGAGCACAGACGAATTGAAATCAAATGAAGCATGGGTTCCGTAATAACTATATTCTTTTAAGCACAAAGCAAGTCTACAATAAACAACAATAATAAACCAATATAATCCTTACTCAAGCTTATAATGAACGTAAGAATGAGCACAATAAAGGATGGGGTAGATTCCGCAGCTATGAAATGTCAGTTCCTAGTTTTCACTTCTTCCACCCTTTTCAAAAAATAAGTCTTTATTTCAGGCAACTTGGCTCCTTGTTGCAGACTGAACACTGAAAAGAATAGCTGTTATTCCACAGGTTCACGTGAAGACTTAGAAATTACTTCCAAAAACCAGGAAGCTTGAATTACATCTGACAATGGACATACTTCTCCAGAAAATCCCACCCCGAGACATAACAAGAATATCCCTGTCTCAATTTACCTCCCAATAACACATTAACACAATAAAATTGTGAAGAAAACATGCAGGATTTTCCACATTTGTTGAAATACGTATAGATTAAAGAAACCTAAATGCTTTTGAGAATAACATCAACAAGCTGAGTGCTTCAGAAGACAGCTAGGAATTTCTGTACAGTTTTGCACTTCACATGCGCTCTGGCCATATCGCCAGCTGTAGCATAGGAAAAGGAGGCTGAAAGAGATTGTTAGCTCTAGATTGCCCCCTTACATGAGAGAAGAACCTGAAAAGCCTAACAAAACCACTTGGCTGACTGTCATGTGTTATTGAGACAACACATGCAATTGATGGGACATAACTTCAGAATAGCTTGTATAATTTTCCTTGTAGAAAACCTTGAAAATGTATTTGCTCTGCTGCCTTGTGTCTTCCTCTAGAATGTCAAATGCATTGGAGAGCACAGCAAAAGGTCAGAAAGAGTTTGGGGCAAAAGTACTGAAGATTTAGTCCTGTCCAGTCAGTTGAGCTTTACAACACAAGATTCTTTACAAACATATTATGTCCTATGCAGTTCAACAAGCCTGTACTTCTTGCCCCAGTAGGCAAATAACAGAACCAAATCTCCATTTATAGCTCTGTGATAGCCAGCTTCATTTGCTGTCAGTCAAGCATCCCCCAAGGAAATTAATCATAATCATGATTTTGCACAGTGACTCTGCAAAGACTGTCATTAAAAAGCTTGATTATCCTTATTAGTAGATTTTTAAGCTTTTACATATGACAGTTTGTTCTCAAAGTGGGGTATAGTGAAACCCCTAAAGATTACTAGCCAAAGTGTTAACCACCCTTTTTGTTTCCTCTGTTAAAATAGCTTCTTGATTCTAATTAAAGTATGCTTCATGTCATGAGAGGAATCGCTGCAACTGTCACAAAGATATGATATGTATATTTTTGAATAAAGGGAAAAGCTCAGAGTCATTTTGACAAGAAGAAAGAGGTTTCCTATTTAGATATCAGAGCTACAATCAGTCTTGAGATCCCCTTTTTTGCTGTTTGACATTTCAGATGAAGTGATCTGGAACAGATAAAGTGTTGATTTATACCTGAGGGCAGCATTGCTAGCAAATAGCTCAGACCAGGTTGTCAGAAAAGCAAGGGTAAGAGGAAAAAAAAAAAAAAAAAGAGTTGATGCAGTTCCTGGAGTGCAGTGGAGCTGCAAGCTGGACAGCCCAGATCCACTCTCAGTGTGCAGATGCTACAGATCCAGTTTGCAGCCAGGGCAAAGAAATCACCAAACCAGAGTCATGCAGACAGCTTCCTGAGGCCCCTGTAGGTCCAGAGCCAGCAAAGAGAGTTTGTTACTACCTGTTTCTATTGAGTACAGAGCTCACCTTGTGACTCCTTCGAGTAAACAAAGAGCAAAAAAAAACCAAAAACCACATTAACATATTTTCTTGCAATTTAATACAATCAGGGCTTGAAAGTCTGGAGCACAAACACACTGAGCCAAACAAAAGATATGGCAGCAAGGCAGCACAGTCAGGCCCCGCGCTGGAAGGAGAAATGATGCAGATCTTTCTTGGATGACAGTGCATCTTCATTGCTTTTTTATTTCTTAATTTACTATAGCAGACAGATGAAAAGTGCAGGAATGACATAACTGAAGCATTTGTATGGAAAATGTGAAAGGAACTATGACTGTTTGCCTCCTTTAAACTTATAATCTTGTGTGGAGCCATTTTACACTTAAGTGACACTGTTCCTGACCAGAATTTTCTGCAAGAGCCTGTATGCAAAACCACTTCAACAAATGTTTCTGATCACAAAGGTCAGAGAAGAACCGAACTGTTTTCAAGATTACATTATCAGGAAGGATTCCCAGAGTGAGTGAAATATCAATCAAAATAAAAGAGTCCTGAGAACACAAGTTGAAAATTGTTTGCTTGCAATTATTCCATTTATTTTTGTGATGTGCCTTTCTGTTGACACAGGATACTCAATTTTCACAGGAGAAATATAATACAGAGAATATGGAATTTTCTCGCAATGGAAACACATACTAAAAATATGGAAAATAATTCTGTGATAGAGATGACACCTACCGAATCTTTATTTCCCTGGTTACCTCTCCTACTGAATGATCAAACAGCAGAAGGACTAAGGTACTGGTATTTGAAATAAATCTTGTAGCTATTAGTAACCTGAGTAAGAATAAACAAAAAGTCCAGAAACTAATTTACCAGTGGAAGAAAGGGAATGTATTAAGAATTAATTTATCTTCAGCATTTATTACTTAACTGTGCAGGTCTTTTCTTTTGCAGTCCATAAAATTCCTTGCACTAAAAATTCAAAAATATATCTGTTCTTGCCTTAGAGATATATCCCTGAAAATGTGTTTGTTCATCTTTCTTAGGAACATGGGCAAGCATTCAGGTCACTGTTTAAATTGTTTTGTCCAATGTGCACATATTTATTCACTAAGAATGTATATCTACATATGCAGATGAGGTAACTGTCACTATTCTGCAGATGTAATCATCCAATTTGCTCACCAAAATATGTGTATTTCATTTCTGGTGAAACAGATAATAGATAATTTTCATAATTTAGTTATTTCAGCCCAAAGCTAACAGCACAAACATGAGCACCCATGAAGGATTTTAATCACATTCAATAAAAGAAGTCACCCATGCTGTAATGCTTTGTAGACGAGTCTTTAAGGAGGGAAAATGAATTTTATATAAGAAGAAATTGGACTCAAACTCTTCTCTCACCCAGCGATATCAAGAATTGTAAAGAAATGAACTGGCAGTTAATGAATGCTGCATGTTATGTTGATTATTCTAACGCTTCTGCAGAATTTTAGACAAGGAGAAGATATTACAGATGAAGATTGATGGCTGTGTTAATATAGAGTCTATCTGCTGTGTTCACTGCTGTCAATCATGAACAAGTAGTTTTTTCAGAAAGCAGTTAATGATTTTTTGAATGCACCAGTATTTGCAGGACCTAAACAAACCCCTTTCATGGATTTTCAGGTCTGAATTTACTGTATTTCTTGCACAGGATGAGTTTCTAGTACATTCTGAGGATGCTCACATTAGTCCCTAATTACAGAACCTCTTCCTCAGCCCCAGTATTTTTAAGTATAAACAGCATGCTGGGAGTAAAGTACGGCTGCTCTAAAAGAAGCTGATCTTTCTGTACTCTATACTGCCAAAAAGAACTATCAGTCACTAGAACATTATAATCAGAATTGCTATAGGGTTTCTTCTTTTTCCTCGCTATTGATGAATATCAATGAATATTTGGGCTGCTGAAAGATTAAGGGAGGATACAAAGCTTGTACTTGCCACACATTGCTGAAAAGCAGCTGCATAGCCTCTTCTTCCATCTAACCCAGAAAATGCTGCTAAGTAGGTTACAAAGCATCTGATCAAGACCGAAGAATATAACTGAAGACTCATTGGTAAAACTCAATCTCAGGAAGATGGATGTGATATCCACACAGTGGCAGAAACTATCAGAGTTAATGTCAAGATTATGAGCTTTTTTTTTTTTTTTTTTTTTTTTTTTTTTT
>JACDJE010000047.1:3731726-3743538 GCA_016647715.1 Pavo muticus
ACCTCCTGCTCCTATTAAAGAAACAGACTGCTATGGATTTAAACAGCATTTTTCATTACTGTGCGACTGGAAGACCGCAACCATTTTCATCAGATACAGTACTTCCTACAGTAATCTGCTATCAGTGTCAGCTCAGGATAAAATGCTATAAAATAATGAATGCAGCATGAGATGCAAACTAAAAATAATCCAGAGAGGAAAAAATACAAAACAAACAGGCTTGCTTACACAGTAGTCCATATCATTGACAGATGTAGCACCTTTACTCTATCCCATAAAACAAAGTTTATCTGCTAGTGTAGTATCCTCTGTGCAACTCAGGAACTTCTTACCAAAGCAATCTAAGACTCTGTCCTGCAATAACATGAAGGTACAGTCATTTGGCACATGACATACAACAAACGTTCTAAATGAAAGGTGTGCTATATGAATGTTTCTGAAAGTATATATCTGGAAATTCACCTTTATTCCCTAAAGAGAAAAATTCTCATTTTGCTTGCTACTGAATATTAGTAGATGTTAGTGACCTTAACACATAAGCAGACTGAGAAAAAGTAGAAAAATGGTAACCTTGCCTTGTACAGAAGAAACATGCAGGAGATTCTTGGCAAACCTCATTTATAGATTTTTTAGAAGTACTCTATTCTTTGGGTTCTTTTGCTCCAACATATAGTACTTTTTTTTTTTTTAAACATATTCCTATTAGTGCATCCTGTTGCTTTCATTTATTTGCATTAAATTCTTTTTTGTTTCCAGTGAGCTATCCCATCCGCTGAATTTTATATAGTACTTTAGCTATAACATTACACTTGTGTTAGCTGCATCTAAGATGTCAAATAATGATATACGACTTCCATTTCTGAACACTGGATGGCAATTATGACTTACTGTTCGCATTACAGTTGTACCTAACAGTTTGCACTAATATCAAGGCTCAGTTTTCCTAAGCAGTGAAGAAAAACACTATGACATAATTCTTACTCCAAAACACATGCAAAATAAGTGATGCTCATAACAATGAGCAACTTTGGAATACAATACATGCTTGTACAATAGCATGCAGTTGAGGAATGGCAAGAAGCAATTTCCTACAGTCACATTCTCTTCCCTTGTAAACCAATGCCTTACCCACTGGTTCACGTTGCATTGTCGTGAACGATTCCCCTCATGCAGCTTTCAGTGTAAGATTAATTTTGCATAAGCCACTTACAAATACTACCCTAAATCTTATAAAGCAGGGACTGAAATGTAATTGATGCAATTTGATTCTTCATTGAAAACATACAGAATCTGTATTTAAGAACAAATCCTGAATTCCATCAATGCTTTGTGGAACATGATTATCATACAAAAAATTTGAAACTACTGGAATATAGAAAATGAAAGTAGAATATAAATTACCCAGCACTAGCGTCATATTATAGAATGAAAAAAATTATTTAGTTGCATGGAGCTTGCTCCTTGCTATCACAGAAAGGAACCAAAAACCTCAGACCACAGTGTTTTTGAGATGTTAAAGTATCTTAAATTCTAAGCATAGATCTGTTACATTCATTGAATGAACCTTACTGAATAATGGTCTGATGTTCTGGATTAGCCTTTAGCACTTTGTCCTCAGATGGGCCAGGCTCAACTTACACGATGAAAATGCCAAGGTTCCGCCTAATGGCTGACAGCAACTGCTATCAGCCTCCCATGAGAACTTCTTTAAAGAAAAAAATGAACAAACCAAAACCCCAAGGAACAAGTCAAAGAAAGACCTGCGTGTATTTAATCAATTTGGTTTAAAAAAAAAAAAAAAAAAAAACACGTGATTTTATAAGAAAGCTCAGAATCTTTCAGTGGATATAATTAATATGCCATCATTAAGTAACAAATCAAGTTTACTACTTCTGCTTTATATTTTTCTTGAATAGCCAGACTACATAAGAAGCTTATTATCCTCTGTGGGTTTGTTGAAAATATGAATCTCCAAGGACACATTATATAAGGAATACTAGGACACAGTTGAGATCAGGAGAAATCAAGAAGACATCTGAACACCACAGTTAAGTGTTTTTCTTTGTCTCATCTATGATGGAATCTCAACATTCACTCTTTCAACTCTTATACCCACAATTTATTTTCAATTTATTTTCTTTTCATATAAACTGCATAGTTGTTTGGGCTTCTTTTTTTAGCCCAAAAGTCACATCTTGCCATGTGACTACTTAACCACCGTAGCCTTTTAGCATTTACTACAGATTTTAAAAATTGATGAATGTTGTGCAAAGTTAATGTCAGAATATCTTGCCAGTTGGATTCACAATCTAGCCTGAGTAGCTTAAAAATGGTATCTTCTCGATACTGTCTTATACAAAGGTCTCACAAGCATGCTGGGAAAACATACACTCTACATAAAATTTATATCACATTGAGCATACATCAATTTACTCTTGTGCTCAGAGTATCAGGCCTTCGATCCTCATATATCCACAACTTTCAATTACATCCTGTACAACCAAATAGAGCATACTTTACAATTCCAACAGTAGTCTTGGAAAAATTATAAATGTCAAAGAGACAGGATCTGAACTAAAACGCTGGCCCCAAAATCAAGCAGATAAAGGAGAAAAAGAAACTTGAAAAAAATCAAAGGGGGACTAAAAATGGATAGTAAGTTCCTACGCAGGACAAAGGTGCAATAGATAAGTACAGAAATATGTGGTCTGTCCTTAAATAAACACAAGCTAACCATGAGTTATATAGAAAAACAACATGATCATATTGAGGCAAACTTCAACATGGCATGCATATGACTTATGTAATACATGGAAGGTAATTATTCTGCTCTGTTTGCTGCTGAAGAATACTCAGGTGGAATACCCTGCCCAGTTGAAAGCACCACAATTAATGCAAAATATATCTAATTCATTTCAAAGGAAATCAACACAGTATCGGCTACATAGGGGCACTAAAGAAATCAGGTTTGTTTGTATTAGAAAAGAGGTACGGGAGGTAGATATCACAAAGGGCTTCAAATAGCCAAACTCACATACAGAACACAGTGACCCTCTTCTTAATAACCATAGGAGAATTAAAAAAAAAAACAATCAGCTTATGCAGCAGAGCAGAAGACACACAGCATTCTTTCTCCTAGTAAAGAACAGATATTCCATGGAACACACCACATAGAGAGTACAGAATCTCCATCCTCAAGAGGTTTTTAGGACCAAGCTAGACAAATATCAGTATGGACAAACTCCAGGATATTTCATCCTGCCACAAATAAAAGGTTTCATGTGGTAGTCTTATGAGGTATTTCTACTACTACACTTCTATGACAGCCTTCATTCCAACATTTTTTAATTAAATGACATCTTAAGTTTTTCAGTTCTTCTTTATAGCCCTGCACACTCAACACAAGAATTCCTCTTTCTAACACTAACACCTGAAGAACCTCCCAGGCTTAGCACAAGGTAAGCATCTCCGGTACTCTCAGGAAATTTGAGCATTAAACTAGTTCTGAGTATAGAAGTAAATACTACAGTTGATGGGAAATGAGAAATGAACCCACAGAATACACAAATGACATCTCTTATTAAGTGTGAAAAGGTAATTCACCAAAAAGAAAGATTAAAAACAAAGGTGAAACAAATTTATGTTACTTGACCTTGATGTTCCAAAAACTTGAAATTCTGACTCCTAAAAAATTAGGCTTCTTAAAATAAAATTTAGATAAAGTTGCCTGTGCAGAGATCCTTCTTACAGCTACTTAATTATGTAGAATATTATTTCATTCACTTCATGAAACATACCTAATTTTTCACATGGACTTGCAAAACCATTAATATCGATGCAATGTGAAGGTAAACAATAGAAAACTAATTAAATAGAAATTGAGCTAAAGGCTCTATATATATCAAAGTTTTTGTTCTAGCTGTACTTTATATAAAATCTTCAATTATCATCTTCATTTTGTTCTTCTGCTATCCAGAGGTCTTCACTATATGATCACAATCTATTCTGTACCATGAACAGTGCAGAACATTAACTGGAAGTGGAAACTTTAACAACGAATGAAAAAGCATTAAAATTACTTTTTCGAAATCAATCTCAATCATTTGCTCCACTCTCAATAATTAAGAACATGAAATGTATTTCACTAACGCACAATGCTTGGCAGACACATCAAAAATATAGTAGTGGATAATTGTTATGAATCAGAATTGGTCTCCTTGAAACAAAACACATGTGTACCTTGTACCTCCTATTAAATTAGATAATGACAACATTTGCAATTAAAACCAAAGCAAATGCATGAGGAATAAAATTGAGGAGAAATGCTAGCAGCAGAAGTTAGTCTATTTTTTTCAGCTATAGCTTTGGCTTGGATTAAGTTTGCAAGAATATTTCGATTTTGTTTGCTCAGGCTTTGGCAAATTGTCAATAGTTTGTTACAACACAGAAATCTGTGCTGGTGACAATATTATAATAAAAATGGAGAAGAGACAAGGATTTAAAATATTAAAAAATTATTAATATTAACGTCCACAGGAGACAAAAAAAATGATACTGCAAACCAGAGCACAATATTAATAAACATGAAGCTCAATGTTATATGCATCAAAAATGATGCGTATAACACTAAACAAAATCAAATAATTTTAAATTATTTTAAAATTTTTTAAATTTTAACAGAAGTACAGACATGTTCAAACAACTGACTCAAAACTCCATTCCCCATCTATATTGGCTCTAAAAGCATTCAACTTCTTTAAACTCAGTTACTCATATGAATTATTAAAGTGATGCATCCTGTGTTATTACTTATCAACTGAGAAGTACCATAATATAACCCCAACTATAAGCAAGTTTGATAGTATGATTCTTGTAAAAACTTCTCCAAGTTGGTTACAGGGGTCAGCAGGAAAGAGGAGTTAACAACTCACATACTCCATATTTACAGCCCATCTTTACTATACAATTACTCTTTATTTTCCTTATCTCAGAGAACTCCTTTTTCTTATCATATTCATTTCTACTAAATGTGTGCTCTATTACCCTTCCAAAAAAATTAGAAGACAATTATTCTCTGCAGTCTCTCAAAAGGTGTGGTGCTCTGTCTCAACACAAAACATGCTCTTAACACAGTCCATCCACGCTAAGTTGCAGTGGGTCTATGTAACTAGATGTCTGATAAATATCAGTTTAAGGAATAACTAAAGTATAATGGGTTGACTTTGGAAAACTGATGCTTTTTTTTTTTTTAAACATGCTTTTTGCATATTAAAGTCTACATATTTTACTGTTGTCCTCACTGTCAGATGCTATACAAACTCTTGGTTGAGTTCATCTGTGTTGAAGAAGCAGCAGGAAGTTCACTTCTCACCATAGCAGAAACCAAGGGACTCTTCTTCTGGAACTGTAAGCTCATGGACTTATCAATACCTCCATGTTGCTCGGAAAAGCATGAACCAAGTTGTGAAAATGAGATTTATCAACACAAAGCTAACTTGTAGTCACATGACAACTCTGTAGAGCAACTAGTTTATTCATCTAGGCTTTTTATAGAGTCAGGAACACTTTAGGAGGCAAAATCCAACTCATATTGTAAAAAAAAAAAATTCAACCTCTAGGATAAATTTTGAAGATCAATTCTGATTTAAATTACTTGAAAAGGCCTTGTATGGAATCAAAGAGTCCACAACAAATACATGTAGTAGGACAGTTATGAAGTTTCTACCTGAGACTGACTGAAGGATTTATTAACAAGGAAAATACTGTATTTGTGTTTTTAACAAGGTCTAAAGAGGACACTGAAGATATCACTGCCTATGAAAGCAGCTCCTGGGACTGTCCCAAGTTAAAATGCACTTTCCCCTGTTCTTCATCATCGTTCAGAATCTGCCACAAATGCAGTTAATAGGGTAGCACAGGATAACTCTCTCATTTATGTTAACATGATTTTTGAGAGGATTAATGTGAAGAATTAATCTGGATATTAACTGGACATTACTTAATACTATGAGAAAATGAAAAATGTTAGATGCACATACCACATGTGCATCTGAGCTGCAAAAATGCTGTTATCAAGTTAAAGACTGTTTTTTAAATGAAATTTAAAAAGGGATATAAAATGAGACAACTGTGCAAAATGTATTATGATGCCAATACTTCTGGCTTGTACTGGCCCACAGATGTAACAATGACTCCAGGTATAATAGGATTTAATATCCTCACTAAGTCCCCTAGGAACTTGTAAAGGGGATTTCAACATCACTTCAAAAATTGTGATAAAGTAGCAGATGTAAACAACTCAAGCTTGGGATTTAAAATTCGGTGCAAGTTCACACCAGGTGTTCCAGACCAGGTCTACATCTAATTAAGGGATCACTGGGTGCCTGGATGTAGACAGAAAACATAGACCCAGTCAGTGCAAGATAACAGAAAATGAAAATACTCAATGCTCTTATTAAATACACTCAGCTGCTTGCCTGAACAGGAGTCAGCAGAAGTCATTTCTAAGTAATGTAAATGAAAGAGGAGTGACAAAAGGGCCTTGCCAGCAAGCAAACTTGCTCTCATCAGAGCTTTTGCTTGTTTGTTTACTGCCAAAGTTGCTTGAAAATATTGTGTTACCAATGAAGTATGGAAAGCTGCAGGAGCAAGACGAATCTCTGATAAGAGGAAGGATGTAATAAAACATTAATTGATTCTCCAACTTTTAATTCTGTTGTTGACTCTTATTAATTGATATTACCTTAAGCAGGACACAAAAATGGGCAACTATCATACTGAATGCTCTGTCGATATATTCATAGAGGCAGACAGCTGTGCTTAGCTGACACAGATGTTTTTGTTTTATTTTTGTTAGCTCTCAGCCAGTTCTTAGGGGGAGATTACTTACAGCTGTTACACACAGGAAAAATAATGTACTAGTACTAATCCTCATCTACAGTGGGACTCATCAGCACTAGATGTAGGGTTACTTGCTGCTCTAGGCAAAGAGGTGATGCCTATTTCTCCTGGTCTTCAGTCTTTAAGAAAATAGTCATTAAATAGTGTGGCCTTAGGTGAATGTTTGTATAGTACTATACTTGTCCCTAAGAGGCACTGCTATGACACTTTAGATGAGTAAGAGCAGTATCTGCAGTTATATTCAAGAGGATGAAAACTCTAAGTCAGAAAGGAATGTTTCCCTATGGTACAATATTACGCATCCAAGCACCTTCTGGGTTTTTACAACATTCTTTCAAACATCTTCCATTGCTCTTTTTTTTTTTTTTTTTTTTAAATAATAACAGATGAAACGTAAGACTTCTCACTTACTATGAAACATACTGTTTGATAGTGTTTTTTCCTACCTGCTTTTAGATTCAGCTAATATCAGGTAAACAAGCATCTCAAAAACTAGAAAAAAACTGGGCTGAATTCAATTAAATTAGCATATATACTCTTGTGCACATTTCTGCCTTGGTGTTCAGAACATGCTATATCATTCCCATATCCATATTACTTGATGAATAAAATAGGCTGTCAATGCATTACTATGTTTTCAGAGTTGATAACAGTTTCTTTCTTAAGTTCAAAGTACAATGAAGTAAGAATAGATAGTATTAAATTACCAGAAATCTTCCAGCACAGCATTAAGCAACAAAGCTGCTGAAAGCAACATGGAATAATCATCTTTGTCTTCCCACAAACTCACAAGGAAGAGTAAAACTCATGACTGCACTATTCCCAAACACACAGCCTATTCCTAACAAATGACTCTTCCACAATGTCAGGCCCAGAAATCACTGAACAACACTTATAAAAATGCTGTGAAAAATAATAAAATGTAAAACTGGAATTTTTAAAATGACAAAGCCTGACAAACATTACAACTGTGGGCATAACACTGTAATGCAATGGAAAGTGTAGCAATAATAGCATAGTAGCAAAGCCCTAGGCCACAGCAGGTGAGAATGTGCTCAAATACAGCAGAAGAATTAAGGTTGAAAATAGCACCTGAAGATTAAATTTGTCAATTCTACCTCAAGAACACTTTGCTTTCGTAAGATACTCTTTCTATTAAGGCAAATTGCTCATCATTAACTCTCATTTTCCACAATCCTGGATCAGATCACACAAGTCAATGATACCTTTTAATCTCTATTATTTTGATACCCTGCTATTTTATTCCATGTTTTACCATTAATTGTTCTTTTCAATCAATGGAAAAAAACCTACTGAACTAAATCAGACAGATACTGATTTTGCAACCCAGCCACCATCACAGATATTTCTCATTTTCCTTTCACAGATAAGTCCCTTAAAAACATGTCATCTACTAACACACCATAATAATATATTTCTCCTATTTATATACTATATAACTAGAAATCATTGCCTTACTGAAAGCAGAAAGCCAAAACTTGTTCTGTGATTCTCAAATTAATTTAATAAGATGCATATTAAGTAAAAAAAAAAATATGTTCAGAATTCCGGAACAGCATACTTTCCAGTGATTCAACACACTTCTACACTGTTATATGAGAGAAATCCTAGAGGCATTTGTTTACAGTTCATAAAGAGACTGTAAATTGCTGGAGTAGACATTTTAGAGAGTTTAGAAGGAAAAAATATTATTTCTTTTGTCTCCTGACATTAACTTACAATCTCTGTCCAGAATAATATGTATAATTAGTTCTAACACATGCTGGTCCAGCACAGAAGGAATATTGTACGCTATACATGAAATCTGTTTCTTAGATTGTTGAGTATTATGGGTTTAATTGTATTTTAGGATTTATAGTGAAGTAATAAGATAGCTGCAAGGTCTCCTACCTAAAAGAGAAGCAGTATCTTTTTATGTAGGTATATTTAACAAATCATAGTTTTAGTGGTTGTGATATTTCTATTCATTCTCAATCACCTATGATGACTATGGAGACCAGATCACTGTCACACATAACAATGTCACCAGAAGGGCTGCAAAGATGCAATTATTTCTAGGAGTTACTCATTTATCTATCTGAAATCTCTAGAAAAATTAGCACATTCAATTATGGAAAAGAAACCAATTACTAAATTCAGAAAATGTTTCTGTATGTATCAGACAAAAAGACTAGATCTAAAGACATGACAAAAAAAAATACACCTCAACAGGTTCTTCACTTCCCATACTGAGATATAATTCCAATACCCATAGCTGGATCAGAAACACATTTTTTGAAATGATGCATATATTGTGCATGTTTCATATAAAATTAAATAAGAAATGTACTTTAAATTTGCATAGTTGGTACCATTACATCAGCATAAAACACACCCTGGGTCTGTGGTAGAACAAAGGGAAATGACTTCAAGCTTAAAGAAGGTAGATTTATGTTGGATATAAGGAGAAGTTTTTTTACAGAGAGGGTGGTGAGGCGCTGGAACAGGCTGCCTACAGATGTGGCTGATGCCCCATTCCTGGAGACTTTCAAGGTGAGGCTGGATCAGGCCCTGGGCAACCTGATCTTGCTGTGCATGTCCCACTTCATTGCAGGGGGGTTGGACTAGATGATCTTTAAAGGTCCCTTCCAACTCTAAGGGTTCTGGGACTCTATGAAATCAATCTCCATCTTTGAGAATATTTTATTAGGATATTTTTACAATACAAAGTATGTGTTTCTCTTGATTGGCCAAAAGGGTTTGAATCAAATCTGACAGTAGTTAAAGGCTTTTAATTTGTTTGTTGAACAATCTACTACAAAGGGCATCACAATATGACTGCCTTTTCTTATTTTGAAATAAAACAGACTTCATCCATACCTGACATACAGTTCATGTGTTTATTAACAACAGTGAAATTGGTGTTGGTAGGTGTTAAGATTAAATTTTGAGACAGGGATTCTGGGAAGACATGGATGGTTAACACAGATCTATTACGACAAGGCAGATTTTAGGTGAACGCCATTCAAAATAAAATGTAGTGCAGGCAATAATCACAATGAAAAGCTATATCTGACAAGCCTAACATTGAAGAAATCAATCAGATGGAAGATTTAGTGATGTGAGATATACTGAACAGGTAAAAGTTGGGTAGGGTTAGGAAACTGTTGAAAAGAATGAATGATACCCTTGACTAAAGTACTTTTCTCAACAACAGTTGTACAACTACTGTACTAATTTGTACAAGATAATCACATTAAGATAGTAGATAATTGAATAGGTTGCATACTTGTCCCAGATGACTTGCTGTCAGTAAACTAAATTCAGATTAAGGAAAATCTTTGAAGATATTTTAAAGCATTTGAAACTAAGTACTCAAAAACCAGGTAAGCCTCTCTAAAAGTTTTTGTTCTGTACTGTGACATTGCATTTGTGCACAAATTTAAGGTGAAGCTTCATCGTAAGCACTTTTTTTCTTAGATACAACTTACTTTCAATTTCCATTTTTTACAGTCTGAACTTCAGACTACAAATTGCATAGGTAAGCACAATGTGTCCAGCTTGCATTAATAACTGCACATTTCTTAGCAAACAAGCAAAACCAAAACAAAGTACTACTGTGTTGATCAGCTAAACAGCCATTCCATTTTTATTCCTACACTATCTTTCCCATTTCTAGAGTACCACATTGCCATTGCAAGGGTTCCAGGATAGAGGTTTATTTATTGTTTCTTTCTTGGCGACAACATTTATTTTTTTCTCCTTTTAGTTATTTCATTTTTTTTTTTTTCCTNTTTAAACATATTCCTATTAGTGCATCCTGTTGCTTTCATTTATTTGCATTAAATTCTTTTTTGTTTCCAGTGAGCTATCCCATCCGCTGAATTTTATATAGTACTTTAGCTATAACATTACACTTGTGTTAGCTGCATCTAAGATGTCAAATAATGATATACGACTTCCATTTCTGAACACTGGATGGCAATTATGACTTACTGTTCGCATTACAGTTGTACCTAACAGTTTGCACTAATATCAAGGCTCAGTTTTCCTAAGCAGTGAAGAAAAACACTATGACATAATTCTTACTCCAAAACACATGCAAAATAAGTGATGCTCATAACAATGAGCAACTTTGGAATACAATACATGCTTGTACAATAGCATGCAGTTGAGGAATGGCAAGAAGCAATTTCCTACAGTCACATTCTCTTCCCTTGTAAACCAATGCCTTACCCACTGGTTCACGTTGCATTGTCGTGAACGATTCCCCTCATGCAGCTTTCAGTGTAAGATTAATTTTGCATAAGCCACTTACAAATACTACCCTAAATCTTATAAAGCAGGGACTGAAATGTAATTGATGCAATTTGATTCTTCATTGAAAACATACAGAATCTGTATTTAAGAACAAATCCTGAATTCCATCAATGCTTTGTGGAACATGATTATCATACAAAAAATTTGAAACTACTGGAATATAGAAAATGAAAGTAGAATATAAATTACCCAGCACTAGCGTCATATTATAGAATGAAAAAAATTATTTAGTTGCATGGAGCTTGCTCCTTGCTATCACAGAAAGGAACCAAAAACCTCAGACCACAGTGTTTTTGAGATGTTAAAGTATCTTAAATTCTAAGCATAGATCTGTTACATTCATTGAATGAACCTTACTGAATAATGGTCTGATGTTCTGGATTAGCCTTTAGCACTTTGTCCTCAGATGGGCCAGGCTCAACTTACACGATGAAAATGCCAAGGTTCCGCCTAATGGCTGACAGCAACTGCTATCAGCCTCCCATGAGAACTTCTTTAAAGAAAAAAATGAACAAACCAAAACCCCAAGGAACAAGTCAAAGAAAGACCTGCGTGTATTTAATCAATTTGGTTTAAAAAAAAAAAAAAAAAA
>JACDJE010000047.1:3744900-3832647 GCA_016647715.1 Pavo muticus
TTTTTTACAGAGAGGGTGGTGAGGCGCTGGAACAGGCTGCCTACAGATGTGGCTGATGCCCCATTCCTGGAGACTTTCAAGGTGAGGCTGGATCAGGCCCTGGGCAACCTGATCTTGCTGTGCATGTCCCACTTCATTGCAGGGGGGTTGGACTAGATGATCTTTAAAGGTCCCTTCCAACTCTAAGGGTTCTGGGACTCTATGAAATCAATCTCCATCTTTGAGAATATTTTATTAGGATATTTTTACAATACAAAGTATGTGTTTCTCTTGATTGGCCAAAAGGGTTTGAATCAAATCTGACAGTAGTTAAAGGCTTTTAATTTGTTTGTTGAACAATCTACTACAAAGGGCATCACAATATGACTGCCTTTTCTTATTTTGAAATAAAACAGACTTCATCCATACCTGACATACAGTTCATGTGTTTATTAACAACAGTGAAATTGGTGTTGGTAGGTGTTAAGATTAAATTTTGAGACAGGGATTCTGGGAAGACATGGATGGTTAACACAGATCTATTACGACAAGGCAGATTTTAGGTGAACGCCATTCAAAATAAAATGTAGTGCAGGCAATAATCACAATGAAAAGCTATATCTGACAAGCCTAACATTGAAGAAATCAATCAGATGGAAGATTTAGTGATGTGAGATATACTGAACAGGTAAAAGTTGGGTAGGGTTAGGAAACTGTTGAAAAGAATGAATGATACCCTTGACTAAAGTACTTTTCTCAACAACAGTTGTACAACTACTGTACTAATTTGTACAAGATAATCACATTAAGATAGTAGATAATTGAATAGGTTGCATACTTGTCCCAGATGACTTGCTGTCAGTAAACTAAATTCAGATTAAGGAAAATCTTTGAAGATATTTTAAAGCATTTGAAACTAAGTACTCAAAAACCAGGTAAGCCTCTCTAAAAGTTTTTGTTCTGTACTGTGACATTGCATTTGTGCACAAATTTAAGGTGAAGCTTCATCGTAAGCACTTTTTTTCTTAGATACAACTTACTTTCAATTTCCATTTTTTACAGTCTGAACTTCAGACTACAAATTGCATAGGTAAGCACAATGTGTCCAGCTTGCATTAATAACTGCACATTTCTTAGCAAACAAGCAAAACCAAAACAAAGTACTACTGTGTTGATCAGCTAAACAGCCATTCCATTTTTATTCCTACACTATCTTTCCCATTTCTAGAGTACCACATTGCCATTGCAAGGGTTCCAGGATAGAGGTTTATTTATTGTTTCTTTCTTGGCGACAACATTTATTTTTTTCTCCTTTTAGTTATTTCATTTTTTTTTTTTTCCTAAGACAAATGCCACTTAGAATATAAACACATATTTGCTTTTACTATTTCAGAAACAGACGTTCCCAATATTAAGACTGATATCAGCAATAGTGGGTCTTACGCTCAGGAGATACCCTAGAAAAACTTTACTGATCTCTCCCATTAAAGAAATAAAACAACAGAAGTAACAAAAAAGCTACTTAAAGCAGAGTTTTAAGAGATGCCCAGGTGGCCATTAAACACAAGCAAAGCCCAATACTTTCATCCAGAACAAATATGCCAAAGACATCTGCTTGATCATACTGTAATAGTGGCTTTGCTAACACAGTATACACAACTGTTATTTTCCAGGAAATAATTAATTGGCATCAAAATCACACTGATGGATCACAGTATGACAGAAAATGGGTGTCAAAGACACGTCTACATCATTGGAGAACATTGGTGTTGTTATAGAAAGCTTCTTCTCCCATAGAGCAACGCATCAGTAATTCTTAATTTATATTATTTTCATCAGACAAAATATTTTGTATCGTTGATGTTTAATGTGAATAAGAAATGTACAGATAACAAGATACCTTAAATTTTTTGAAAACTGAAATTACTTTTGAAAAAGTAGTGTGATAGAAAACACACAGCAAGCTTTTTTTTTTTTTTTTCTCTAATGCTTCCCAGTTTTGGTCTGACTTAATACCTTCATAGTGTTTTGATGACAACAAAATTATACCATCCACACAACGCTTTCTAAAAGATGTTGGGTCTCTCACAATATTCTTTGTGAATTATAGCAGTTTTTACACTAATGTGAACAAGCAGTCCACTTTCTTAATTATTTGTCGTAGTATTTATATACCTATTTACTCGGGTAGGACTTGATACTTAGTGCTTGCATTCACTGTCTTATATAAGTTGTGGAATTTAACAGTAACTTTTACATTCTGTAAAATCTGCTGATCATTACTGAGACATCCAAAATCTGCAGCTGTTGAAGCGATATTTGAGATGAGTCTGTTTCCAAGATCCACAGCAGGTAAGAGAGTTGGAAGATTACAATAATTGCTAAGGTCAGTACTCATACAACAATATGAAGAGATTAGCAAGTGACAAGAGTGTCTCTGCTTGCAAAAGCAGTCACCCAGAATGACTACTGCAGCTTCAACAGCTGGGCACAAATCTGGGAAACTAATGGAGATAGAGCAGGCAGTACTAGTATTGGCACAGCTCAGAGAATGCAACAGCTATTCAGAAGCATGGGCATACTCGGCAACAAATAAAATCAATGACATGCTGAAGTAATGTTGAACCTCTGCAGTCTACACTAACAAAATACCTCTCCCCATCCTTATTTTTTGAAACAGCTTCAGCATATTCATCCTCAATTTTGAATGTATGTATGCACATTTTTAATTCTCCATATAAATCCAAACACAGTTTCTGAAAATTTAGCCTGTATGATGTACCAGATCTTAGTTATACCATTTGCTACATGAGATAACGATAAAAATGTATCTACAGCAGGGCTTCCCTCTATCTGAATCAATCAATATCTATTTTATTCGGCAGTACACCAAGTCAGCTTCCCCCAGAGTTAAATCTGTTTTGCCCATGACAGTAATTGGTAAGGAATCTTCCTTTCTTTATCTGACCCATGAGCTTTCTAGCCCTCTTCCCTGCCTATTTTTTTTCTCCTCTCCTCCTGAGAGGGGAAAATGAGCAAGCACCCAGATGGATGTTCAACTATTAGTCATGGCTAATCCACCCCACGGGAAGACTGTGCTACTCTAATATGCCCTGGGCAGACCACAGAGGCCACAACAAAATACAGTCTTCTTCCCAGGCTCAGGAAGGGTTGCAGCCAGGGAAGATCACAGAGGTCTATTTTACACTAGGAATATACATGAAGAACTCAACAGAAGAACTACCGAGATCCTCTAGTTTTGTGTAACTTTTTATGTTCTTCCAATTTTATTGTAACCACCCTTGTGTTTTTCTGAAATCCACAACATATGGAAAGTTGATTATCTGTATATGCATTCTTCCCCCAACTTAAATTAAATTTAACTCTTCTCTTACTTTTCTGTTGCCACATCTGTCTGCCTTAAGTTCCCTCATTAGCTCATGACAAGGCTTGGCCAAGATATCAAGCACCAGGTCAGCTTGACCATGTGCCTGGAAATGAAAGAGAAATCATTTTCTGGAAGAGAAGTCTCTCTGTACTTCCCAACCAAAACTCACTTGGGCTCTAGAGAGCTTACAGCCTAATACTAATAACAAATAAAGCTCCAGTAGTTTATTTTTAAATGATGTTACTCTTTTAAGGGATCACAGAGGAGTTGCATGGCCACCCCACATTCAGAAACACAGAACTGCTGGAAAAAGGACGCAGCTGCTGTTACAGTGCAGCAATCCAGGCACATCTGAGCAAGAGCAGTGCATTCACCTTGCTATGCCATTTTTCCTTTGTTGACATCACAACTGTGCTCCTGGAAGCCCTAAGGGATTACTAGGAGCTGCTTCGGCTGCTCAAAGGAAAAATACAGAAGTCAGTCACTCTTTTCTTTCTTTCTTTTTTTTTTTTTTTTTAATATATTTTACTTTAAGACTGTTTGTTTGTGTTAAAAAAGCTAGGCACAAAGGGACCAGTGTGCATTGCCAGACACTCTTAACTCCCACCTATCTCCCATCATTCAGTGCATACAGTCTGAAAAACAGCCATAAAGACAATCTTAGAAGTGGCAAGGACAAGATCAGACATCATGACAGAAAAGACTTTTTTCTCACAGACTGGAATAGATGCTAAAGAGTCTGGGTAAAAGAAAAGTCCAGAAAGTCTCAGCTGGCCCTTCTTTGTTTGCATCCTAACCTCATCTTCTGCCAGCAATGAACAGCTTCACTGTACATTCAAATACGAGATTGTCACATCTATCTGTGTCCATGACAGGGGAACAGCAGGCCCACAGGTCAGAAAAGAAGGAAAAAGAGAGGAAAAAAAAAGTGTCAACAGTTTACAGGCTGGCCTGGCCCGTGACTAAGGAGGCAAGGAACTAGCAGACCCACACCCCAGGAAAGGGAGGAAGGGTAGGGAGATAGTAGATGGGTCTAAAAACAGAGCAGCAGCAATGATCTGAGGAGGAACGTTAATTTACTAAATATGATCTCACAATGCCAGGTAACACAATACAATGGAATTGCAGCCGACAAATCGAACAAAATGAGAGTGTCCAAAACTGCGGCCTTACTCTATAGACTGCAGGCAAAAGCGAAGGGGAACACATGCTCCTCAGCAGCAAGAAAAGAGAGCGGCTCCCAACCTGCAAGGAGCTGCACCTTCCCCCTCTAGAACGCAGTCCTCTCAGGGATGCAGCCCCTCCCTTCCCCTTCCAAGAACAAAGCATCCAGAAACGGTGGTCCACGGAACTGGAGCATTAACTCTTTAACTCCCAGTGCTTTACGTGATGTTATGATGAGGAATACTGACAACAAAAACCACAAAACCAAGACAGGGATCCATGACCTGTGCCAGACTGTTCTGTGATATAGTTATCATAAGAACTTCAAGAAGAAAAATATATATTATGCAATATAGACTAATACAGAGTTTCCTAGTGCTTAAATAATAATGTTTTTGAAGAAAAATTCTACAATACAGGTCTTTATTCTTTAGTTCAGGTTGCAATAGCCTCTCATTCATGTCAGTTTATTTACCCTAAAATAATACAGTTTCTGTAAACTGTTAAGATTTCATTAATGACTGCTACAGCTTCTCTTCAGTTTTAAAGGACTCACAGGACTGGCATCAACAATATGGAACAATTTTTTGGCTTGACAGATAATACCAGTAATCCAATTTTTAAAAACTCTCAAATTATTATTTAATAGCCATTGTTATAGTGCCATTATAAAATGTTATGTTTAATTTTAAAAGGTTTTGTCTTCTTGAAATTTATGTTTCAAGATTTTTTTCTTCTTTGAGTCTCCCTTACTTATTTTGGAAGTCACTTAAGACATTAACATTACACTGAGATCTGATTTTTAATGCAGTCGAAGAGAAAATACTTTTTCTCCCTCAGCATTCTTATTTTTTTAATTTTGCTTCCTTTAGAAAACTATGTAGCAGCCTTACAAATCATTATATCATGCACAAGTAAAGGTACAGTAATTTTATGTGCTGCTATACACTACCACAGCTAAAAGGTCTGTTTTTAATAAAACTGTCTTGGTATTTCTCCCAAAGTAATTTTCTTGATCACGAACATCTCACATTTCTTTACAAGTAATGGCTCTAAAAATCTTCCTGCATGTAAAACATCATAACAACTAAATATCATTTTAGGGAAAAGCTTCTAAGGATTACCACATTGCATTAAGTAAACAGGTTAATGCAAACAAAATAATATAATTTTTCCTTAAGATACACAATTGGAACCTTTATTAGAAGCAAAACTACGAAACTTCTAACCAAGCCCTACTTGATACAAGGTGTAAATAATTGAACTCAATTGGCTAACACATTGCTACTGAAGAACTTGAAGAGGTATTTTGCTGCAACTCAAAGCATGCAATGTACAGATTCAACAAAAGATACTTTTTGGGAAGCCAGCTTCAAACCTGCTATAGAGCATATAAAAAATGGAGTTCTACAGCAAAACTTGATCTAACTACAAGTAGAATTGAGATCCAATTTGCAATAAAGCGCAAGAAGAAGAACGCATAGTAAAGAATACTACACTTGCTTCAGAAGCAGTACATTTCCTCAGTGAACATTAAAAAAACAAACAAAAAATAGGATGCAAGCTTACATCTTCCTCTGAGTCCGCTTTCTTCATTGCAGGTCCTTGTCTACCATTTTGACTTTGTTAAAAAAAAAAATAAAACAGCCAATTTGAAAATAAAATCCTCTCAAGAATGAGCTCTTAATTCTTCTAGTTAGAACCACTACCAAATGTTTTACAGCTGTGAAGCAGACCTTTAAGCACTTCCAATTCCTTCCCCCCCAATTCTTCAATTGATAGCACCTGCTTACCCAGCCCTCACCTCTGAGAAGCGTTTTCTCAAAATCGGTGGGGCATCTCAACCTTCACAACACTTTCACAGATAGAAAGGACTATCCTGTTCATTTTACACACAGGAACCTTAGCCTTAGATGAGACTAAGCAACTTTCTGAAGGTCGTGGAGGAACTCTGTATCAGAAAGTGAACACAAATACAGGTTTTCCTAGATTTATATTGGTGACTTAGGCACCATCCTGTTCCTACATCTCCCTGCTGACATCATTTATAACACCTGGGGCAGCAAGTCACAGGTGGGCTCTATGTTACACAAACATTTGAGATGGAGAGAGGGGCTGAAGTCACAGATCCCTAATCCCAGATGAAATGACCTTTTCTCAGTAAATGTTAAAAAATATCTGTAAATGACATGAAGATTAATTTTTGTATCAGGCATAGAAAATAAATAAATGGGGAAATAAAAAAAAAGACATAAATCATTCCTACTCTGCAATCAATAAGGGATTAAAATGTCTCCAAAGTCTATTTGGTTTTATCCACTTCCTTTCCTTTTGCGTGTGTGTGTGCTTTGTCCCTGTCCTTAACCTATGCCCTAGAAAAAGAGTAAGCATCTGCTAACAGTGCCAATAACATTCAGTAGTTCATGTCCGCTTACTCTTTACCCAGGCTGAAGTAAACACATTCCGTATGCATTCCACTCCACAGCAACCTGGAAACCTGCAGTCTGAGCCCCTTTTTCAATTTAGCAGCAATGCACTCTGAACAGCAATATGTTACTGAGCCAGCTGGTCTTTCTTGGCCTTTTACCCTCTTTTAATCTTTTAGTGTTCTACGGCCACCTCATTTACTCTTGGCTGCTGTAACCTTATATCATGTATCATATTTGTTGTATTCTTTTACATTACCTTAACCTTCTTGTTGAAAAGGGTGAAGTCACTGGTATCAGCATTAGAAAACAAAGAATCTAACGTTCCATTTAATTCAAAGTTTGAAAAGAAATCTGCAGGTGAACTGCTTCTGGTGTGTATTTAGAAACAAAAGCAAAGATGAACAAATCTAGCCAGTTTAAATTAATAGCTCCCAGTTACAGAATTTCCTAGATATATGTTTGTATACGTAGCTATGCATACAAGCATCTCCAAAGATGTGCAAATTCCTATACACTTGTTTGCACATACATATACTGATTGCATTTGCAATCATAGAAAAAAACAACAAAAACACTAACATTAACCTTACATTTCTTCTTTACCTGGAGGATGCATATTAGAACAAATGTAATAGTCAGAACTGAACTGCAAAAATAGAGAGGGAAACAAAGAATCTGATAAGAAGTTAAAAAAAAAAAAAAAAAAGGTCTTAACATATAGAAACAAAAATGTCTGACTTTGCAGTTAATTAACAGAATTCAAGAAAAATATGGTAAAATATTAAAATTAGATATGCCTTGAAATTCTCAAATTCTTCAGGTCTTTGGATATAGAACGCATTTACGTTTCATTCAGTTTAGTGTTGCAATAGATCTTTCCTGTTCCTTTGTTTTAAAGAAAATGTGGAATCACAAACATTTCTCTACACGTTTGAAGAATTTTACCAATATACGGTGTGATATTAGCAGCAGTCATATAGTTGGCTTTTCTTAGTAGGATAATTCCAATTCTGTTCTCCTAAATCTTGTATTTTCAGAGATATGCACAAAGGAAAGAACACTGAAGTAAAGGAGTATTGAACTTAGCCAAGCATATTAATTCCAGCATAAGGTAGTCCATATGTCTGGACTGCAGCAAAGATGGCATAAAATTTGATTTCATGTTTCTTTGTGATTTGCTGGAGAATGCATAAGTTTTGAATAAACACAAATGTTTGCTTTTTATTTAAAATTTCCAGAGAGAAGTGTGACTCAGACAAACAGAATTTACATTTTATAAATTCATTACGTGGTCCTTTTTCTCAAAAGGATTAAAACTACCAAGACTTAGATGCAACTTTCACATTGAAGTTTGAAGTTATTTGTGAGGATTCAAGAAGCAAAACTAGCATGTTGGAAATAAGGCAAAAGTGTCTCTTCAGCGTCTGTTTAGATGGGTAGCTGAAGAGAAAAGAACATCCCCTCATTAAGCAAGAATCAAATCGTACTGTTCAAGATCTAGCACTGTTAATTTAGACTCTTAGACAAAGTTTTCAGCTACTCAGTTTTAAAGCGCAAATGTGGTTATGGGTATGTGTAAGATCAAACAGTACTGAACCTGAACAACTTAAGTATAAAATAATAATTTACACCTTGGAATCTCAGGAGATAAACCTATGTAATGTTTTGTATTAAATGCTAGGAGAAAAAAAATTAGCATCTTTTTAATCCTAATAATGTCTCTCTCTTATTTTAAGCTGACATCTGCTATCACAGCAGATTTCTTCCCCCTGCAATGTCAGGAAAATACAGTTATCTCAACACCTACTGAGTATATTAAGCATTATTGCAAAGATTTTTATGGAGATGAGGTGGCTTCTCTTTCTCCCTAAGTTTCTCACATATGCAAAATAATAACTATGAAAAAGCCTGTCTTAAAAAGGTACAAAACTGGAAAGTGGAGTTAAAATGATTCTGGTGGTTTATGAATGAAAAGCAATTATGGCATATAAACCTCTAGAATCAATTAAGACAGAAAGCCATCATAAAATGAGACATGATGGCTTCATTCTGCCATGGTACACATTAGCCTATACCTGTAGGGGATGTTGTATGCCAAGCATAGCAGCTCCAGCTCAGCAGAATATTGTATACAACCTCTGTAGCATGCAAAATCTCATCAGCATAAAGCCTCACAATCAGATTCTTCACTCCAGCTCCTACAGAAATACATCATCATTGTGTTACAAGGTATCTCAAAAACAAACAAAGAAAACAACAAACTTGCACACTTCTTCAGCAAATGAGCTTCTGACTTCACAAAGATTAAGAAGCATAATTGTTTCACTTGCTATCTCCTACCTTTGTTACATCCAGAAGACTTGTTTGAATCTCACACATACTGGTTATTGGAATATCGTCTTGTCCACCTGCAAATTTGATTGTTTGGAATATTTCCTGACAGTAATTAGAAAATGAACATCTCTAAGAGAACTTTCCTTGTCCTTGCGCTGCTGTTTACTCCTCAGCTGAGTACTACCAGAAAACCCAACTCCATTGAAGCAGCAGAGACAAGAACAACCATAATAATGTAGTAGGAAACCAAGCCTAATGCAGCACATTAACTGATGAATGGGACCATGTACTGCAGTAACAAGAGACTTCTCTTCATAATTCTCTTTGCTTTCCATTACAGGATGACATGCAGCTCTTTCAAAGAAAATAAACAATAAACATCTAAAAATAAATGCTTTTAAACACAAAATTGTATTCGCACCATCATTTAATAAATATATAATTTAAAATGTATTGAAATCTCTTTTCCCATTTAAAAGTAAAAAACCTCTCAAGTGGAACAACTTCTCTTCTGTCACAAAATTGACTTCAGGCTCTTACAGACTCAATGGGCCAAGTTAAGTTCTTGCCTCGTCACTGAAGCTCGGCAAAATTACACAGGGGAAGAATTTGAACCAATCATTTTTGTCTAAAATACACTAGGAGGAAGATGCCCAAACGTGGTAATCTAGCATATATTTTGCTCTTCAGCTGAAATACCAAAAATCTTTCTCTGCTCCCAGTTTGATTGCATACAAGATTGTAAAAATTATGAAAACAGCATCACCTTTCATATGCAAGTATACTGGAGTGCAAGGAGCTGAAGAATGTGTCCCTATGATTCATGCGGACCAACAATTAAAAAGGATGATTCAGTAACAGAAAGCGTATCTGAAGTAGGCAAACCTTCATTTACTGAGTTATTTTCAGTTGCACTTTTTTCTATTCTCCATTCCTGCTGCTTGCAATTTAGCTGTAGACAGAGCTGCAAATCCAGATGGAATGAACAGTCTTGGATATTGTTTTCCTTAAAATTCACGTTCCTCCTTGATCAGACACAAGTGGAATATAAAAAAAAAAAAAAAAAAAAAAAAAAACAACCACACCACATGTTCTATGTCAATATCCTTGGTTATTCATAGTACTGCAGCAACCAGATGCCTCAGTCAGGGAAGTACATAATTCTAGATAAAAATCAAAGGCAGAGGTAGAGACAGTGTTTCAACTTGAGGAACTGAAGAACCACATGAACACAGGAAACCACTCACTGCACTGTGGCACAGAACAGTCCCGGACCCCTCTGTCAGCAGAAGCTGCCATGCAGAGAAGACTTTTGTTTCCTTTCTGCAATTCACTATGTCAATTTTCTAGACACTAGTCTTGGACTCAAAAACCTGAGGACCACTTTGTTAACCCACATGTTAACAGACACAAGAGTACTTAAGCGTTCCCTTACCAGCCCGTAGGTTTGGATGTGCTGCTTCTGTCTCCTCTGTTTCACAATTACCTTACCTATAAATGGCTGCATGATATATCAGCTAACATGGTGACTTGGCTTTGTGTTAATTATCACAAAGTATCAGAAAAAAAAAATTAATAAAGCTGAACACAACATAATTAAATATTAACTATTGTCAATATTTTACATGTAGGTAAAAATAAGCACACTTTAGCACCTAGAACACGAAGGGTGCATGATGGAAGACTGTTCAGCTATTCTTAACAAACTACAATACATCAGACACTGGAACTGGTAAATAGCTGCAGAGGACACAACTGTGCCCTTGGCTGTGGTAGAAGTAAGCAGTTGCCAGTTAAAGCCACTGGAGACTACTTCCATGAGTGTCACTAACATATGCTTGTAGAATCAGGATCTAATTTCCTACACAAAAGCATCAAAGCATTACTGTTCCAATATCTTAGGCTTCTACTCTGTGGGAATATGATTATCTTGGGCAGGACTTCCCCTTGGGGTGTATGTTCTTAATTTATTGCTTCAGGGTTGAGTAATGTACCCATCACAGAGCCATTCATGTTTTATTAAAATTAATTTCAAGGGAAAGCTGTTTATAGGAATTATGTATAGGACTATTTAAATGCTTTTGCAAAACAATACCAGCAATAAGGAATAATAAAAATATTTCCTTTTGCATTCCTTTTATTTAAAGATAAATAACTTCTGGAAAGGGACAGGAAACTCCTCCTATTTTGCCCCAGCTCCTCTGAATTCTCCAGTCTGACTATCTTGCGTTGCTTGTCCTGGAAAGAGTTCTCCATTACTAATGCAGCTCCTAGAATCTATCTGCAGATCTGGCTTACTAAAAAATAAATAAATAAAATTGTTTGTGAGACATGGCTCTCCCTACCAAAATGTAGATCTATTTTTTCATTTTAATGTCATCTCTGATCTTCATGCTAATACTTCTTTTAAAGTGCCTTTCTTCAGATCTTTGCTAAGGGTGAGGGAACAGCAGAAAATAATTCCACTGCCTTTTAGATCATTTATAGTCTGAGAGAACACTTTAAGGTGAAGAGACACCACCTGCTATAAAGTTGCCTCATTTAGAGAGTGATAACAGAAGACTGAAACTGGAAATGGCAAGAAAGAAATGCAGACGGTTCCTCGGAATGTTTCATCCTCTTTATAGGGAAGCTGATCCAGCAACATCCTTTTTCACAGGGAGAGAGAAAGAAAGGAGGGGTCAAAGAACGTGTGCGTATGTACATGCGCTGGGTGTGGGTAGGCTCAGGGAAATATTGATAAAATATGATTGTGACTGTGAGTACAGGCACAAAAGATCTAACTATTTCTATGACAGGAAGCATAAATGGAAAAAAAGAAAAAAGTAATAAAGCTGCAGTCCTATCTCAAGAGCTAGCAGGGATCAGACACTTTCTGTTATGCAGATAACACTGTTTCAGATGTACATCAGAAGCCAGAGTTCCTACATCATCATATACCAGTGCACGTCACTGCCGGGCTCACTTTACACCCACAGTAGATGCAGTATATAAGGCTGATCCTTGTAGAGGCATCTTTCATTTGTCAATGCAGCATTTTATGAAAGCAAAATTCAGTGTGGACCACAGACTTTGCTATAAGGAGAGCAGAACGGTTGATCTTGTTATTGTGTCACAATACTGAGAAAAAGGAATAAAATTAAAGTACAAAATGACCTATCAAATTTGTTTGACAGGTACTAATTCACTTTGATCTATCACTCACCATAATATCATTGGCAGGGAAACTATACATATTTATGGAAGTGGGAGCAGGCTGCTGTTGTTCTGTTTGTAATTTACAGCAACAAAGAATTCATTTAGATTACCATACTCGAAGTCCCAAGGTGACTCTGCTGTGGTTACAGGCCCCCTGCTACGCAGGATACCTAACATAATAAAGAACAAAGCAAAACAATGCTACACTGAGACCGGGGCTCCTGGGTAATCAATTCAGGTATTTACAGCTGAAACAATAGCACTGTGCAAATCAGCATCATTACTACAATTTGCTGATAGAAACCCCAGGGAATGCAGGAAGTGTCTGACTGCAAAGCAGCTGATTAATCTGAGTTACTTATGTTTTGTTAATGCATCATTTCTTCCCGTCGTAAATAACAGTAAATGACTGCTTAAGAAAAGGGCAGAGGAAGTGCAACCAAATGTGCAAGATACACATCTGTTCCACCCCTGGGGCATTCCACATTGGTCAGCAAACTTACCTGTCACGAAAAGCAATAAAGCGAGTTCAAACTAAGCATGGTGAAGCATCTTATGGGCTTTTGAATAGATGCAAGCATAGACTCAGAGAGAGAGAATTTAATCAACTTCTAAATTAGATCAATTTAGTGCTTTTCCTTTTTTTTTTTTCTCATGTAGATAGGGCTTTCTCCCTCCCCATTTTACTTTTCCTTTTTGAAAATTTCAGCATGGATCCATTCTATTGCAAGAAACAGGACTCTAGCACAAGGAAAGAAAGTCTGGAAATGTCTCTGCAAACTAGGGAGTTCCTTCTTGCAAGGATTGTGCCAGTCTCAATTTATAGGGATTCAGCATCTGAGGACTGTGCAGATATTGACAGGATGGGACTGAAGAATACTGGATAGCGTACAGAGAATCTCTCTTCACATCCAAATAGTCAAGCTCCCTAATAATAAGTTGAAACATTTTTCCTTGATAAAGGAAAAGTAAATGCTTACATTTATTGCTGGGATGGGTAGGCCCAACAACTTTGGTACCAGACAGAAACACAGAAATGATCTTTATGCAGGCACTGTTGGTATCAGCAAAGTTCCTTAGTCAGTGACCCTGTCTCACTGCACAAAGAATATGCTTAATGGGATCATAACATATCACAGAATGACCGTGAACTGCAGTATGACTGTGAGTATCCAGGAGAACACATATCTGACAATATTTTTGAGCAGTAAGGAAAAAAATAGAATGATAACATAAGCTATGAAACTTTTTTTTTTAAGGCTCACAATACATTAGCAGGAAACAAATACCCGAAGTAAGGCACAAAGTTCTAAAATGCAGGTGACAGGTAACATTTTTGTGGGACAATACATTTCTTATGCCAAGACCTAGAGTAAGGCTGGGAATTAAGTTAATTAAGCTGCTGATATCTAAATATATATTAAGTACTAAAAAAACCAACAAACAATCCAGGTCTCTGGTTGGTAGAAAGGGCAAGGATTAGGCACTGCTGTGAGATGTAATTAAAAAAAAAAAAAAAATATAGAGAGATACAACGTATCTTTGTTTCCATGTCCGTTCAGACCCCTAAGTCTATTAAATAAAAGTATACACATTCAGCTCAAGCACCTTAAAAATCACAACACTTTCTTTTCCTTTTTATTCTGGAACACTACAACTAAACAAGCTGAAAAAGATCTATTTTGTTTGTTCATTATATGTATTGGATAACCTCAGAAAAAGGTTTGTTCAGGCCACAGCAAAGCTATTGTATTTGCTTCTGCTTTGAATGTTCCCATGTGACAGACAATCTATCCAAAGCAACTACCCCACTCCCAAAGGATACTGATAATTCAATTATATTCATCATGATTCAACCTCCATTTTCTGTCTCCTACTTTCTCATTGCACATAGTACTTTCCCACAGACTTACAGAGAGATGAAAGCTCTTGGTATTCACTGCTTCAGCATAAAGCTAAAGCTTTTGGTTGCATGTCTAATGTAAAATTAACATAGAACTGAGCTTTCAGAGTCATTATCCAGTGCTTACAAGCATCAACTATGAAATACTTAGAGAAACAGTGTAGTAACTTGGAAGCAGCAAAGAACAGAACACAGTTCAGGAAAGAACACACGGTAATTTTAATTTTGGTAGTAAATTAATTTTTCAAATGAATGCTCAGTCTCTGTGATGAATTTCAAATGAAAACTGGGTAGAAAAGATCCGGAAAAAAAAAAAAAAAAAAAAAAAGTGAATAGAAGCCAGATTGCCCACAGTCTCCTAGAAGGTATTGGAGAGAAGTAAAACATTTATGTGGCCCTCACAAATGAAATATGAACAATTTTTTTTTTTGTTAATTTTTTTTCCCTGTAGCCCTGAAGTCAGATTTTAGCTTCTGTAGAGGTTCTAAATGATGCCGATTCATGCAGACATAATTTACACACACTCACAGTAAACAGAGGTGGATGCAGTAAATAAAACTTAACTGGGGTTCAATTCTAGTGTCAAAGCATTCTGTGTCTCATAGTTTCAATCACTGCAAGCAATTCAAGTCTTACACAAAATACAGAGAAACAAGAGAGTCAAATATTTGCAGAAACCAAGTCTAGAATGATAATAAATAAAAATATGTCAATCCAGCCCAGAGAAAGAGAGTAAATGAGAGATGGAAAAGATGAAAACCATTAGTTTAAAAAGGAAGCATGTCTTCCGTTCAGAAAACGGGACTGAGAATCACCAACTATCACCAGGCAAATTATGTCGGGAGATTTTTAAATTACACATTGTCTTGGTTCACCCCAACAAAGTATGTGTCTACTTCAGATAGATACAGTCTGTAAAACACTCTCAAGTCCAACATAAAACACTTTTTCCAATAGTTTATGATTTTAGAAAAAAACATCTTTTAGAAAATACCTTACTCAGTAATGTGCTTAACATTGGTTCCCTACATTCTAAGATGGTTCAACATTAAGTACTAAGCAGAAAAAAAAGAGTGTTTTTAAATTACTGGAGTTTTAAAGCATACAAAAATAAATTATTAAACACACTCAAAGAGCATATAACTAAGAAATAATTAGATAAAATGGAACACATTCACATATTGGATAAACAATGAAAAAATCCTTGGAGATGAAACCTACAAAGACACAGAATATAATTAATCTTCAACGGGACATTCTACAAGCCTTGCTCGCAAACATCATTTAACCTAGACAAATCTCACAGGGTTTCTTACAGAACAATCTCACAGTGAAAAGATAACCTGGTTAACCTAAACTGTTCCATTTTTCTCATTTTCTGAGAAAGATGTAATTAAGCCCGAGGTGTGTGGCATTATGGAAAGGTCAAATTTGAGATATAAGAATGGCCACATGTTAAGGGGTACAGTTCTGTCACTTGCACCAATCTGGCTGTAATTATGGTCAGGAGAATCAATCTACTTCAGTTTTACTTCTGGTGATACCTTGTCAAGCATCACACACACTACTAAGCAGTACCCAAGAGCTATGAGAATATCAGCTTTATATTTGATTCCCTCCATTTTCAATATCTCTTTCTCTTGGTATTTGGTTAAAGAACGCTTTGTGAATTATTTATTTTATTCTCCTGAAAGGCAAAAGCATTTCAATAGTCATGAAGCATCCTTGATTGTCAAAATATACATGTAGGTCACAAACAAAGCAAAGCTTCAACCACAAAAATGTTTTTTTTCAGAAGTTCCCATGAAATTATCTCCTTACCTAGAAGGCATCAATAAAAGACATTTAGTAAAATAGAATAAGGAAAAAAAAATCATTCTGGAGATGAAAGTTGAGAAGTTTTTAATAACTCACCCGGCACAGAAAATTCATGTCATTGCCATTCAAAATCATGACAGTAATAAAGCTACGCTCATAAAATCAGCACATAAAATATTTCACTCCACAACTCTTTCTAATTGCATTATTTAAATCAAACAAACAAAACTGAAAGTTGCCAATCAAAAACAAATAAGCTGCAGCTCTGGGGCACTGAAAAACAAAACAAAAAGAAATGCAAATCCCAAAAGAAATTAAGTCAGGAGTTTCAAGGTAGAATGAGCTGGAGAGCTACTTGGCACATAGAGAGCGAACAGACTTATGGAACAAAGCATCACAAATCTGAAAAGAGTGAAGCAAGCTAAGGAAAACAGCATCTCTGGAAAAAAAAGCTGTTATGGAGATCTGAAATCTAACACTGAAAGAGTATAGCATCACAGTGACAAATATAGCTCTGTGGTGACCCAAACAAAGACAATGTTATTTTCCTGTGGGTTTGTGGATTTTTTTCTATTTGTTTTTGTTTGTGTAAAAACCCTCAAATCTCCAAATCATTCACTTCAGGAAAAAATAAGCACTGAGAAAAGTATCAGAACTATAAGTCTTACATTCTAACAGAATTAAATAGAAACAGGTGAAAAATATATGAGTTCAAAAGAGAAATGCAGTCGTTCAGTTGCAATTTTATGCTGATCTGAGTGGTCTCTGCCAGCCCTTCTATAAGGGAGTCTTAGAAAACGCAGCTGGTGGCATGACTTGTTTTAGAAGCTGCTGTGTCAAAGCCAGTTTTATAGATATGATTCATTTGTTGCATGATGCACGGATTTCAAAACTGATAGCCAAGGTCAGAATATGTAGTTGCTTATATAGAGGAGAAAGTATAAAGGTTTGATTCTAAATCAATAAAAATCTCAAACAGGCTTACTGAAAGGCAGTGGTATGGACCTCAGCACCTGCTAAACTCTTTGTTTCTGCACCAGCTGAGTGAGGTAGAATGACCCAAGTAAATCTGCTGGTAGTGACAAGGAAGACCACTTCCCCATCAAGCAGTACATGAGAACAACAGTGGTCAGCAGAAGATAAAAGCATTTTGTCTGCCACCTTGTATAATTGGTCAAATTAAAAAAAAAATCAGAAAGTTTGGGTAAAATTGTAACGCTGCGATCCAGAAACCACTGTAAATTTCCTGCAACAAGAAGGGGTGCGAATTAATGCTGTTCAAACAGCAGCTGTGAGATTATCAGCAATAATTTCAGTCACTAAGCACATTTTCAAAGGTGGCATTGATATAACAGCCTAATAAAATACTTTGACACTATTGACTTGAAGGCAATGCTGTAGTTGTAAGCTTCAAAGGTGATATGAAATCTAAATGAGTCCTGAACTAGGTATGAGATTTTCCATTTCCCACGCTAAAATATTGATACAGAAGCATGTTCTATCTCGAAGTCTGTCTGTTTCCAGCACATTAACTCCATACCCACAACACACATACAGTAGCACATCTTACAGATCTGCAGAGGCAAAATGGACACACATTTATACAGAAATGAATCACCACTTCAAACATCTTATCAGGATTAACCGTCTCTCTCCAAAGAATGAGGTCACATAATACAATTGCCCTTTTGCATTATAAAGTAACTAAAAATGAATTATTTATTAAAAATAAATCTTTTTTTTTATTTGCTCAACAAATCAAATAAATTTATTCATTAGATACTGTCATTGCAACATTCTGTTACCAGAGATAATGGATTTTGACTATTGATGTGTGTTCAAAAACAATTTAATAACTGAACAACAGATTTATTTTTCTTCAGGTTGCTCAGCACTGGATCCGTGAACTGTCAACTGTGTATAAAAAATAATATCTGAAAACGTAATCTTCCCACTGGCTTTAAAATCCTTTGTCTTGGCATGCACAAGGATGCTGGACTAGCTTAACTACTGTCTCCTTCCCTGAACTGCAATTGATTTTGACCAAACACCCCAAGTTTGTAAGACAAATATTTTCTAATTAATTCCTACTAAAATATATAAAAATGCCAACTGGATCAATTTCTTTTTACAGAAAAAAACAAAATGAAAAACTCTTCAGTGTTAGATCTCAGCCCCAGAATCAAAATTCTACATATGGGAAGTAGATAACATTATCACCTGAAAATCGGTGTTTAATGCCCAGTCTCACTAGGGAAAAATATCCTTGGGCCTTTTAAGGACAGAAAGAAAAACACATTTATTTACACCCTGGTCCACAGATGCTTTATTTAATAACTTGTGACCAAAGATTTCTTTTCTCAGTGAAGTAATACTAATTGTGACAATTACTACATGAAAATGCCACAATTTTTCCAGAATCTGAGTAAGCACCATATCATTGTCTGCACTGCTTGCTAGTTGCTTACTGCTCCCAACAGTCTGCAGGCAGTAATCCAGTTCTGTTAGCTGATTTAGGGCAGTCACACCAATTTTATGCTACTGAGCAAAACAGCAAGGATGTTTCAATAAAATACAAACAAACAAACAGTATAAGTACTGCAACCATCCATACCACTTCTCTAGTTGCACTTGTATCTACAAAGCTCTCTAAAAGCACCAAGCAGCTTTGCACATGGAAAATTAACAATTTTCAAGCCCCGTAGTTAAGAAGAGGCAGGCTGTTCCAATTTTCTCGTTGCAAGTCCCACCTGCCAGAAGGCAAGCAAGGAAACTTTCCTGTATTTCTCTCAGCATACGAACAGATTATCTGGCTTCAGTAAACCAAACTGAAGAGTATCACGTTTCTCAATTAAAAAAAATAAAAATAAAAATAAAAATAAAAATGAAAACATCAGGGTATTTAGAGTGTGATGCTAAAGTGTCTGGCAACCCGTACAAAATGCTCAAACTCCTGACTGCATCCAGCATCATTCAGCGCTATATTAAGACTGAGTCACCCGCTGGTCACAAGAGATGTCAGAAAAGTCCCTGAAGAAACTGCAAGCAGCTGCAGATCTCCAGGCATACCTGGGTTCTCCAACACTGCTGAAAATTTCAATTAGTAATGGAGAACTGAAAAAAAAAAACACACTGTGAATTGTTCTTCTGGTGAAGCATTTTGCCGCTACTAACATGTTTAAAAGTCCAGCACGTGAGTACTCTGAGCTTTGTGTAATTGATCTTTCATCAACATCTGATTATGTGTATGGTGAAAAAGCCAAAGCCAGCAGCTAAAGGAACTGTGAAATGTAATATTAAAACTGCAACTTAAAAAAATAACTGATGACAGGTCCTATTAACTGATACTTTTCAGTTTGCACATTGGGAAACAATAAGACAGACGTCAGTAAATTCTAAGAGGAAAATCTTGTTTTGAGATTACAATTTTCATGGCATACTCTGCCCAAAGAAAAAATATCAATTCAACACTGGTAATTTAACATTTCAGACAATACAGTAACAGCCAATCCACATCAAGCTGGATTAAAAAAGAAAATCTTCACTACATGATTCATTACTTCACTTCTAACCAAAGATTTTTTGTTTTAAAATGAAAAATGAAATTAAAAAAAAATATTGCTGGTATTAAAAATGCCCAGCACGTTTCTGACAGATCTAATGTTAAGCCTTCTTTCTATTTTTCCTTCCCTTTTCTTTGGTCTTTCAGTCTAAAAAATAGGTTTAAAACTCTTTGTAGAATCTGGCAGACATAGCTGGGAGGAGAAAAAGGATGGGGGAAGAAAGGGCTTCAAAGGGTTGCCATATACCCTTCTGGCTTCTCCAGGAGGTTAATAAAAATCTCATAAACTTTGTGGAACAAGAAAAAAATAACTAATTTATATTTAGAAGAGAACAAATCAGCTAAAAGGAAAAGAACGTGAACACAGAGTATCAGTATGTCACTTCTGGGAGGGATGCTCACTTTTCTGTGACACATTTTGTAGTCCCTTTTGATTGGTCAACCACGCTGTAAAAAAGACTGTTTCATCAGAAATATTCTTAACACATTTAATGCTAATGAAAATACTTTAATAATTAGATAAATACCATTTGAACTGCAAAAGTTTGTAACACATTTTCTGGAAATTAAGCAGCTCTGATGTGGCACAAACAAAAAGTGTGAGTACCTCCCCAAAAATGAAGTATCATTGGAAGGCTTTTATGAATGGTCAAATGAAGAATATGTGCATGCAGAACAGCACAGACTATCAGAAAAAAATGCCAAGTGGGAGAGGAAAGAGCCGTCTCTAGCAATACTCTGGTTCTCATGACTCCATAGCTTTCCAGGAATGTCTTATTCTCACACACAAATAAATAAATCTGAATATTCACTATTAACTCTACTTTCTGGGATTAAAAAAAACTAAATCTCACCTCAAACAAACTAGTGGGAAGATATTATGACTACTTTTTGGATATAACAACAGAATTCAGGAAAAGCAGAAAGATTAGATGGAATGAATTCAGGCTGATTGAGCAAAACGTATATATCTGCATTTAAATCTGATTGATTTAATGGGATTATTCAGATACAGTAAGTTAAAAGCAGTTTCAACTCCTTACCGAACACAGGACGTGATTCACAACAGCGTATGCCTGAATGTTCTGCAGAGCATCAAACAACCATAGAGGCCACTGCTAGCAAAACATCACCTCTACCAAGAAACTTTATATTCTCTGCTCTTATAATCAACACTCACATTAGCTAACCAGAGAAACAAAAATGATTTCTCAATGGATTCAATTTCTGTTCTTTTTCCTGGGACAGGGAAACACACTACAACCAAAGCAGACACAGAGGAGTGGCTACATTGCCACAGTGGCACATGAGGCAAACACTTCTAACACACTAAGCTCATTTCTGTATTTTCTTCACATTCCTTCCAGCTCCAGGAACATTTAAATACCTTAAGTCCAGAAAATCTATAGAAATATCTGATTTCTTAACTGCAAGGAGAAAAGAATGGATGGGAGGGGAAAGAAGCCAGCATGTAACACTTCCTATACCCTATTTACTACTTTTTCAATACTCTTTTAGTATTCTACTGATTTCTTAAACTAACAAAAAAGCTTACTTCCTTACTTACCTACTTCCATAATAGGAATTCGAGTTCATGTCACAAAAATTGACAGCAAGACTTAGAGGGATGTGTAGAATGCTGTAAATCATTACTTTAAATAGCTCAGATTTCTAGAAGGTGGTGTTCCATTAAGCAAAACATAATTCAAATACAAATGCAGAAAATTAGAAAGTCCACAGCAGAATAATTTACAAGCCACTAAATAATGAAAGTTAATTTTGGAACAAGATTTTCACAGCTCCCCAGTGCCAATAAATAACAATAAATGTACCACTTTATGCATGTAGCAAATTGTTTATTTTAAAACAGTACTCTCCAATTTGAGAAAGAAACAAGATCCTAAAGCCAAAGTAAGGAACAGTGTTAAAACAGCTACTCTTCTGATAATAAAGCTAACTGAATACAACTAAGTAGATGTTATCAAGCTCTTGCATAACTTTGAACTTGTACCCCAATATACGTGTTAAATAAGTATTTATATTTGAACATGAACAAATGGAAATAACTCCTTTGTTTTGACAGTTTCACCCTTTTTCTTTCATGGCTGCAGCAGAAATCCTAAAAAGAGACTCTTTGGTGAGACTCTGCTCAGAATTTCTTGAGTGTATGGGCTTGCAGTACAAGGGACAGGATAAAATATCAGATAACAATGGCACAACAGCACATGAAAGCAGAACAAGCAGATTCCATATGTTACCCTTTACCCCTTGATAAGGTTTGAACCCCGAATTACTTTAAGGGAATTTGAAAACTTATGTCATGTATACAGACAGTTGATGAAATTTATGGAAAAGCACCCAATTCAAGGGGTGACAAACTCCCACTAAATTCCATAAAAAAATAAGTGCATACACTACACCTATACACTAATCTCTGGGGTCCCCAGAATCTCTACAGATAAGCAATGTATGTTTGACTACTTTGCATGATATAACTTTACGCAACTTAACAAAATAAAACGTACGCAAAGCCATAAACAGATATAACTAATCATACTTGTGTTGAAACTTTTTGAATAACTCTACTGTGTTTCTGAAATAAATGAAATGTGCTAGAACAACATTTTTCTATACAAAAAAAAGAACCAAAGAAATTTAATAATCTTAAGCATACTTATCAAACTGCAGATAGCATGCATAATAATAGTTAGGCAAAATCAGTTCATCAATAATAAATTCATACTTCCCTTATTATACCTTTAAAAATAGCAGACTTTAATTTTCTCATCCAGTTTTCCCCTTTCTAATTAGTTAAAGAAAAAAACGAGCAGAAACTAACAGTAATTGAGTTACAAGTCCTGTCTTTTAGATGATTAACATTCTAGTATAGATCTAGTATAGATCTAGATCATTCAGACATTCTAGTATAAAATCATTCCTGAATGATTCATACTCTATGATTCAATGGTCAATAGATGTTCCAGTCAAATTGCAGCTGTGCAAAGAATAGCACAGAGATCACAGATCCACTAGAGTATGCACTGGTCCACCTGCTGACTTATTAGACCAAGGTACAGACTTTAGTATGGACTAATCATTTATTAACAAGTCTACTGAATATTTCTGAGTACTCTCAGAACTTTTTAGGAACTGAAGTTTAAAATAAAAGCATGAACTTCTTCCTTAAGGTATTGCACACCTTAAAAAATGCAAAGAAAAGAACAAACTATTATTCACTTTTCTTCTGAAGAAAATTATTACAGACTTGTGTGAATAATTAAATGTGTCTTACAAGGTACTAACACTTCAGGGCACTTCACTGACGTTTACGTCTGCAAGTGTTAAGAACACGAGAAATACTTTAGGAGGGTTCCTGTTCAGATACATCTTGAGTAAGTGAATGAATGGGTCACTGACTCAGCAATGATCTTGTATTGCCGAAGTCAGGGGAGTTTTGCCAACGACTCCAAGGGGGACAATATCACCTTCTTGATATTAAAGTTAATATATTTTCTATCTCCTTTGATCCATTTAACAATGGACTACCAATATCTATAATATTTACTAAGTTCCAAGCAGATTATATGTTTGGCAAGACTCAAAAAAACACTGATAATTCCATCTAAATTTTGATCTCTCATCTTGAGGTTGAATTAAAAAAAAAAAAAAAAAAAAAAAAAATTTTACTTATATACACAGTGTAGCCCACTCTACTTTTAGAGGCAAAACCAAATCAGAGCTGATACTAACATTTAGGAAATGAAAAAACCTTCAACATTCAAACATTCAAAGGAAAATATTCCTTCTGAGAGCACCAAATACCATTTTGTGATCTATATCTCAATAGTATGGTCTCATATGTCAGCTTTTTGTCTATTTGGAATATGCATCACATAGTTACACTAATGATCCAGATGATAAGGCAGAGTACAGCCTCAGCAAGATTACAGATGATACAAAGCTGAGTGTTGTTGTGGATATACCAGTGGGTCATGCTGCCACTCAGAGTGACCAAGACAGTCTGGAGAAATGGGCTGACAAGGCTGACAAGGACCTTATGAAACCCAAGCAAAGTCCTGCCCCTGGGAATGAATAACCCAAGGCACCAATCAGTATGTGCTGAGGGCCACCCAGCTGGAAAATGGCTTTGCAGAAAAGAACATGGGGGTCCTGGGGTACAGCAAGTTGAATGTAAGCCAGCAGTGCACCGTTGTGTTGTTATGCGGGTGATGGAGCACTAGCACAGATTGCCCAAAGAGGCTGTAGGAGTGTCCCTTCTTCAAAAGCTGCGTGGACTTGAGTCTGAGTGCCCTGCTCTGAGTGGCCTTGCTTGAGCAGGGGTTGGACCAGGTAGCTCCAGCAGTCCTTTCCAAACTCAGATGCATTTTTCTGCCTCTGACTAAGGAACTCATTGAGGGCTTTCAGATAGCTGCTTACGTATCCAATCTGAACATATACTGAGTGGAAGCCTATTGAAGCAATGCCCAGCTTATGTGCATGCAGCACGTGGACTCAGAGACAATCCCTGCATTACCAAGCAGGCACACCAGAGATTTAATTTAATTCTCTTTGGCACTTGTGAAAAAAACAGGCTTTGGAATTTTCTAATTTTCATTAAAAGCTCTACAAATGATGCCAAAAATACTTACTGAGATTTGATTGGTCAGGGAGAAAGTGACGAGTATTAACTTCTGCATCTAAAAATTACTGAATCATAGTGGAAGATATGCCAGTGTGTATGTAGAGTGCTTTCTCTGCCTTTAGCATCCTGTACCTAGATCACTCTGTATGCTTTTCACAAGCACTAATCAGTTTCCAAGCGTAGTTAATAATAACTCCCCTTAACTTTCGTCTTCTATGTCAAAGTTTATGACATTGTAAAACCTATAAAACATACCCAAATATCTGAAAAGCTGGAGAAGATGCTAAGCATACCAGACATGTAGAGCACTTTGTCTTTAAAACATGGAAGAGGAGTTGTAATAGGATAATTCATAAAATCTGTAGCATGGAAATTAAATAAAGAGAAAAGTGCTACAGATTGCTGTAAGCCAGAATCACCTAATAGCATTAAAGAGAAAGGAATGACCATTAGAGTCTATGAGATACTCTAAGTACCCCTCAAGGGCCTGTACATGCTTCACTGCTTTATGTGAAGCCTTGTGTCCTCTACAGTACAATCTTGTTAATCAGTTCTCAAGGTCACAGCTGAAAGCAAGAGAGACTGACTGCGCAAAATGTAGAAGCTATTTATTTCTGGAAAAACATGTAATTCTGTTAATGTGAAAACAATAAGCCGAAGTGTATTACAGAAGTCCAAACCTGCAAACATTTATCCCTACTGACGTCACAAAAAGACATTCACAAAATTGTTTGCAGAATCCGTGTAGAGGCTCAAAGGAGAGGTACCCAAGGTGCAAACACCCCCTATCACTGTCTCTACTTGAAAGGAGAAAATGCTGAAAAGATAAGAGAAAGTGCACCTACCTTGGGAATACTCTTTCCCCTTACAATCTTGGTGACCAAGAAATTACACCTGAAGCGAACCTAAGTGAATTATGAGGAATCAGAATATAGGTAAACAGTACTAAATTCAATTTCCAAAAGCAAAGTTCTGATGAGACAAGAAAGGCTTTAGAAAAACTGTGGAATATTTATACTCTTAATAAAAGAGGGGACAAAATATCCCATTCAAGAAAAAAATTATAAAGAAGCTGCTTTCCTGGCTTTTTTTTTTCCTAAAGAGATATGCCTGCCAAATAAATACAATAAAGCAAACAGTGAAAATAAAAATAGATCACAAAGTTAAAGAAAGAATAGGAGAGATTTACCTTAATTTTAAATCATTTTAAATCATTAAATCATTCATCAATTAGTTTTAAATCATTAACCAGTTCTCTCCCAAGAACGGTTCAAATAAGGAAATTTCACTGCTGGAATGGAGCTTCAAATGGCTCTTAATACAATCCCTATTCGTAATTCCTAATACTGATTATTGAATTTCCACTGAAGAGGTATTCAGAGGAGAGAGTCCAAAGGTTTCAGTAGAGCAAAAAAAGAGATGCATGGTCCCAATGCAAGAAGACTACCAGAATGACTGAGATCTTATAGATAAGAATAATAATAAGATAACCTGTTTTTCCTAAGCAGCAGCTTAACAGTTTCGATCCTCACACCTGCAGAATCTGCCAGGTACCAGTTCATCCAACAGCAATATCCTGACTATGGCCTTATAGACCATAAATACGTAGAGTTAGACTGCACAAATTCTGCTCCTAAGCACCATTATACTTACATCTTCAAAGCCAGTAAAGAAACAGAAGTTCTTAAGAAAGATCATTTGATTTAATACCTAGTGAAGGGTTTTTAGTTATTTTTAAAATGAGGCTTTTTAAACATAATTACTTAAAATATATTAAAAAGAGATGAAAGAGGTAAAATGAATACATGCACAAACACGCCCACACAAAACTATAACAACTTTTTTAGCTAAATATATGAATATTTTTGAAATGCAAGGCAAAAATGTTTTTTGAAACCTTGGTAAATGAAGTCTTTGAAACCTTACAATGGTATTTTACTTTAAACACAAGATTAAATTAGAATGCATTGGACTGAATGAATTACTTTCTGAAGCAGTTTTACCTTAACATAATCAGCTTGAATCACATTGCAGCTTTCTTACCACCACGTGCTTTCTGATCAGTACATAGTTTGCTTTCTTATGAGGAGTATGTACCAAAAGTAAATAAGTAACTTAATTTGTTAGAAAATACAATGCAGCGATTTTGGAAGCTCTTTTTGGAGCAAAGGCATTGATTTGCCGAAGAGTAGAGCTCAATATTGGCATCAGCATTGTCAGTATGTTTGCAAGAGCAAGCTGCCCAGATTCATAGAGGTAGCATCGCTAGGTGCAGTCAGCTTTGCTGTACATTATATCCAAAGAGGCTGGTCCTTGGTCTGTTGGCAGTTTGTATAATGTTGGCTACAGTGATCACAGAGAATGTACCTTACGGGAAGAGGTCTGACGTTCTTTTTATTGCTGCTAACATCACAACAAGAAGAAAAAGGAATGTAATTTGAATTTGGAAAAATGCAAATGGTATTCTCATGCCAAGAGAATACTCTCCAGTTCCTACTCTTTTTTCTTCATATGTATCAAATCTGTCTTCTGCCAAGGGAAATAAGAATAGCGTAATTAGCAGAAGGAAAAGTGTATAAATTTTAAAATGTAATGCACCTGAAATACGAAGGCTGCTCTGAAAGTAATGCCTCCTATATTATTTTATTATGTTGGCCCACGATGTCAGAGGCAGATGCTGGTGGTACAGCAGTAGAGGCTGAGCCTTCCCACTAGTATTCTGTTACATTTTGTTGCCTTGTGACAGATGGCAGCAGAGGGGGCAGTCTGACAAAATGGCGTCTGACGTGGCAGTGTGTTTATAGCGAAATAAAACAAGAAGTTTGTCCACTTATTATACATAAATAAGTGAATGTATTTTTTTCAACACATTTCTCAGTCCCTCCTTGTTCTCCCAAACAAAATTTTGTTAATCCAGACAGGTCTGGAAAGCAACATATATCCACTTGCCACCAACTTTCATGCAATGTAGTTACCCCGAAATGTTGATTCAAACTAGGCTTTTATGGAATCTGGTAACAATCTCTACCAAGCTCTTACACTGAGGAATTGAATGGATATTAAAGACATTACCTAGGACAATAGTTACTGTTCCATACTAAATCATTAAGGGAGTCTATGAGACATCAAGTGACATTTAATGAAGTTCACTACATATTATGACAGGTTCTCTACCTAATAAATAGTCCTTCACGTGTTTGATTAGAGAAATTGTATCCTGGTACTTTTGCTTGATAATGCTACTTCCATTTTTTGCTTTCTGCAAATTTTTGCAAATTACTCTGCCATGTACATATTTCATTTTTTTGCTGTTGGGTTTCATGTATTTCTCTATTTCTCATATCTATAAATGCCACCCATGTCTTCCACAAGCACTTCTTCTCCAGTTTTTGCCACATTACAATAACAAGTGTTTGACAATACTGCAATTTATAATAATAATCAGTAATTTCTCTATAATTTTATGACTAATAACAAACAAATAAAAATAACTATATCAGATAGCAAAAATTAATGCTACTTTTTTTTCCTCTATAGAGAACTAAAAAGCTGAATATGCAGAATATTTATTGTTGCATATATCTAACGCTTGTAGATTTTATCCAAGGCAGAACAGCCTAAAAGTTTTTTTCAATTATCAGCCTAATCACTAACAAATTTTTAACTTTTTGACTTTATCATAAATATATTTATAGCTGTTTCTTCCATGTTAAATAATTGTCTTACAGAATCATCTTCTGAACATTAGACTTCAATAGACTAAGCATTCATAATATTTAAATACCTTTTGTAGGACTGCTAAGAAATTTGCATATTTTTGTTTGACTTCTTCTTCAATGACAGTCTACAAAACACACCACCTTTTTTTCAGTTCACCAAGCTGTCAGTATCTCCTCTTCATTTGTCCTAATGGAAGGCACTTACTTGTCACATATACTTGTACATACAAATATATGCATCAGTGTAAAAAATCAGCTGGTCGTCAAGACATTCCTTCCACAGCTCTTCCCTATCTGTGGTAAATTCTTTAAGTTAAGCAGAAAATGAATGCAATTTTTTGCCTTTGCTTCTTCTGCTGCTGTTGAGTCAAACAGTACAGAGTAATTCCTCTATCAAATAGGCAAAGATCGCCTGAGAAAGAGTCATAGCTGGAAAAGTTGGAAAGATGTATCAGTAAATACACTCCTCATTTGATACTGTGGATTGTCTCTCAGGGATCTAACAGCAGGTTTCAAATCTTCCCAGTATATTATGGACAACATATACTTTTAAAGAGAAGGGGAAGCAGAGCAAAATTCTTCATAAAATTGTTTTATTTTTAAAATTAATTAACACATGCAAGTTTAAAAGGCATGGTTTAATGTTCCATTAATGTTATTGATGCATATATATGTATTTATATATATATGTATATATGTACATATATATACATACACACACAGTATATTTGAAGTGGATTTAAACAATTTTCATGCAACAGTCATGTTATTTCTCCACTTCTCTGTATTTAACTGTTTCCAAATTACATCCCCCATCTTCTATCCATGATTCGTTAATGACACATCCCATGTTAGATACTAAATGTCAATTAATTAAAAACATTAAAGCAGTAACTTTTTTTTAAAGGGTAGATTTCTTACTGTCACACTTTATTTTGTACAATTTTCTTCAGCTGTCACATATACACATTCAATTCCTTATCGTTGCTTATTTTAAAAATATCATAAAGTCAGAATCATTAAAAGGTGATGTCTCAACAGGTCTCATCTTACTGATGTGCAAGATTAGCCAAATGGAAGGCCACTCATCAGACAACAATAGTTAAAGTTACTCCACAAAACCTTTCCAGAATACTTAAGATCCAACCTGAAGGGAACAAACTCTCTGCAATTTATTCACCTTGTTCATATAGGCCTCAGGTTTCTGCCAAGATTATTATCCCCTGTGATGGTGAGCTTCTGAAATATGGATATCTGCCCAAAGACAACTGGACTGTGACCTCCAATGACGTTTCTTATAGTCCACTGTACAGCTATCAGGTGGTGATAATACTCAACTGTTACAAAAGCCTAGCCCTGGAGCAGAACATACCAGAGCAAAAAAACAAACAAAAAAAAACAACAACAACAACAAAAAACCATCTTTATTCTTTGTGTTGAGGAATTATTTTTAAATAGAAGGAAAAGAAAGTCACAAACACCTGGACTTGCTAACATTTATGAGAGGAAAGACACACTGTGGTCTTGCAAATCTCAAAATGTCTCTTTCAACAACATTTTACAAAAATCTGCTACTATGCTTACCTGTGATCAATAAATGAAAAATGTTAAGTAGTCCTGCTTCCTCAAAATATTTTGGTAGTAAGGTTCACCAAATTTTGCATGTGGAGAAACTGGAGACTTGACACATGCCACTTTCAATTAAAAAAATTAAACTTGATGATTTTAATTAATTTGAGTTAATTTAGTTATTAAGTCTGTCCTGCAAAATGCATTAAAATACAAAAGCAAAGAAATCAGCAAAACAAAAAGCTCACTGCATTACTCATGCCATAACTAAGAATGGCAGAGAAGGTGCAACCATACAAGAGCCTACTCATTCTACCATCTGCAGGGTTCAGGTGAAACTTAAAATGAAAAATAAATTTGATGAGATGTACTGCATCTAATATAAACACAAAGATGCACATTACTGAAATCAATTTACGTTAGAAATACACCTGTAACTACCTTAAAAATTCTTAGCACTCCTAGTAGCTGTTTAAAAAACATGTAAACATGCCACAAGTGACATATATATCTTTATTCACAAATATATGAATAAGTGCAAAAAATCAGCTAGTAGTCAAGACACTCCTTTCCACCTCTCCTTCCTGTAAACCACACTGTTCTTTTGCACCAAAAAGAGGAGAAAGTAGGCAGCATTTGTTCTCATGGATGGACAGAAAAAAAGTTCATGCTTGCTATTTGATAAAGGAGATGAGAGGTTCATAACATCCCACTAACTTATCCCCTGCCAGTAAAGGATGTGTATAATATAAATGTGCAATAGCTTTGCCAATCAATTCTTAACTTCAGAAATCCTTAGAAGCCAGAAGCTGTCTCACTGAGATGAAGTTGCAGTGGAGATCACAACAGATCCGGGGGCAAAACAGTAAGCTGCCCTGTCAGTGCCATAAGGGGCAGCTATGTAATAGTGGCTACAATTCTATGGAGAGGTTAAGGCAGCTCAATTTCATGCAAAATGTACACATTCCAGAAGCCCATAGTACAAATGTTTGAGTCTAAAATCCTCAGTATGTGAAATGAAGGTCACTTACTGGCATTAGTAGACTTTGTTCATGTTTCAAATTACCAACAAAACTGGCAGTGAAATGTTTCCTATGCATGGCACTGCTTGTATCAGAACTCAAATATTACAACTGTAAAAATCGGTATTCTACAGGCTGCTTTGTTGGGAAAAAGGAAAAAAAAAAAAGCCCTAAACCAATTAGTAACAGTTCTTAGTTTGCTATTTGATTAATTACTTACTTTAAGTGATTCTTTAGAAATCCCATTAATTTCTTAGAAGAGAAAGCAGTAGACATTGTCCCTGATGGTCATAATACTTAGACAAAGTGGATTTAATTCTTAACGTAATCTTTTCTCACTTCTCTTTGAACAACTCAAAGTACATAAAGACAACAGAACATAGCAGACAGAGATTTGGAGGGGAGACTGCATTATCAAAACAGGTCACAGAGAGAAACAACATACTTTTAAAAAGATGAGCTAAGTATAGACTTAATAAGACGTAATAACTTGCATGGATTATAATAGCCAACTGATAATTCTAGGTTCCAATCCCACAGAAACAAAGAGAAAATAGTAATGGAAAGAGCAGAATAAGGTATTATTTAATTTACTAAAAAATACCTCACTGGAAATATCTTTTAGTGGACACAGCCTGCAGTCTTGAAAGGAAACAGAAGGGCCCTTGTAAAAATCTGTTCAAATTGCATCAGAATTGACCCCAAACAAAACTCCTCAACTGCAACTTCTGATTCAGTCCTGACAGTAAGATTTGTAGGATTATTTATATTTTAAAGCTTTAGGGTATAAAGGTAGACCTCACTTTTCTGTCATATTCACTAGTATATTTCTCCTCTAGTAGTCTCTTTCCTTTTTTTCCTTTTGAAATCCAGACAGCATCCAGAATGAAAGAAAGGTAAGGCAAACAATTTCATGAGTTTCTAAAAAAATGTTTAAATTTTAGTAGAAGAAATGTTTGACCTCGAAGCAACATACAGCATTATTAGGCAAGATGGGAAAGAATGTCATGGTTAATACCTAACTAGGTACACTTTCTACATCACAGAACCATAGACTGTTTGAGGTAGGAAAAGGACCTCCGAAGGCCATCTGGTCTAACCCTCTGCTCAAGCAGTCCCACCCAGCGCAGGTTCTTCAGGACAGTGTCCAGGCTGCTTTTGGAGATCTCTAAGGAGACTCTTTGGGCAATGTGTGCCAGTACTTGGTCACCTGCACAGTAAAGAAGTGCTTTGTGATGTTTGGATGGAACATCTTGCATTCCAGTTTATGCCCACTGCCTCTTGTCCCGTCACTGGGCACCACTGAAAAGAGCCTGGCTATGTCTTCATTGCATCCTCCCTTCAGGCATTTATGTACATTGATAAAATTCCCAATTCCCTACCTCACTAAGCTAAGATAGTCTTTCATTCTTTATTGTAGATGTGCTCCAGTCCCTTAATTAACTGTAGGAGGGAAAAAAGCCAAAACAAAACAAAAAACAAAAACCCTGGTTATATTTTTTATTCATAAAAAAATCAGACTGAAACAAATAAATAAGAAAAAAAGATGGCTGATTAGGAGCAGGTTAAAGCTTTGGAGGACGAAAGTAGTCCCAACAGAGCAAGATTAACAGTTATCCCTAAAGACATGCAGATGTCTTTCATTTTTTATTGACTCAAGACGAAGTCAATAGTCTACTGAATTTCTAACATGACTTCCTGTGGCACTTTCCCTTTGAGGTTTTCCCCCCAAATAATAGCCTCCTGCCATGGAGTTTAATGTTATCAGAGACTGAATTGACTTGTCTGAAAATAATTATGACAAAGCTTTTAAACTGCAGTTACCCTTAAATAACATTTTGAGTATACACTTCTAATTCTTACCATTGGCAAAATCAAGTTCCCCCTTCAACTGCAGCATTAAGAAGTCTAAATAGCAGAAAAATAAATTACAAGATTCTATTGTCTAAACAAAAAAAACTTTTTTTTTTTTTTCTGGAGATTATAAAGTAGGAATTTATTGGATAAAATCTTTTGATCAACCCAAAGGCAAATACTACTTCTCCTGGAGAATTCTATCTACTAAAGGACAGCAAGCCCTACATATCTTTTATATTTATCTGTATCTCTTGAAAGCTAAAAATAATGGTGCCTTTAGGAATTATGCTCTATCTAGTTTGTGAAAGATGACGTGAGGCACTTCTGTTCTGCACGTTTTATTTTTACACTGCTTAACACTGTTGTTATTCCTGAATCTGTTTTATGGGTACCCAGGGGGTACTCCTAACCCCTTTTGATGTTACTTCTAGAAACAGTTGAGAAAAACAAATCCCCCTTTGAGTATTGAACAGTTTTAGCATTTGTTTCAACTTTCAGCCATTTGCTCAATTTATTAGGAGCTTCTTCAAAGACATAAAATAGCAACGCATCACCTTGAATGCTATATAAAGAAATAAATGCATAAATGTTGCCAATTCATGCTAACTCTGTTGTAGACAAGCGGAAAGCATTGGAAGGCATTACGCTATATGGAATACTGCCTACAGATTTAATAGAAACCTAGAAACATGTTTGGCTCTGAAATATTTCACTCTGTTCATCACAGCTACATGAAAATATTCATAACAAATATAAAGCCAGGCCAAACACAATGTGTGCCTAATGTAAACTGGAGAATAAAAATTGGTTAAGCTTAAATACTACTTTGAACTGTGTATTTTTCTATATACCACAGAGTACAGTACTTCTTTAAATAAGATTGTTATGAGCTCTGCAGACCTCACTAAAATCAGACGGGCTGCACTGAGCGTCTTGGGGCTTAACTGTTCTATTTGTAGTAGACTGTCCATGATAAATGTATGTAAGCAGCCAGAGAAAAAGTGAGAACTGCAGAATCATCTAGGTTGGAAAAGACCTTCAAGATCCTCAAGTTCAACCATCAACCTGAGCTATGCAGTCCACCACTAAACTATTCTCCTCAGTGCAATGTTCACATCTCTCCAAGGGTGGGGACTCCACCACTTCCATGGACAGACCATTCCAATCCTTGACCATCCTCTCCATGAAGAAACTCTTCCTAATACCCAATCAAAACCTTCTGTGGCACAACTTGAAACCACATATTCACATCCTATCACTTGTCATCTGAGAAGAGAATGACTTCCTGCAACCTCCTTTAAGGTACTTATAGACAGTGATGAGGTCTCCCATCAGCCTCTTCTTCTGCAGACTAAATAACCCTAATTCTATTGGTCATTCCTCATAAAGCTAGTTTTCATCAGCCTTGTTGCTCTTCATTGTAAATGCTTGAGTAACTCAAAATCCTTCTTCTTGTGAAGGGCCCAAAACTGAATACGATATTTGAGATATCTTTCTAGAAGCAATAATATTTAAGAAATACATAAATAACACATGGTTATCATCTTTTCCTGTTTCAACTTTTTTTTCAGAAAAAAAAGGAAGAAAAATGTATTATGAAGAATAGCCACAAAATCCTTTTTTGTGTGTGTGTAGCAGAGCTAATACAAAGTAATTGTTAATGTTCCAGCTGAATGCTATAAAATGATCAAAGTATGTTTCAACTAAATACTATTATAGCAGAGTTAGTATTTTTCAGCTGCATAGGAGTATTTTATAGAGATCAACATCAAGAATACAGAGACCTATATGCTTAAATAAAGTGAAAAGGCTATGTGTATTTATATATCTTTGAGTTATATACGTGTCCCAAGAACATACGTTTGGAGAAAAGAATTAGAAATTCAAAAAATCTGAGCAGAGATTTCATACGTAACCCAAGTACACAGAATGACCTTTGCACAGCACTCTACCACACTGGTCCTGGAAATAGGTATTGCTTACCCTGTGAAGCTCAAGTTTTAGTACAAAAATTTCACAGTGTTCAGTAACGTCTTTTGATGCTTCCTGAACCCTACGTAGAGAATACTAGGGCATGAATAACCCTTTTCCATGCCATCTTGCCACTGTGATAAAAGTATACATTCATTGCAAATCTAGTGGTTGGCAACCCTGCACATAGCAGGGGGGTTGAAACTAGATGATCATTAGGGTCCTTTTCAACCCAGGCCACTCTATGATTCTATGATACTATGATCTAGTTTCAGCAATGAGACCTCAGATTTCAGCATCAAGATTTTGTCAACATGCCTATGACAAAGAGACATCTATCAGATTACTGTGTAGAATATCTCCCAATCATTTGCCTTGGGATCAGGCTCTCTTTCATTTAGCAGTACAGAGGCATGCTAGGGCTCTGGATTGCAGTAAGGGCACTGTTCAAATGGCCAGGTGAAATTACTGCTTTTAAGTAGGTTAGTCTGCACCTTTGCAGTGAAATTTTGAGTTAGCAATTCAAGAGAGATTTCTGTTTGGAGACAGTTCTGTAACTAAGAAGGCTGTTCTGAAAGTAATGCCTCCTATGCTATTATATTGGCCTATAATGTCAGAGGGAGACGGTGGTGGTATGGCAGTAGAGGCTGAACCTTCCTCACAGTATTCCGTTACATGTTGTTGCTGTGTGACTGATGGCAGCAGAAGGGAAGTCTGACAAAATGGCGTCTGAGATGGAAGCGTGCAGGAAGCAAAAGTGTGTCACTGAATTCCTCCACGCAGAAAAATGGCACCCATTGACATTCACTGACACTTGCTGAAGATTTATGGAAACCAAACAGTGGATGTGAACACAGTGAAGCAGTGGGTGGTGCATTTCAGCAGTGGTGACAGTGACATGAAAAATGAGCCACATTCTGGACAGCTATGCAGGTTTTCTATGAGCAAGGCATGCAGGCTCATGTTCATTGCTGTTGAAAATGCATAGCTAATGGTGGTGACTATGTTGAAAAATAGTATTTTGCAGATGAGAATTTGTTCTATCAAACAGTACTTTTGGAGTGACCAATATACACCACAGAGGACGCACTCAAAATAATCTCTTTCCAGAAGATACACCATATGAATCACTATAGAGTTCAACTGTTCCTTCCATAAATTCTCTATTTTGACCATCATTTTACAGTTTTCATCAGTATACATTTTCATGTAAGTGAGGGTTCTATCTGCACTGAGGCAGAATCAAGGTACAACCATATCAGTTAATCACAGAAGAGAGGAGGATCTGAAATAATATTGCCTAATGCCTGTTGATTTCATTTTTTCCAGTTCCACTGGCCAGTACAAAAGACCTGCTCGTAGTTGAGAGGAGATGAGGAGGTGTGCAGAAGAACACCCTCAAAATCTTATGTAGTATATAAGAAGACAGAATATCCTCATTATTATTTCACTACATTTCTTGATGAAAGAAAGAGGAAATTGATGCCTACAGCTCTAGCAAGTGAGGAGTTGAATTCTGCTTACGTTAATTTATTAATACCTTTACAACTGGAAAAAAAAAAAAGCTGTTGAAGGACTCTTCTGCTCATTCCTTCATTCCTGGGATAACAGATATCAATGCCACCTGCCAACAATTCATTCCATGTCCTACAAGACATACTGGGATGGAAGCACATTCCTGTGAATTTCTGGAGACTGATGAGGATACAGCTTATCTATAGGCTGCTTTTACACTATCATCTGCCATGTCTTCCTCACAACACAGCATGAGGCCAATAGAAAGACGTCTTCCTTCCCTGTTTAGTGTATAAATCCAACAAGCTTATCTGTAAATGAATGCTCCCATAATTGTGTGCTGAGCTAAAATCCTACTGAAACTGAGGTTTCCATAGTTATCTGATGCCTTTATTTAAATAAATGAGAAATGACATGCTTTGAATAAATAAACTAGTAAATAAATACATAAACTAGTAAAGTTCAGGAAGCCAAATAGTCCTTGGAACAATTCAGCCAAGAAAACTGAGACAATTAAGTCTAAACTCTGTTTCCTTTGGGATTTTGTCACAAAAAAGGGAAAGAAATTACAAATTCATTATTATGGGTGAATAGTTCTGTACTGAATATATCAACTCAGGAGAATGTCAACATATCCATTTCAAATTTGATTGAAATAATTGTAACCAGCTCTCAAGCCTAAATAAACACATTTATGACTGATATTCTTCACTCTCATCCTTTGGAAAAGGAGAAAGGTGGGCTCAGAATGGAAACTCCATATTGCCTTTATTTATTGAGAGGTTAATACTGGTGCATACCAAACCATTAGGACAAACAAATTAATTCTGCACACTGTGCCTTCAAGACTCTGAAAGAGATGCAGAGGAACTCCACAAAGCCTATGTATATGTAATGAGATGGATACCTTACTCTTCTTTGCAACATACAACTTAGTCTATAACTAAGAGACACATTTGTCAACCAAATATTGTCAGCAACAAAACAGCTACTATCAATTCAGTAGCACATAAGCACATAATTACACAAGGTCTGGGATAAAATCAGAACAACAACCTAATATTTCTAATAGGAACTTTTTTTTCCAGGAATACAGTTTATTTTCCCAAGATATCCCTAACAGATTTATCCAGACTTCCTGCCATCTTATAAGACTACAGGTATTTTTTTCTAAATACTTTATCCTGTTTCATAACAGAGATGAATCAGCAGAAATACTTAAAATGAATAACATTTTTGTTATTGTTTTTGAGGATACACCTCAAAATTTCTATCAGTGGATGAATGTGCTTCAGATAATTCTTCACAATAGTGGTAGCTGTCTTTCTTGGCAATTAATTTTTAATCATGCATTTGCGAGCAATGGTATTCTTGAATATATGTGCTGAATTGCCATACAGTGAGATGGACTACAGTATTTAAAACTGCAGTAAACAAGAATATGAGAACAGATGAACCATCAGTAATTTTGCTTTGATTTATAAAACAAACACCAAAAGGTTCCTGTTCACTGGAATGTTTTGTCAAGCTCAAAATCATGATTTCATTCACTGTATCTCAAACACAAACTAGAGGCAAAGATCTATACACCTACATCACTGCATTAAGCACTCAAGACCGTAGCTAGAACATAAGCAGTCAGACTTCCACCTGTAATTTAACTACGGCATACAAACGGTATTCATATCAGCAAAGCAATGAACACATCTAAATGTGGCCCTTTTTCTACCACAATAGTGGAAAAAAATACCATAAAAAACCCCACACGTTTTAAAAGGTAAGTGTGCACAGAAAAAAAAAAACAACAAACAAACAAAAACCTCTTTGAAAGTGATAAGTACGCTGAAGCACTGAGACTGTGAATCTCTGACACTGTTCACCGTACTTACCTAATATCCGTGCATGTTATACATGTGATACCGCGACTGTTTGTAGTAACGAGGTTCAAAGCCACAGATGTTTCACTGTCAGTTGTTGGGTGTGCTCCACATTTAAAGTAAAACTCCTGAAGTATTGAAAGGAGAGATAAAGAAAAGATTACGTAACTGCAGCTCATGTCCTCCCTTTATCTTAGGCTAACTGACATTTGAGACAACAGACAAATCACCACTGCCAACAGAAAAGGAGGACAATCATTAGGAAAGGTTTAGAAGGAATCCCTTGCAAAAGTAGCAGTCTAGGTGCATGTTTTGTTCAGTCATTTCACAGAAAAAGATATTTCCTTGTGAGCTGATTTGATGTCAGCGTGATACCCTGTTAGAATTTTTGGATTTATAGAAGAAAGTGACTACCCCTTGACTTCATCTAAGCATCAATGGCAGAGTATTATGAACTATAATTGTACATATTTCCAATTTTTGTTGTTGCTTTTCTTACAGATGTTACCATTTTCTGAACTTCAGAGGATATAATTTTGGCTTTCAATTAGTAAAGCCTGGCCTTGTTTCTGTGATGTTGGAAAACTACAGAATATGATTTTACTGTGATAATAAAAGGAAGCTCTCTTAAGACATGCATTACAATTGCAATTATAGAATCACAGAATGGTTTGGGTTGGAAGGGACCTTTAAGATGATCTAGTTCCAACCCCCCTACTATAGGCAGGGACACCTCCCACTAGACCAGGTTGCTCAAAGCCCCATCCAGCCTGGATGGGTATATAACACACTGCATTTGAATTAAGTTGCCTTAGTTCATACTGCTCTACATAGCCTCTTACACTGCTGTTATCAGTGTAATACTTTTCACATAACTGTGCTTTTTTATCTTTTCCTGTTCTCCCCAGCGAAGGCCATACCAATCATGCTGAGATTCAATAAAGTTTTGCTATATAAGATTATTTCACATGTCCATATCACTGTGCGCATACATTTAAAAAAAGCAGTCTGAAAATAGGAGCCACAGATGACAGTTTATAGGGCTGTTTGTTTTTCTTCCCCTCAAAGACCTTTTTTACAGTATAAAATTGTGGAGGTTTGTAATGAAAACAGTAAGACTGATGCAAATGAAATGTGCATTTGAAAGTATAAATGCAAATGCATCACAAGAAGAAACAATGAGAAAGCATGATAGGTGTTGATGGCATCAAGATCACAAATGACTCTCCAGACATCCATACAAAGCAAAAAAAAAAAAAAAAAAAAAAAAAGAGACTGAACACCAATAAAATAATCAAATTCCACCATATGTTAAGGACTCACTTCTGAAGGATGTACTAGCAGCATTTTGTTAAGACAGCCAAAAGGCAAGAAGATAGTTTAAAGATAAGTCTACTTTTAATATAATCATCTGTACTTATTTACATGAACTCAGGCTTTTTTAAACAACCATATCATCTTTCTGTACTGTTCCAAAATATTGGGACCTAGCTGCAGGTAAGAAAATATGCTTAAAGTCATCCTAATAGAATAGATCAGACTTTTTGCATGGCTTTTTTTCCCCCTCTTGCTCAGGACCCAATTTAACACAGCACTTAAGTTCAAGACAAACTTGAAGCACTTCAGCAATCATGTGTGAGGCAATGGAAGTACATATTCAACTGGAGTACATAAAGCCTTAAACAACCTGTAACTAATTTATGTTCAACTTTTAAAAACAAACCCATAATCTTTGTATTATATAGTTTTGGAGCTTAGGTTTTCTTTGCTCTGTAATTCTATTTTATTTTCTCCTTCTTGTTTTGAAGGCATGAAATGGTAAGATGGATTTATTTTAATGTAGTAGAAGCACTGAAAATACCTTCTTCCTTCAGTACATATTCCACACAGAACATAGAACTAAGAGAATACTGAAGATTCACTACTCCTGAACAGATAAACTATGGTCAATGAAATACAATGAAAAGATACATATACTATATAAAATACTTACCTCCTATAATAAAACTTTCTTTGGGTCACAAGCAAAAAAGAAAAATTGAGCAAAAAAGGAACTGAGCTCTAAAATATGTGAAAAACCCTCAAACATTTTCTCACTTCTGGTTTTTGAGAAGATTTAATATTCGGAGACTCTCATGTGAAAACAACCAAAGCCACCAAATAAAGAAAAAAAAAAAAAGAAGAAGAAGAATGACGCTACATTCCCAAATGGCTCTCTCAGCAACCCTGGGAAAATTACTTCTCTATAATTCTGCTTATCAGCCTTAGAACTGCTTTAAGAAAATTCCTCTGCTAATTACATTTATAAAATGCTTTGGTGTTTCTGAACAGGGAACATTACAGAATGCAAAAATATTATTTGAAATAACAAAAGAAATTATTGCCATCCTCAGAAACTATATGCTGAGAAATTGCCTGCTTGAGCAAACTACAATTTGGAAATTAATATATCTCAATATTAAATGCCAAAAAAATAGAGGGCTAGTTAAAGCTAGAGGAAAAAAAATCCCTTAGATTCTATGTTGAATAGTTTGTAGACTAAATTTTCAAGATTAAAGACTATAAGAAGTCATTATGAGTGAGTTGAGACTCACAATGTAATAAAAATAATTCAAGCATGAAATGTGAACCCTCATAAAAGATGCTGGCCTGCACAGCGCCCAGCTGCACAAAGCTCAGCAGGACAGTGCTTCCGCAGGCCTGAGCCACCAGCGCTGCACTGGGAGCTCTGAAACACAGCAGGTTCAGGCCCTGAAAATGCAGTGTGAGCACCTGACAGTTCTGGCATTTCCACATTTATTTTTAATTATCCTAATACATATTCCAGCTGTTTAAAGGATTTTAAAAGGCATGAACTTGATTAGTTTGCAGTTGGAATTAAAAACTTAAGAGGCTTGGGTTTATACATTGTGTGAATAATTCATAAATATTTGTTACATAGGATATGTTTACAAGATTATATTCTAAACATACATACTGCCTGAAGCTTCAGTTTTAGTAAACTTCTTCGCTGGTGATGGTGTGTTGTCCCAGAGAGCTCACTGGGCTAGATCTCTGCTGTTCCTGGAAGAGGCGAGCAGCAGCTATCTACCAGATTTGCCAGATTTGAACTACTGGCACACTCGTATTATATAAGCTGTAGTTACACTTTTTTAGATTAACATCAAAATATCTTTCCATACTTAATTTATATGCTCCTGCGTAAGACTCTATTTTCACAATTTCAACCTCACAATAAACAAAGTTCACAGGACAACATAAAAGAGAAAGGTCTACATCACTATCTGACCACTTCTAAAATACTTAAAAATAGTAAAATTACATTGTATCACCATTCTATTCTCAATTAGTAATAAATAAATGAAAATTTGATGAATGACATTTTCTGTTTTTGTTAAGTATTCCTTATCTGCAGTGAGTAAGAATGTGAAAGAATTACTGAGAAAGCTTAGAAAAAAATTCTAAGTTCTGAAAGTGAGTACTTTTATGATCACCTTCTATTGCAGTGAATACCTTTAGATCATTTTCTTGCCTAAAGGCATAGTTCCCATGAAATTGTGAACATTCTATTAAACATTACAAATGTCATCCTCTTGGCAGTGCATCTGATAGATTGTTATTCAGTGAAAGGAGCACGCACTGCTGTTACATACTTAGTCATTTTCTTCATTCCTGTTACCATTTTTTGTGTCACGCAACTCAGTAAAAATTGCAAGGGGGAAAGAAAAGGTGCAAAGACGCATGGTAACTGTATGCAGCTTTCCAGGAAACTCTTCCCTATGAGGAAAATATACTCCAATTTCTCAAAAACAAACAAACAAACACCTTATTTATATCAGGAAGGAAAGGGAAAACAACCCACCCACCTCAAAAACCCATCTCCCTAAATTCTATCTTGCCAGATAAAGGAGAAGTTTGCATATCCCTAATTTCTAACTACAAGCAAACTGTCTTCTAGATGATCAAGCTGGCACAGTAATTAAAGTGATCAAAGTGATGCTTAAACCTTCACTGTGAGACTAGCACCTGCCAGTGAATAATGCAAGACAGTCCCAGACAGATAGTACCCTTTCAATGGGCATTCCTCACCCTAGTAAAATGTACTGTCAGAAACAGTACTGCTCTTTGCTAACAAGTATCAAGATAGCCTGCATTTCAGCCGATGTGCAACTCAAGACGCATGAAATAGTTTCTACATTCACTTCTAACTCACTGCTGTGGTAACTGCTTCAAAATTCTAAGGAAGCTCACACTGAATTCCGTGTTCCTTTTCCTTAATAAATTATGGATCGAGACAAGGCCTTAAAGTGGTGGTGTTCTGTGTTGTTTTTTTTTTTTTTCACATGTGCAATGCACACGTGTACTTAGAACTGATAAGAAAAGTTATTTATTAAGATATTGAAAATACAGCTTCCATTTTTCAAATGATTAGCCCTTATACATCTCTCCTCATGTATCACCATTATTATTCTCTTGAAAGAGAGAAAACTTCAATGTCTTCCTGACACACTTCCGTGATAAGGCTTCGCTGCCTTTTCCAACTAAAAACTTGAGCAAATATTCAGTGTATCTTACGACAAATTGGAAGAAACCCACTTCAGAACAGCCTTCAAATCTAGCATGTTTTCAGAGATGTTTGGAGAAGAACTGGGTTCATCTCTAAGAAGAGACATTTTAAGGTTCCAACATCCCAGCAGAACTGCAGGCAGTGGCTTTCCTGAGCACAGGAATCTCACTGTAGTGAAAAATTCAGAAAACATGACACGTTACCAATATATGGACCAGGTGCAGTTTTTAAAGTTAAACAAAAAAGAAACACGTCAGACAGAAGAGCTGCTCGAGTTCAAATGTTTAAATAATAAGGAAGGGTGTGCAGCCAAAGGACAATTCTTAGAGATTACTGCAGTCAATTCTTTAATTAATCTGTTATTGACTCAAGACAGTGTTGTATATGTAAGACGGCTCCACTTCCTTCTGTGAGCCAACAGGATTTTGATGAGCTTTCGTTACTGGGAGACATCCTGGACAAAACAGTGGCCTCACTACCTACTTCTTATTTCTTCATGCAGCTCAAGAGATAAGAGCCTCAAATCAGGTATTGAGCACTGTGTGTAGTACACGGACTTATGGATTTATTTATGGATTACAACTCTGCATGGTTTAGTTTTACTAAGAAAAGACTGTAAGTCCTAAACAACTTCTAAGATTAAAAAAAATATTAACCATAATCCAAGTTTTAGCAATATAGTTAGGTCTAGAATCAAAAGATAGATAAATAAATACATAAGCATTACTATATTTACCTAAATCTCAGATGAGATTTGTTTCATTTATGTCCAGAGTTCACCTGGAACTGCTCTTGCAACTTCTTTGGCTAAGAAATTAACTGCTACTCTCATCAGCAGCACATTCCTTTAAGGTAATCTCCATTCAATACTATTTCTTTTTTTTCTTTCTTTCTTTTTTTTTTTTACTTAAGGTTCCAATCAGAATCTGTATGGATTTTCTGTAATTCACAACCTCAATGCTTGTTTGCAATATCAGAGGTGTAAAGACTTTTTCAGCTGACTTTCCTAAGCTAAGCATAGCCAGCTGGGTCACGTGCTAGGCAAATCAATGATCAATGCATTCATAAAAAGGTTTACATGAATGACATCCTTGGTTATGTAAAAGCAAAACTTGTTCCAAGGGAAAGGATTTGTCCATAGTACTCAAACAGCATTTAAGCTGCAGCACATAACTGTCTAAGTGTCATCTGATCACTACAAAAAGTAGAATAATGTATGCGGTTCATTACTAGATGTCTATTAAGATTAAGCAGAACAATAATGGAGGTTAAGTGGCAGTGGATTTAGAGGTGTATGATCATTAATAGATTTTAGAAATACAGTGATGCAAAGATTGCAGATTTTGGTCACATTAGCTATTCACATCCCAATACTACTCTTTCAAAAGTAGTGATCTCTGCATTCAGGTAACATTTGTTTGCCATAAAAACAGAAAATTTCTTCAGTTTTTCCATTTGAAAATAAAGACCACATCAAAAACTCAGTACTTGAGTACATAATTCAGAATAGAATCAGAATAATCAGCAAGAACGAAAGGAAAAGTCTCAAGCCTTAGACTTTGAAATACTCAGAATCTCTGATGTAGAACACACAGTAGAACAGTACAACAACTCATGGATGCTGTCAGAAGTTTGAGGTTTGAAATAAATGCCTTTATGGGAATCAGTGAGAAAACATCACTTAGGAGAGATCCAACATTGTATAGGGCCCCTTGTTAAAACAGAGTTCATAATCACGCAGACCTCAAAACTAAGCTGAAACATTTTTTGAAAAGAAGAACGATGAAGTGTTGAGATATTAAATCTCAGTGTCTGTAAAAAGCATATACTTAGATTTAATTTGGCAATAGACAAAGGCAGCATAAAAAAGTAAAAGAAGCAATAGTATCAGTTTCACAGTAGCCGCTTAGCATGTATTATAATCAGCATATCCTGAATATTAGTGCTGATTTCTAGGATTTAAACTTCCCCTTAAATATCTTTTAAAGTAGAATCCAACTGTTCAAATTTCTTACTAAGTGTTTCCTGTAGAGAATCAACACTTTACTCTGAGCTTAATTTCCTCAGGCAATCAGATTTGATTTTTTATATGGTAACGTCAGCCACAAAAAGGGCTCAAGGAGGGAAAAATCTCAAATACCATATGACATCAGATCCTCAGCCTGTGCTTCTTACAGCACAAAAAGTTGTCTGCAATTACAGCGTTGAGTGATTTCTTTCTTTTTCAACCATACCAACAAGCACTTGTGGTAAAGACAGAGATGAATTTTAAAAGATTCCAGCATAAATCTAAAATGTATAAGAAACAAAACTCCCATACTTGAATTGTAAATAATTCACAGGTGACATTAAGTTGTGCTATCACCCCCAAAAAATCTCATCTTGAGATTCAGAGATGTCTGCAGAGCTAACAAGTCATAAATATCTAAGTAAATGTATCACTTCTGTAACTAGTTACCTTCCATCAGTACTGCAAACAACACAGCCAATTTCATGGTCCAGTCTGCAAATATTGTCATGGCTCTGCCGTATATACATCAGATTCCCATCCATCTGATCCCAATTACAACCAAAATATTTAAATTTTGTCCATTCCTGGACATTAAAGAACTAGTCAGGTTCAAAGCTGATGAAAAGCTCTGAAAAATCCCTAAAAAAAAAGGTATTGTTATCCCAACAACCACAGGAAAAACAAACAAAATGTTATTTTTGGTTTTAGGTTTTCAGCCTTCAGCTAATATCACCAGTGTCCTAGAGTCTCACACCCATCCATTAGCCATACAGATGATCTACAAGTCATAACACAGCCAAAGGGCAGTACTAAGACACTTTCCAATTAGCACTAGGGCTGCCTCAGGGGTAGCATCAGTGTTTATGTAAGGACACCATGCAGACAGAATTAGGCTGTAACGCTACAGGAGTGGCTCTCTGCCACATCTCTGTACCTCAGCTTTGAAAGATGGAATGCTTTGTTCTGCCACCTTTCCAATGCCTGCCTGATCTATGGATCAGGACAGGAATGAGGACACGACAGTCAAGACACTGATTCTAATACGAATGGTGAGAAAAAGAAAGGAAAGAAGTAGCACAAATGTTACTCTCTGCCGCTGTAAGAAATATGCTCGCCTTTGGTTCTTGACTCAATGAGTACTAGCAAATGTTTGGCACTCCCTCAATTGGCAACAGTTTTATGAACGATATGGTCCAGGAACAAGGCCTTTCATTCCTCTCAATGGGAAGCAATCAGTTCAGAGAGCCAGATTCCAGCCAACCGAAGGAAATACACCCTAAAATGCATTGATAAATGATCCTCAGCTCCCACTGTTTTGCTCTGGAAACTTGGTTCTTGTTGGCCCTCACTTCTCACTAAGGCAGACATGAATGGAATGAAACTAAGTGGCTGACAGCAGTCAACAGTAAGCAGTTGTCACCAGGTAACACAGTGGGAATCTTGTGTACCCATAAAAAGAGAACTGGAACTTCTGATACTATCATCTAGTTCTAATGGGGCAGGACAGAGGAAAAACAAAAGCATTTGTTCAGCTATCTATGTCTAAATATGTCTATGCCTTCATTGCAAAAGCAATAACAAAATCCCTAACTTAAAATAATGGTAATTGTATCTGAGCACAATAAGGCTATACTCCCACTAGCAAACAGCTGACTATTATACATTATCCAAGAGCATTTCTAGGTGATTTAGCACATATGTACAGTTGCAAATCTGACCTGTATCCATAAGCGCCCACCACTAGCCCTAATCCCAGCATATGTGCAGGTGCACATGGGCACAGTTCCCAACAGGGAGTTTGCATCCCTCCTTGTTCCTTGGAGACTGAGAAAATCTGGTAGCTGCAGATATGCTCTGCCATCTGGCCTTTGGGCATAAGGAATTTTACCAACAACATTTAAACTTGTGGTTCTCTCAGCAACATTGAGCGCAGCACATTTTGCATCTCCCACTGCTTCTGGAAGCAGACCTTCCTCCCAAATGGCACCACTGCCTCAGCTGGTTTCCTCTGCTCTTCTGACCAGGTTATGGGCAGGACTCTTCTGTACTTCACTGCAAAATCATTTCTGCTAAGTAGGTTTCTACCTGTAGAAACATCTGTAAATTCATTCTTAGTTTAGTCAAAAAAAGTTGTGTAAACAGCAACTGATGTCCTCAGTGGAATCAGAACATATTTTGTCTTTGAAAATGTGACTAAGAATGGACTTAAACAGAAGAGGAATCTAGTAATATGAACACTACTAAATGTTTTCACAAACAACATACATTACTAAGTTCTCCATTTGACACTTCAAAAATTATTTTTGTAAAATCTATTTCACAAAACATTTTAAACTGTCAAAGCTTTAACTTGTAAATTACCTCAAAAATTTACTTCTTAAAAAAATTAAAAATATATTTCTAAACTATTTTAACTTCAATTTTATGCGTGGAAAAACAATACTTTAGAAGACAGAGGTGAGTGACCAAAATCAGTGTCTTGTAAAGGCAAGGAAGACAAGAGGTTACCATCGACATCAGATAGGTTGTACAGATGCACTGTCTTCATCATAAAGATTCAGATACAGTGTGCTAAGTCCTAAGGGCTATAAACAGGTGGCTGACACGGAGTGCACCACGGTGGTTTGCCACTTTTTGCAGGAAGATGCTCCAATTCACACCAACAAGGATGTTGGCATCAACAGAATAGTTGGTGGACATTAGACCTGCACCTGACTTGTATTCAAAGATACATGCAGACAGAGCCAAATGCAGAAATGCTGTTCTGTTTGGATTGAGTTCCCTGTGCAGGATGTAAAGCTTGCAGAGGTAACTGAGCCAACCAAGATGAATTTGACTTCACACACAAATGTGTTGTGTTTACACAAACATTAAATGCAATAACATGCCTATTACGACAAGTCTTTTCTCAGACTTTATAATTCTCCATAGACAGCATAAGTAACTAAAAAGCAAGCGCTTGCCAAAAGCTGCTGTGCAGTTACCATTGCCCATGCACTTCTTTTCCATTGCTCTGTTCTCAGCACAGGCATTACCTCAATGAACAGCAGGAATGCTCATTAGGAAAATTCACACAACTCACAAACTAATTTTCCAACATATAGCCTATGTTTGTATGTTCTGCATACATAGTAGACCTTGGATAAATACACTACATGAAACAGTTCCTTCATGGTAATAAGTCAAATGGAAAATATATTTGTCCATAAAACATACACCATCAAAAGGTGCAGGTCTGTATCATCATAAAGATGCACCCTTTAATTTCAGATGGAAATTGCACCTTACTATCTGATGTGGTTGTGCTTTGCTTTTCCCCCTCCACACATTTACAGTGTGAACTTCTCATTTAACTCTTATTGTGCCTTGACCTGCTCCAGAGGAAACCGAATCCATCACTTACAAAATGCTGTCTATGAGAGTGAAGGGGTCCTGCAAGTAATAGTACAAGTAACCTTTCTAGTTACTTTTTTCCAGAATCATAATAGGGCTTTCCTGAGCAGCACGCTGAAAAATAAACACATTTATATCTGAAGTAGAAAACCTGAGTTTGAGTTGTTCTTGAGCACATGGAGCAAACTTCTAGTTCAGCCCCTAGGAGAGTGGGTATATAGCTGTCACATTCTGACTGCAAAGGGTGAGAGAGACAACCAGATTTGCAAATCTCCTCACAGTTACATTAAGGTGAAATGACACTCAAGGTCCATACGTTAAGAGGAAAAAAAGTCAACTTTAATAGGATATTTCTATAAAACAGTTGTGTTTTATGTGTTGGCCCTCCTACAATTATATTCAGCAAAGCTCTGCGGTTTTATAGGAAATTCAAGTCTTGCATTATTTAACACTTCAAGAGAAAGAGAGAAAAAGAGATCACCAGTCCTGGATCCAAGATCAGGTCTGTGAATGGTGGTGTTCTGTGTGGTATAGAATAAAGTAGAAAAATGAGAAAGGCCAGGCCCCCCATCATCTATTTATAGTAACCAAGAAAAGCAAAAGGCTGGAGGAACCATCCCCTATTTAAAGTTGTAGTTGGCTCCAATTCCAGGATTGGTTGGGACACTGGACACCAGTCAAATGAAAGGAGATGACACCAGGCCCCCTCCCATGACTTGACCATTTCTCAAGCATTGTTCTGGACTCTTCCAAGAGGGGCTGAGACATCAGTCAAATTAAGGAAAGGGATACCTGGTTCCTCCATGTGGCTTAATTGTCTCTTGGGGAGTTGTCTGGGCTCAGATTAACAGTCACCTGGGACTCGTCTCTTACAACAGCTATATTCCTACACACAGACATGCTTCATGCTTTATCCAGTCATGCAAAATACTGAATTGGTGCGTAAGGCAGAGACTGAATTCCTGGACTCCAAAAGTTCAGCTTAGAGACACTACTTATGATGCTTGAGATTGCTATGTGCAAAACAAACAAAAAAAGCACACCACAATTCCACACACTTTCTCAAACTAAGGACTTCTATGTACTGCTCAGACTGGTTTTTCCAGTGAATGTAATCCACAAAGCACAGAAGCCACACCTGCCACCTGTCCCATGCCCAACAGAGGCGGCAGCGCCCTTCTTTAGTGAAGCAGGCCAAGCCCTTGTCCTCCACACACTGGAGGAAACAAGTAATAAAGATCTACTGTCTTTGTATCAGAAGACAGTTCTCTATGGAAAGTAACTCCAGGTAAGCAGATAGTCCCTCTAAACTTTGTGGGTTCAGATCCCCACCCCCTGCCCCACACCACCATTGCAACAGCTCTTCCCCAGTGAGAGGCCCTGAGCATCTCATCACTTAACAGCAATCAAAACACCAATGTGCTATTAAATATGTGTTGGCTGGAACCAGGACAGGAATGCAACCTGAGATGTCACTTGACTGAAGAGTGAGCATTTTTTCTAAGAAAAATCTAAGAAAATCTTTTTCTTATAGTATAGTAAACCCTATTTATTTTACTTTTATTTTAAGACACTCCCAATTAGAGAAGCTTTGTAAATATGAAAGTGAGAACTGGGCCCTTGAAAAGCATGTTCTGAGACTAGTTAAATATACTCAAAATGAACTCAGTATCTGACACATGGAACTGTATAGTCTTTAAAGTAAAAAGCAAATGCATGGAATTATGGAAAACAGCTTTACTTTAAATGTAGCAGCCCCACATACTATTGTATGTGGGGCTTTACGGTTCTTCTAACCATTGCCACTTGGTTTTGACTTTAGGTTGTTGGTTGCATTTTTGTTATTAATATGGACTATTTCAGTATGGTTCTTCTCTTGGTTCACATACTTTTTATACAATCTATACATTCTCGAAGAATAATTGAGACTTCTACTGTTATTTAGAATATAGTTTAAAGTTTAATTAAGCTGTACAGGTCTGGTAGGTCAGATTTCTCTAAGCTAGAAAAAGCAGTCAAAGGAGATTCTCACAGAATTCCAACACAGCAAAAACTGCTTTACAAGGAATTAAGCCATTGCAACAAATCCTTATTGACAGGTTAGTGATCCTGCAAGCAAGGCACTATTGTCTAGTGGTGTTTAAGATAAAGCCTCCAGAAATCAATCTGATTCAGTTGCTATTGTTGTTTTTCCCTCAACTTCACAACTGCAAATTTATAGGGGGGTGATATTTTTGTTTGCAAACAGAGAGACACAATTCACCTTCTAAGGCATTCTAACAGTGGTATTTAGTGAGCAGTTACTTCCTAGTAGTTATCATGCTGGCAGCGGAAGTGAGTGGCTTTTCTTTAAAGCAAAGGAAAACAAAATCAATCAATGCAACTTGAATACTCCTGTGTTGACTGTGATGTTGCAATGGCGAGACAGCATCAGAGTGAGACAGAGCTCTGAGCATCAAAAGAGTGAAACCTGGTTTCCCTCATTTCCTGGCAGCAGTGTAAGCACATGTGGCTTCTCAGAACAAGCGCTACCTGCAGTTACTTTGCTCCTATGCTTTCAAGTATTACAGCAGAGAAACTGAAATACCAGATTTCAGGATACCCCATACATTCACTGAACTCCTAAAGAGCTACTATGATGTACAGTGTAACTGATCAGCAGATATACTTCTCAGACACATAAGATCTCACAAAGACTTGCAAGAACTGCTTTCTTGCATGGTACCATAGCCTGCAGATAATGCACTCTTGACAAATTTAGGACATGTTTTAAATCATCAATTGTGCTGAAGCAAAGGGAGTACTTGAACTCCAAGCATCCTTGCAGCAATCCAGTTGAAGTATTAAGTATTTCTTATGCACTGTAAGAATAGCTTCAGTAAGCTATTTTCATGTATTTATACAGTTAATTAATAAATATTCAAATTGACATCCCATTTGGGCAGCTGCTTAACAAGAACAGTATTAACTACAGCAGATTGTGTATTTAAAGCTGGGTGTAAACTTTCGGTATCTTCCTGTTTTGAACCATTAAGGCAGAAAACAGAGTCAGAAAGACATCTGTCATGACAATTTAAGCTTTCAGGCTTGAAACAAAAGAACTTCTGCTTACATGCATCTTTTCTAAGCAAGAAATACAAGTTGTATACTGCAAACAACCACATTTGACATGTCCTGTATAGCTGTAACATTGAGAAATCAGGCATTTCTGACAGTAGTTATTCAAGAAGCATCCACACTGGTGCGAACCATGAGACACAGTGATCATAATTCTTAGCAGTGTTCCCAGCATGAATTACCCCAGTGAGAAAAACTGTCAGATGATGCCGCTATGTTATTTCCACACAACTATGGATCCCATAAACAGCGTGTGCTCATTTTCAATTTCATTCTGATTTGTAAAAGTGAGCTTATTTCATAAGCTGTATGGGACAGAAGCAGAAGACAAATGAAAGAACACACAAACTGATCCTCAATCAGTTATAGGCACGGTCCTTTGGAGACAGGTACACCAAATGAAAAGTAGATATTGTTAATCAAAACCTACTACATTCAAATTTTAGAATCTCAGACCAGAACACTGAGCATGCAAACCATAGGTGGGAAACAGATTTTATGCCGAAGTAAGTTTCACAGCAGTTTTTAGATCTAACAGAGTGTATCACATAATACGCTAGCCTGCAAAATGACAGTTATTAACCACTCAATCGCAGTGCTCGCTAGATGTAAATGAAGAGTGTGTTCCTCCATACAAATGCTGTCTGACGTTTCTGAGCAGAGACTCCTAGATAACTGTACTGCACCCTAACAAAATCACTTTTATCCAGTTTAGTCATAGATGACTGGAAGAACAGGTCACATGCTTGAGTGGAAGTCCAAGGTTTCAGTCATCAGTAATGAATTTACAACAGCTGCAGACAGTAGCACACTGTTCACGTCATGTGCAGCAAGCCAAAAAAAAACATTGTGTGAGCATTACTGAATTACAAAAGACCATCCTTGAACACACTAGAAACGTTGCCATAGTGCAAGCAAAAATATGTATCAAACATTCTGTATTTGAATTAAAATTTGGGTCTATTCTCTGAAATAGAATAAGTGCAATGCTAAGATTTGGAATGGATTCTGCTATACCTTCTTGAGTTTGCCAGTTTCAAACTAACAGCACTAAATTCATAGTTACAGTTACTGTTTCTCTATTAATTTGGGCCTCAGAATGCTTGCAAGTTTTCTAAAACTTTAATAGATCAAACACTTGAACAGTAAAATCACTTCCATGTAATCTGTAGAAATGACTTGTAGAGCAATGTACAACATAAACAGAATGACAGTAGTGCTGTTCTCACAACCAGGCTCAGGACTGTGTTATGGCAATAACATGTGCCAGTGGGAGTCACATATCCTCCCACGTTCCTCTCAGGTATAAGAACATAATATATTGAATTTGGAGTGTGCTTTCCTCTTATATTTACCAAGCTGTAACTAAATCTCTCTGTGTATGTACAAACTCCCTGCATAAACTGAACAATTTGAGCATGTATATAGATTTTAATGAGTACTTTGTCACATTTATCCTTTTAATCTCAGTGTACTAATACATCTAAGTTCTTCAAACCACCTGCTCTGGTAACATCTGGGTATTTGAGAAATGGCCACGTAGATCGTACACCAGACCATTCAGCCCCATGTCTTGTCTCTGATAGCAAGTTAGCAGTAGGTGCCTAGAAACTGTGTGTAAGCTAAAAGCAAAAACACTCACCACCAACAAACAAAATATACCAGCCTTCCAAACCCCTCCCTCCCCCCCAAACACACACACATAGGACAAACCTAACATGGTATTTGCCTAGAGTATGATCCAACCTCCAGCAACTCAGCAACTTGCAGCTTGGTCTTCCTAGAACGGAAATGGTATCTTTGCATTTATTAGTAAGCAATGGATTTCTCGGCCATTAATTCCTCACTTTTTGAACACTTTTTAACTTCCACAATGCATTGTGATAGAGTTCCACAGTCCAACTGTGCAATAGTAGTTGTTCTGAACATCGCAACAACTGGAAGAAGACATTATCAGGCCAAAGGAACATTACAAACCTGGCACAGCAGTGCAACGTTACTGTTAAGTCTTTATGACAGCTAATACAGAATGGGTACAAAGAAGTTCCTCACTGCAAAGCATCATCAACACGCTTCTCAGACTTCCTAAAAGAGATAAAATCTCAAAAACTTTAAAGGCGAATTTTCATTTTTCTTTGGCTTGCTGATACCATCTATCCCTCTTTCACCATAGCCAAGGAAACTAGACAGGCTGTGAGTGATACAGGATTTTGCTGCATCAAAACTAACAATCTCTGTTCATATTCCTTAATGTTGCACCCGTGACGTTGACTATCTTGCAGAATATATAAATGATCTTTTATAAGATACTTTTATAAGATACTTTCCTGCACTTAGGCCACAATAACCCCATGCAGCGCTATAGGCTTGGGGCTGAGTGGCTGGATGACTGTGAAGAGGAAAGGGACCTGGGGGTGTTGGCTGATGCTTGGCTGAACATGAGCCGACAGTGTGCCCAGGTGGCCAAGAGGGCCAATGCCATCCTGGCCTGCATTACAAATAGTGTGGCCAGCAGGAGCAGGGAGGTAATCATCCCCCTGTACTCAGCACTGGTGAGGCCACACCTCGAGTATTGTGTTCAGTTTCAGGCCCCTCACTACAAGAAAGACATTAAGGCCCTGGAACGTGTCCAGAGAAGGGCAACAAAACTGGTGAGGGGTCTGGAGCACAAGTCTTATGAGGAGCAGCTGAGGGAGCTGGCATTGTTTAGTCTGGAGAAGAGGAGGCTCAGAGGAGACCTTACTGCACTCTACAACTTCCTGAAGGGAGGCTGTGATGAGGAGGGGTTTGGCCTCTTCTCCCAGGCAACAAATAGGACCTGAGGAAATGGCTGCAAGTTGTGCCAGAGGAGGTTTAGATTAGACATAAGGAAAAACTTTTTCTCTCAGAGAGTGGTCAGGCACTGGAATGGCCTGCCCAGGGAGGTTGTGGAGTTGCCGTCCCTGGCAGTGTTCAAGAGGCGTCTGGATGAGGAGCTACGAGAGATGGTTTAGTAGCTTGTGGTAGCAATGGTAATGAGAGGATGGTTGGACTAGATGATCTTGTAGGTCCTTTCCAAACTTGTGAGTCTATGATTCTATGATTAAGTGCTCTTTCAGAAAATATAGGGGCGTCAAAAAAGAAAAGCTGGAAACTTGTTAATCAGAACTATGAGTCTTACAAAAAACACTTAATGATTCCTCTAACAGGACAGATCCTCAGCTCAACTGCCTCTCAAGAGCTAAGGCATCGACACTATGTGAAAAGTTTTGAAGAACTATCATTGAAAGAGCTGTGAAGTTGTGCTCAAAAGAACTGCTTGCTTTCTAAAGGCAGTTTCAAAGCAAAACCTGGTAGTTGGGAATGATGCAAAGTAATTGTTCACAAAAGACCAAGTAAGACACCGGAAAAAAAAAAAAAAAAAGCTTTGAAAGCACAATTTATGTCCATGTTTTCAAATCAGGCTTTCTGGAATTGAAAGACAGATGCAAAAAATAATGAGCAACAAAGGATTTCTTTTTTCTTTCAGAAGCAGTGTTAACCACTTAAGAAGAACATCAAAGGGCAGAGAATTTGTTTGAAGAAGGCATTGTAATCTTCAAAATATTTTATTTGATCTTTTACAAAACTGTAACGTTTCCTTGCATGTAAATAGAAGTGGTGGCAATACAGGAGATGTAAACTTCCCCAAACCATTCAATGCAGAGTATAATTGTACAAGTTCTTCTGTGTTTTCCAAAACGCCAATGCAATTTCAGCTGACAAAAATAATTAGGAATTCTTATTACTGTTTTGGTGATACGAGAAAACTGAAGAACAGATCCAAGGACTCAGCTTGATTTGTTTTACATTTTTTATGGTCTCAAAAATTACGCATTGGTCAAAAAAATGTATCTTCTTAAGAAATACTTCATCAAAAGAGTAACCTGTGCAATATGTAACTAAATGATCTAAACCAGGCTCACTGTATTTGCTAATGGTGGGCTTTGACACTTGTTTTTGGCCCATAAAACATGTCCAATACACCATGAAAATGCTGTATTTCTACACAGGAAAGAGTGCATTTTCTTAAAAAAAACCAAACCAAACAACAAAAACCAAAACAAAACCAACAAGGATAGATCTTAATAGTAAAAACCACCTTAAGCTTTCTCTCCAAGATAAATAATTCAATTTTTCTGTCTTAGTATAGAACTAACTCTACTTTATAATTCATTTTTTTCTTTTTGCCAATCATTGATTTTTCTGCTGTAAGAAGCAGAGTAACAGATTTTTTTTTTTATAAGCAAAAAATTGATTGATTCCAGAACAAGGTTACTCTGAGAATATCTATGAAACAATGATCTAATTATAGCTTTCCACATATGAAACAGGAAAGTTAAAAAAAACAAAACTTAAAATAATCTGCAACTGCAATGCAAAACACTCCAAAACCTTCAAATACTAAAAATGCCTTATTTTGGGCAAATGAATGGTGAAGAAAAAGTACTTTCATCGTTAATTGCTCTTAAGGACATTTGTTTAAAGACCTCACACACACACACACACACATACACACACAAAAATACTGTAACTTCATTACAATACTTTTGTAGATTACTCTGAAGTCTGTGCTGTTTTCTTTGTTTCAACTCTTCCCCCTCCTTTTCATGCACACAATGCCTTACAGAACACACTGGTGGTGAAGTAAAACAAAACAGCCTTTAGAGATTGTTTTATTAAGATAATTTTACATGAACAAAAGCATATAAAGTCATAATCTAAGGCTGTATTATATAAGGCAAACTAGGTAATTACAGGCATGCAAGCTTGACATCAGCCCTAGATATATATGGTACTTGATAAATAAAGGAAGAATGTGTAATTAATGTCAACCAACAATGACTTATGGTAACTAGATACCATCAGAATAACCTGATATTTTTACGCAATTACAAGTTTAATGAAATTAATTATCTATACAGGTTTCTCTGTGCCATTTTATACAGAATTGACATTTTGATTAAGAGAATAAAACACTAAAATTAATTTAACTGATATGTTTCAAAATATTATTTCCTACACAGATTAATCAAATTGTACTTTCCAAGCTGGTATTGCAGTGATCATCACTTAGCCCTTTGATATGCAAAATAGTTATTAATTTTCTGGAATAAAGAGTAATTGCTCATCAGCTCCAAAGAAGGCAAAAAGTCTGGGGAAGAGAAAAATAATGAAATGAACAAGTTACTGAAGAACCCATACAAAAAGCTTGCTCAATAGAGATAAAAAAAAAAATCACATAATATGCACTTTTAGAACAGCCAAAAATACAGTTGCAGCTTAAGAAACAAGTGCTATACATACAGGAAGAAGAAACCAGAGCCATACATACAGGATTCTGAACAGGGTGGCAGTAATTAGAAAGGACTGAGGCTTTCAAAAGGTAATAAGAGGAACAGAAGACGTACAGGAAACATTCTTGTTGAATGTTTAAATAAATTCACCGGTATCAATGCAACCAAGCACAATGCATCACTTCCGTAGTTAGCACTGATGACATATGAACGACATTACGCATCACTCTGTCTCAATGGAAGTTATCTTCCACACACTTTAGAAGCCCCCCTAGACTCCCTTCATCTGCACTGTTCTGTATTTCCAGCATATATCAGTAAAGCTGAAGTCCTCCATGAGAACAAGGGCTGGCGATCATGCAGCTTCTGCCAGCTGCTCATATAATGCCTCATCTGTTTCCTCATCCTGGTTTAGGTGGTCTATAAAAGACTCCCACCAGGATGTCCACCTTTCTGGCCCTTCCCCTGATCCTTACCCATAGAGATTTAACCTTAACATTCCCAGCCCCAAGCTCAACAACATCAAAACACTAACAGAGAACCACGCCACTATCCCTCTTTTCTAGACTATCCCTTCTGAAGAGCTTATAGCCATCCACTGCACCACTCCAGTGTTGGGAGCAATCCCACTGTGTTTCCATAATGGCAACTAAGTCACAGTTTGCCTGTCGCACCATCGCTTCCAGCTCCTACTGTTTGTGGCCCATGTTGCGTGCCTTGGTGAAGATGCGCTACAGATAAGCCCCTGGCGTCACCCCCACTCTTGTCATCATTCCCCTGGGCTCATCTCCAGCGGACCTGGTTTTAACCACATCCACCTTCATAACTAGTTTAAAGCTCTCTCAACGAGCCCAGCCAGAACTACCAACAAAGGCATAACTCTTAGTTAGCAACTTTACAGGATTATTATAATTGGTATACAACACCAGACCTCACCCATGCTGTACAGATGTTTCCAATGGGCATTAAAATACCATGGCCTTACTAATGCTCTAACCTTTACCGAACGCAGACAAATTTCTAGCACAAATTCCAGAAAGAAAAAAAAGAACCCCAACACTAAATATTTTACTGGCAGGAACTCAAGCAGTTTGCAACACTGCAAATTTTACGCCCTTTAAAATTCCCCATAATCACCTGCAAAAGATGCTGAAGGTGGACAAAATGTTTAGAAAGCTATGAGAATCTCAACAGTGACGTTCAAGACATATAATGCTGATACAAAACAGAAAAGAAACACAGCGCCCCCACAGCCCAGAAGGCCGCATCAAAAGAAGCGTGGCCAGCAGGCCAAGGGAGGTGACCCTGCCTCTCAGCTCAGAAAAAGGCTCCTAATGACACGTGAAACCATACTTCAGCTTTACAGCATTTTGTGACACCAAAAGGTAGAATTACATTTCTGTGTGAGGGAAAAACAGCTGTTCACCTATGAAACAAGATTTCACCACCTTCCAATGAGTTTTCTGATAACTCTCAGGTTCAGCAAAAGAAGGACCTTGGGGCTCAGATGATGCAATTCCTTCATAAGTGGTTTTTGCTTACAAATTTCAACTCTCACATATCAGTAAAGCATTCATGTATTTACTGGTTTGAGAAACTAACCATGGTACTTTTCTGTATTGAAAAGAGCAACCTTTGACTATCCAGCTAAACAACAAAAAGTACAGTTAAAGCTATTCAAGCTGTAACTAAATAATGCTCTTGTGAGAGAAATATCTTCAATTTAAGTAACATCTGTTTCAATGGTCTTTCTATGGACCTATATAAAAAGCTTACGAGAAAAAGCTTGGAGAAAAAGTACAGTAAGTGCTTTTGGCTGAAAACATTTTGAGACAGCTACCAAAAGTTTAAGCTTTTGACTCATCCAGGGTTGGGCCCTGTTTGTGAAACAGCTTGAAAGACTCCAAGTTAATCTCCATTTTAAACGTGTCAGTGTGAATTAACTGAAGTCAACTTCTCAATTTTTACAATCAACATATTTGAAGTTTGTTTAAAAAGTGTCTTAAGTGCTCCACAGCTGCAGCATCAGCAACCACCCCAGTTTCATGGTGTAGGGATGAATGCATAATGTCAGAATGATCCTTTCTTTTACACACAATGCTCAATAAGGCTGATGCACTGAGGAGCACGTCTAGCACCTGCCTCTTTAAAAAGACTGAGACACTACTATAAAGATCACAGTGAAGAAGCCCAAAGCTCCAAGGCATCAGTTTCTGCTGGCTGTAAATGAAGACGACCAAAAAGCCCATTATATTAAAACAACTGCAGGGTGCCTAACGCTAGATAAAACGCTTCCTGACACGATCTGTTGCCAAAGAAGATATGCCTATGGAACCACATGGCTACACCACTTCACAACTGCCTTGTTAGGCAGCTAGGGAAGACAAAGAGAAGACTACACCAGAAACAGTGAGTGCCTCTAGAGAGACGCATTCATGATGTACCAGTCTGGAAAAGCTTCAAGGAACAGAATCCTTTCAAAAGTACAAAGTTGTGTGTTTGTCTTTGAAAGCAGCGTCCAGAAATAGCACATCAAGTGAAGTTTCTTCCTGAAAACAAAGTGCTTCTAAGATCTCTTTAGTATTAAATACCATTGAAACATATCTAAAATCAAAAATATCCAAATACATATATTTAAAGGGAAATGTTATTTCCCCTTTTCTTATTTTAAGCATTTGAGATGCCTACGCTCTTCCTTACTCAGGCTTTTCATTGATGTCATTCCAAGAAACAAACTGAATAAACAAAGATGAACATGTGGCAGAAAAGGTAAAGTAACCATCAGTGTGAAGAATCAGCTTCTGCTAAAACGTTTGAAAATCTCTGATATGAAAAATCTGATTTACAAGATGACACCGATTTGAAGCTTTGAGAGCATTATATATTCCCAAAATAATGAAGTAAGCATCAGCGTAAATACTTTATGAGCATTAAATTCTGCATTTAAGGTAGGAAAACTTGAGTATTTAAGAGCTCCCCCAAAAGTAATCACATAAAACAACTTCCTCCTTCATCCCAAGCAGCATCTGACAAAGTTCATGCTCCTGCTAAAAACTGAAAATGTATGTTATTCCAGTGCTACACGAAATCTAAAGCACATCCTCATGTCAATTTACATTAATTTCCACAATTCTAATAAAGGTAGAATTACTACAAATTATTATTCTCGTAAGTGCCAAAGTAGTTGGGGAAAATGTGACTATCTTACCGCTACGTTTCCACTGCACTTTGGGGACTGGCAAACACCTGTTATTCTGTTTGGAATCAGCACATCATCCCAGCAAGATGGGCCCTTCGGAGAAAAATAAAACATATGAGAGGGTTTTTATACACTTAATAAGTAAACATATAAAAATTGGTTTTGTTGCCTCTTTTCCTGTCCCCATTCCTTTTAAGAGTTTTTTTAGAGAACTTTATTAATTTAATGTTGTAAGAATACAATCAGATGACAATATTCATGAGTAAAGTTCAGCCATTATCATATGCAGCCCCTCCATTCTGCATTCAACACTGTGAGCAGGAGTCAAACAGGAGGTGTCTTCTCAGCTTAAAACTGTGAACAAATTGTCATTAAAAAGCTACACAGACTTATCTTCTGGTTGGCCTATAGTTCACTGAAGGCAAAAAGGAGAAAAAGAAGGACACAAAGGTTGGATATGGAATACACAGCTAGAAATACCGGCGCATAACAAAAAACAGGTTAAGTAGCTTTTCTCTATTTTCCTGTTTAAGTAAGTAACTGTTCATCACTAAGTACACTAGAAAATAAAAAAAATAAATAAATTTAAAGTTTACTATTAGCATCATTTATATTTTACATCTGCAAAATATTTTAGTTAACGTGAAGATATATCAAATAGGAATGCATATACAAAAACACGTATTGGAGCACTCATAAAAATACCAGCTAAGAGATTTCAAAAGTTAACACTAACAGCATTTATTTTAATATTAAATCTCACATCAGTTAACATTTAATCTGTAGACAATAAAAATTAGCCAGGCAAGTAGATATGAAGCATAAATAAACCTACACATATGGAAAAGAGCAACTAATAAAATACCAATAAAATATTTAATACTCTTAAATCTCAAGAGCGTTTGGGATCAAAATGCCATGCAGTATTCAAAATCCACTTATGTCCTTGAGTGGCAAATGGAAAGATGGAGGTTCTGAAGGTATTCTTTATTTCTTTCCTAAAAATTACTAAAATGTGATTGACTTTGCTGATCTGTACTAAGCACTCAGGTAGCATTTAGATGGAATTATCTGTCATACCTCCTACATATCATTCCTGAATTTTAAGTTCTCAAAATCCATCATATATATATACAATCTGTGTTTATTTTAGCAGTGCATATCACTTAATATTAACGAGCATTTAATTCTATCTGCTACTTCACTGACTAGTAATTGAGTATCCTAAGATCTTCACTCTGCATTTCTTCAATCAGACATCATTTTTTATTCTACTGAAGTATTTATCATGGAAAATTATTGTACTATACACCTTTTCATGCAAACCACACCATGAACAGTATTTGTTTGTATTGAGGAATGCCACTGTTCAGCTAACTCCCCTATGAAGACTGGTCATTTAAGCTCTCCTTTCGTTCAATAAATTGCCTGTCCATGCAAAACTCTTATATGACAGTTTAGTCTCCTTAAAGCCACTAATTAGGAAATTATATCAATATCTTTTGGAAATTCAAGTACCTTGTAATAACTGTTATGTCTCATTCACACAGTTGTTTATACTTCCAGAGAACTCTTAAGAGGAATGCTGTAAAGTCATGTCCAAACCTTCAAAAAGGCCCAAGTTATCCTTGATATCACACACTTACATATTCACAGATTCTCCACATTAGCATATTTTCTTATACATCATTCAATCCAAGTTTCAGATTTACTAGTCTCGACTTCCTGGATTTGTCCTGAAACTTTTCTCCATTCTTTTAAGCATCAGCTTCAGCATGCACTTACCCGTCTTATGACACCAGAAGGATTTTGTGAAAGAGATTTTAAACTCCAAGTTTTGCTATTTCATATTGAGTCTTTTGGAACTCTTGAGCACTGTCTAACTCTGACTATGTTTGTTCCTTCCCTTTGCCCCAGTAACTGTCCTTACCAACAACAGCTACTGTGCCAAACCCACAGAGGGGTTTCTAACGGGTACTTCCTCCATTCCTCCATCGCATACACGCTTGTTTATTCCCATAAATAGATGAACAGGCTAAATCTGATTTTTGTTATACTTTAAAATTACTTGACAGTTTTCCTGCTGTTAATATGCTCTTAATACTACAAACGAGGTACGCTGCATGATCTCCCCTTGCAGGTTATTTCAACAGCTTTTCCGTAAGACACTCTGGCAGCACCTAAAAGCTTAATCTTGGGATCATGGTCTGACTCGATGCTTACCTAATTTACACTGAAGCAATTTAAATATCCCATTATAATTTTTTTCACACGCTTCTAAGCTTTTGGTTTACTGAGCACATTAGACACACTACCATCATCCGGTCAAGTGGCTGCTAATGGGACTCTTACATTTTCCCTTTTCAAGTATCCACAAAGATACTGTGCTACTTGTGGACTTGTCAAACACAAGCAAGACTAACAAGGTAACATTCTATAAAATTGTACCCCTGTACTCAGCTCTGGTGAGGCCGCACCTTGAGTACTGTGTCCAGTTCTGGACCCCTCACTGCAAGAAAGACATTGAGGCCCTGGAACGTGTTCAAAGAAGGGCAACAAAGATGGTGAGGGGTCTGGAGCACAGGCCTTATGAGGAGCGGCTGAGGGAGCTGGGATTGTTCAGTCTGGAGAAGAGGAGGCTCAGGGGAGACCTTATTGCTCTCTATAACTACCTGAAGGGAGGTTGTAGTGAGCTGGGGGTCGGCCTCTTCTCTCGTGTAACTGGTGATAGGACTAGAGGGAATGGTTTCAAGCTGTGCCAGGGAAGATTCAGGCTGGATATTAGGAAATACTACTTCTCTGAAAGAGTGGTCAGGCACTGGAATGGGCTGCCCAGGGAGGTGGTGGAGTCACCGACCCTGGAGGTGTTCAAGGAACGTTTGGATGTTGTGTTGAGGGATATGGTTTAGCGAGAACCATTGGTGATAGGTGGATGGTTGGACTAGATGATCTTATAGGTCCTTTCCAACCTTAGTGATTCTGTGATTCTGTGATCTATCCTTCTTCCTTCATAGTCCCATTTGTTTGCATGCATTTATTAATTCCTCTAAATTGGAAAAATATGTTTCAAGTATTTTCATTTATCTTTGGATAATCCTCATGTAATTTACGTTCTGGAAGAGGGCGCTACAAAAGAAGGGCAAGTAGTAAGAAGAAAGAGTGCTTTAGAATTTTTCTTTTTTTTTTTTTTAAACAAACACATCCTAACGCCCACAATATTTTCTGTTAATAATATCAACAGTAAATCTTCCTGTTCTATCACTCCTTATTAATCATTAATTCTGCTTTTACCTGCATGATATTAAGATGTTCAAAGCCAACAGTGTTATACCAGTACACACACAAGACTCCCACAATTGCTACACAATAAGGTAATTTAAGAGTTTCATGAGTAAAAGTGATTCTGCAAATTTTATTGGCTATGGCACTGATTATGCTGATTCCATAAGTAGAAAATATTTCAAGCCAAAATTTTTACATTTGTTAGTCCTTTAACTTCACTAGAATTATTTGAATAGAAAGGTTCCCAAGTATTCAATAGTTTGCAGGACCAGGTCAATAATCAGAAAAAAACTAAGAAGTGATTATGCCACGGTCTCATAGTATTTGCAAATGCAGCAGCTGATTTGAAAATATAATCAAGAAAATATCATTACAGAAACCAGAACAGAATTCATGTAATATTCACTCTTGTTAGACTTCAATAACTACAACTAGCATGAGATCAAATCCAAATATGTTTGATATAGCAATACCATTTTATTTACTGAGCGGAACAATAATATTACTCAAGTTTCTTGGTCACTTTCCTGGGGTCCCATCTACAAGGGAAAGGTGGTGCACTACGTGGCATGGTGTGAACTTACTTCTCTCACATGCTGCAATCATTTCCTTTAGACATTTCTCATTCACATGAATAGTTTTCACATAAACCAGCTCTGTTTGAAATGAGAACGTGTCCTCTTTCACTTAAAGCACATTAAAAGCATATGCACAGTGAACTAGTATCATAGTCCCACACTATCAGCAACTATTCAGCTGTTCATTCAATGTAGCTTACAGCTTCCTAATATAAGAATACAACATACGCTTCTTTTCATTATGTGCAGCAAAAGGCATACAACCTAAAAGAAAGTCAGATGGTATTTAGCTCTTCTGATAACCTTACTTAGACTTAGCCTTAACTCAACAGTATTTCATCTTTGCTCCAACAAGTGGTCAAGTTCTTGAGGGACAAATTGATCCAACAGCAAAAGTCCAAGAGGCACACACAAAATATCCTGGTTTTGTGTCTGACTGTGAGAAATATGAAGAACAAGAACAAATATATATGTATTGGAAATATACATACACACACACACACACATATATATATGCACATATATATATATATATATATAACACCACCACAACCTCCATCCATGCTTTACTTTCCACATTTTTAATACCAGCAATTCTCCTTTCCCAGATATGTGCTTGGCAATCTTGATGGCCATATTTTATTATTAGTGAGAATGCAATGTACTTAAAAGATTTAGTGTTTGAGAATTTTAGTTTTCCACCTTCAGAAACCAGAAAAAAAAAGACATATCACAGAATCACAGAATCGTAGGAGCTGGAAGGGACCTCCAGAGATCATCGAGTCCAACCCCCCTGCCAAAGCAGGTTCCCTACACCAGGTCGCACAGGAGGGTCTTGAATATCTCCAGAGAAGGAGACTCCACAACTTCCCTGGGCAGCCTGTTCCAGTGCTCCGTCACCCTCACCTTAAAGAAGTTCTTGTGCACATTGGTGCGGAACTTCCTATGCTCCAGTTTCTGGCCGTTTCCCCTTGTTCTGTCTCCACACACTGCTGAAAAGAGTCTGGCCTCGCCACTTTGCCCCCCACACCTTAGATATTTATAGACCTGGATCAGGTCCCCTCTCAGTCTTCTTTTCTCAAGGCTAAACAGACCCAGTTCACTTAGCCGTTCTTCATAGGGGAGATGCTCCAGGACCTTCACCATCTTTGTGGCCCTCTGCTGGACTCTTTCCAAGAGATCCCTGTCTTTTTTGTACTGGGGAGCCCAGAACTGGACACAGTACTCCAGATGAGGCCTTACCAGGGCAGAGTAGAGGGGGAGGATCACCTCCCTCGACCTGCTGGCCACGCTCTTTTTAATGCAGCCCAGAATGCCATTGGCCTTTTTGGCCACAAGGGCACACTGCTGGCTCATGGCCAACCTGTCGTCCACCAGGACACCCAGGTCCCTCTCTGCAGAGCTCCTCTCCAGCAGGTCATCCCCCAACCTGTACCGCTGCATGCAATTATTCCTCCCTAGGTGCAAGACTCTACACTTGCTTTTGTTAAACCTCATCTGGTTTCTTACCGCCCAGCTCTCCAGCCTGTCCAGGTCTCGCTGAATGGCAGCACAGCCTTCAGGTGTGTCAGCCAATCCTCCCAACTTCGTATCATCAGCAAACTTGCTGAGGGTGGCCACTATCCCCTCATCAAGGTCATTGATGAAGATGTTGAACAAGACCGGACCCAGCACCGACCCCTGGGGAACACCGCTAGTTACAGGTCTCCAACCAGACTCTGCACCGCCAACGACGACCCTCTGTGCTCTGCCAGTCAGCCAGTTCTCAACCCACCTCACTGTCCACTCATCTATCCCACACTTCCTCAGCTTTGTTATAAGGATGTCGTGGGAGACAGTATCAAACGCCTTGCTGAAATCAAGGTAGACTACATCCACTGCTCTCCCCCCATCCACCCAGCCAGTGACAACATCATAGAAGGCTACCAGGTTGGTCAAGCATGACCTCCCCCTGGTGAACCCATGCTGGCTACTCCTGATAACCTCCTTTTCTTCCAATTGTCTGGAGATGGCATCCAGCACAAGCTGTTCCATCACCTTTCCAGGGACAGAGGTGAGGCTGACTGGCCTGTAATTACCTGGATCTTCCTTCTTGCCCTTTTTGAAGACCGGAGTGACATTGGCTATCCTCCAGTCTTCAGGCACCTCCCCCATTCTCCAAGACCTCTCAAAGATGATAGAGAGCGGTTCAGCAATCACCTCTGCCAGCTCCCTCAGCACCCGTGGATGCACCCCATCGGGTCCCATGGATTTATGAACATTGGTGTTGCCTAGGCGCTCTCGGACCGCCTCTTCCCTGACTAAAGGGAAGTCTTCCATTCCCCAGACCCTCTCACTAACCTCCAGCGTCCGGGATTCCTGAGGGAGAGCTTTTTCACTGAAGACAGAAGCAAAGAAGGCGTTCAGTATCTCCGCCTTCTCAGCATCCCCCGTTACCAGAACACCCCCCTCACTTAGCAGGGGACCCACATTCTCCCTAGTCTTCCTTTTACTGTTAACATACTTAAAAAAACCTTTTTTATTATCCTTTATCTCCTTTGCCAGGTTCAATTCCAGGCGGGCTTTAGCCTTCCTCGTCGCATCCCTGCAGGCCCTGACAACATTTCTATATTCTTCCCAAGTGGTCAGACCCTTTTTCCACATTTCATGGACCTCCTTCTTCCCTTTGAGTTTGCGCATGAGCTCCTTACTCATCCACACAGGTCTCCTGCCACCCTTTCCCGATTTCTTGCTCACAGGGACGCACCGATCCTGAGCTTGGAAGAAGAGCTGTTTAAATGCAGACCAGCTATCACAGGCCCCCTTACCTTCTAACACCCTAGCCCACGGGATAGCTCCAAGTAGGTCCTAGAAGAGATCAAAGTTGGCTCTCCTAAAGTCCAGGGTAGCAATCCTACTTTTTGCTTTGCTTCTTCCACTCAAGATCTTGAACTCCAACATCTCGTGGTCACTACAACCCAAGCTGCCCCCGACCTTTACTTCCTTAACAAGCCCTTCCTTATTAGCGAGCATAAGGTCCAGTAACACCCCTCCCCTCATCGGTTCAAGGACACATGTCCTTGAAAAACACTGAACTATGAGTGTTAATGTTTCTTCAATGACAGCACTACTAAGCTTCATTGCTGTTATTGCGCCAAAATAGAATTAGGAATTTTGGTGAGATAAGCACTTCAAAATGCAATTTTTTTGTTGCTCTTTCTCAAGTCTTAGAAAAGTCTGTCAAACTGCAGGCCAGTCAATCACTTGTGTTGTTACAATTCTGCATGCTCTAGTGCTTGTAATTATTAGTTTATATTAATCAAGAACATGCTGTGAGAAGGACAAAGCCTTCTGATTGCAAGATTAAACCGACTGCCCCCTTAAGCATAATCACAGAGAAAAGCTATACAAGAATATACCAGAGCAGACATTTTCTGGTGTACAAAATAAGAAATCAACAAAATTAAGAACTATAGGAAGAACACCAGTATATTACTGAATTTAGAAAAGATGATCTCAAACACAGTTGAATATTTCCCATACAAACTGGCACGGGAATTTTCATGCTTTGGGAATATGGTAGCTGTTCTTTACTTTTTTGAATGGCAAGACATGGAAAAAAAATTAAAAATCAGCAAATGGCACATCGGATTTGAACTGAAGCTCCTACATAGTATATGAAGGACAGGGATGATGGAGGTGATTTTTTCCACGTATGAGGGAAATACTGGAAACCCATAAACATTCTGCCGTGTACTGTATTGGTGGACTGCAAAACAGACAGTACACTGTACTCCCAGTATACTTGCCATCCCATAGCCAGTAACTGACTTCATATTGTAGAACCATAAATGGATTTCAGCCAAACACTTAACAAGAAGAAAATCTCTGCAAACAGAAGTAGTTTTAGAGATCTCAGATGACAAATTATTCAACGTGAAGTTGCTGACAGAATTGTTGACCTGTGAAGTCAGGAAAAGGTCAGAAACAGAGGTCAGCAATGGAATCCAGTGACTCATCAAAGACTCTGAATCATTTAAAAGGCTGAAAACTATCCTTATACTTAATGCTTTGTGTTTTTCCTGCTTTATATTCTCCCCTAGTGAACAATATGCAGCAGAATATCATTAAAACACATCTTTGTACCTGCTAATACCTACATGAGAGACATAACTCATGAAAATGTTGAGCAAATGACCCAACCAAAGGACAAGTATTAATGCAAAAAGATTTTTAAAGTAATGTAAGAAACAATTCTAGGCACCTGAGAGGGTTTAAAGTCAGCATAGTCACTGAAGAAGGGCTAAATCTAATGCAAGCCATGCAAGCACATTTGCAAAATACTGTCTAAATGAGAGTATATGAGGAGTTAGCACTTGCACGGTGCCCCCTCTCAGCTTCCTTTAGTAGCTTGAGGAAATGAGAAGGCTCCTCAAAATGCAAGGATTACTTGAAAAAAACAAACAAACAAACAAAAAAAGCATTTTTGTCATTCCATAGTGGTAACCTGGCGTAGATAACCCGGCTGTTAACTGCTTTCAGTTTCAGTATGAGAGGAAATTCTGGCCCCCAGACACAGTAGCAGCTGAGAACCATCTTTTTTTTTTAATTATTATTATTATTGGTTTTGCTCATTAAAACAATAAAGCACATGCATAGCTTCATTCATATGAAAAAATAATACTGAAGTACAGTTAATCACATTTTAAGCCTTCACAAGATTGAATCTACTAGTTTGATTTATACTGTTATCTTAATGATGAAATTTTCCTTGCAGAGTGCTCAACTTACTTAGCAAATTGACAGTTTTATGTCAATAGTCATAAGTCATTGGAAATGAAGTAGCTGACAAATTGCTGAGCCACATGAAGTTGTGTAATTAGGAAGACTCCCTGTATGCTAGTCATTTCAAATCAGAGATCAGAGAATAATATACCTATGTGAAAATGCAGGTAACTGCAGTGAAATAATTTATATCATTATTTTATAGATCATTACTTTCCCTTTCTAATTATAGGTATCATTGCCTGAAAAAAGCCCATTAAGACATTTTTTAAAAGTTCTGGTTTTTATTGTTTCATATTTTGTTCTAGGACATGGATTTGTAAGTGTAATCCCACTGATTAAATAACAAGGCTTCATAGAAAGACATTTAGATAAAGGTCTCCAGAATCCTTTCTATATAAGAAGTATTTTAAAGTAGGCACTCTGTTGCCAGTTTCTGTGTAGTATGGGCATAAAACTGATTGTTAAAACTACAAAAGAAATGTCCAAAAGAACCCCTTCCCACCAAAAAGGGGAGAAAAGAATAAAAAGCTGCACCTGAGAAATTGAACTCAAAGAGTATGGCTGTTTCCTGACAGGCATATAGAGAGTCTAGAAAGAAAAATAGATAGAAGTTTATGAAAGAAGAAATGGATACAGATTCTCCCAAACAAATTAAAATAATGCTAAGTAACACAAACTACTGACTCCGAATCTACAAAGCCAAAATATATGATTCTTCCTTTGTCTGGATGGCATTACATGCTCAGTCAAGATTGAAAGAAGAAAATAGAGCAGAGGAATACACTTCTAACTATTTAAAGATGTCATATATCTATTATGTCAGTTGAAATTTTAACAATTAAATATTTTTTAAAATGATATAATGCCAGCAGACTCTCCTGAGGCTCATATATGCAGGAGCTGAATAAAAATTTACAGATATCAGACGCTCAGACTTTGGTTGCTGTTACTGCCATAGTGACTTCTCAAGAGTGTTCTTAAAGAGGCTAAATAGCATGAGCCAAAGGAGTTTACAGTTATGAGAAGTGAAAGCTTCAAAGATGCTTCTTCTGGACTATACTGAGCTGACCTCATCTGAGCGGGAGAGGCAATCCACCTGTTGTTCCAGCTACAACTCTCTATATTAAAAATTTTAATTGGAGAAATAAATGGTTTTGGCTGAAAATAGAAAGTGCAAAGACTATTTCTGAAACCTTTACCTTCAAGTGCCCTGTCCCATGGGATTTCCTCTAGCAATTGCTTGAAAAGGCCAAAGTTGGCTCTACTAAAGTCCAGGGTTGTGACTCTGCTTTGCATTCTGTTCCAGCCATATGAGATCCTCAACTCCACCACCTCATGGTTACTGCAACCATGTCCTTCTGGCACACCAGGGAGTTACTCCACCAATCAATCTCCTGCTCACATGCCCTGATGCTCCTTAGCCTCTCCACCTGCTCCTTGAGCTCAGCCACCATGTTGAGCAGACCTTCCACCTGAGAACAGTCTCCCTGCTGCCCTCCCCTGGCACCAGCAAGTCCGGGCACTCACTGCAGCCAGAGGCCTGAATAGACGCATCTCTGGACAGGCCCTCTGTCTGGGCTGGCACAGTCTTTTTTAGTAAGCTCTTCGTCTATTGGAGACCATGGTAGGTCTGTTTTCTCACAGACTGCCAATGGGTGAGCTGGTCTCCCAAGCAAGTTGGTGCAGAGCTGGGTCAGCTCTGAAGCGGCTGACCTCAACCACCCTTTGTTTGCCCTGTGCGGTCTGGGGGGCAGAATCACAGAATCATAGAATTGCTCAGGTTGGAAAAGACCTTAAAGATCATCAAGTCCAACCACAGCCTAACCATACTACCCTAACTCTAACAACCCTCCGCTAAATCATGTCTCTGAGCACCACATCCAAACGGTTTTTAAACACATCCAGGGATGGTGACTCAGCCACCTCCCTGGAGAGCCTATTCCAGTGCTTAACCACCCTTTCTGTAAAGAAGTTTTTCCTGATATCCAACCTAAACTTACTCTGGCGCAACTTGAGGCCATTTCCCCTCATCCTGTCACCTGTGAGAAGAGACCAACCCTGCTCTCGCTGTAAGCACCTTTCAAGTATTAGAAGAGAGCAATAAGGTCTCCCCTCAGCCTCTTCTTCCCCAGACTAAACAGCCCCAGTTCCTTCAGTTGCTTAGAAGCTAGTGTCCACCTTCGCTGAGACTGCTTATAATATGGAGGCCTAATCAAGGTCAAGGGTGGGCAGTGCCATCTCAGCCCATGCTACCTCAGCAGCCCGCCCACAAGTTGCCAGCTGCCCCTAGCTCAGCGAAGCACTTCAGCTGGCTTCAAATAGCCCCAAGGAGCCACGGAGCTCTGAGGGAACGTCAGCCATTTGGGGATGAGGCATGTCTAGGACCTTGTAGTCTCAAGTCTTTCTGCCTCTTCAAAACTGGGTGGTTAAGGTTGAAACTCACTAATACATTCAGCTCAAAAATCTGATCACGTCTCTTCACCAGGCCTTTATCATCCCTCTCTTAGCAGAAAGAAATAGCCGTCACTTCACAGTCACACCTTACTCATGTCACTGCTTTTTGGCAGTACGTTCATTTGTGAACTGTTTTCAAGGATGAAGTACAGAAGTAAAATTTCATCAAAAATCTCTGACGAATAGCCTGAGAGCTCAGTAAGAACTGCAACCTCTGCCACTGAACAAGACTGACAAGTTAGATTCACAAAGACAGGGACAAATATCCCACTGGTTTTATGGTTTTGCTGCCCTCTTTTTGTGTTTTAATACAAACACTAAAGATTAAAATAAGTAACTACTTATATATTAACAATATATATTTTTAGAGGGCTGCTCTGAAAGTAATACCTCCTATTTTATTCTGGTGGTCCACGATGTCAGAGGCAGATGTCTATGGTATGGCAGTAGAAGTCGAACCTTCCCACCAGTACTCTCTTACATGTTGTTGCTGTGAGACACAGCAGCAGAGGGGCAGTCTGACAAAACGGTGTCTGACATATAAGTGCCTATGAAGCAAAGGGGTGTCACTGAATTCCTCCATGCATAGAAAATGGCACCTGCTGACACTGATCAATGCTTGCTAAATGTATATGGAGATCAAGCAGTGTATGTGAGCACAGTGAGGCAGTGTGTGGTGTGTTTCAGCAGTGGTGACAGTGGGTTACCTGCATTGGTGCAAATGTTTATGAGCGTGGCATGCAGACTATCGTTCATCAGTGGCAAAAATGCATAGCTAATAGTGGTGACAATGCTAAAAGTATAGTGTTTTGTAGGTGAAAACCTGCTCTACTAAATGGTGTCATTGTGCTCTTTGTATCACTTATAGTTTCAGTGGAAATAATAGGCATCACTTTTGGTGCAACCTACATATATATATGCTGCCAACAATTCCTCTTCATTCAGTCCAAAATGTTGGACACTCATGCACTAGTGACTCTAGAAGATATTTGAAATTCAGTATGAAAAAGCATTGGTGATTCTGTGATCCACAATAAAGAGTATTTCAAAACAGAGTAGATAGAAGATGTATTTTCTTAGTCAAAGTTTTTCATTTTTGAGTTACAACTAAAATTCCACATCAAATGACACAATTTCATCTCACAGTTTTATCATTCTACAGAAATATTTAAATAAGTTCATATGTTTTGCTTAAGATTATCTTGACAGCGCTGCAATCCAAAGATCCATAACCTGTGCCCGCATAGGAAATACATAAACTCAGTAAACTAGTACACAAAAACACAAGGAAAAAAAAATACCCAGTAAGTCTGAAGTAAGTCCATACAAAAACCAAGAGCTATGATTATCATTTTCCTACTAATACTAGTTAGACATCTTGCAACACAAATTAACTTGTAGTTAAACAAAAGTAATAAATCATAGAGGTAAATAATAAAAAAACAAGATTCATTAATACTCCACAATAATAATTTGATTCAAATTAGATAATTGCACGTCACATCATCTGAGTTCAAATATTTTTCCTCAAGAAGGATTTTAAAGCCTCTTAGCGAAGAGCTAAGCTAGAGCATTCCCACTATAGACAACATCCGGTGAAGTCCTCAGCTCATCCATTCCCTTCTAAAATACTCATTCCATGCAGGAGTGCCAATGCACTAAGTATGCCAGATAATTTCATGAAAAGAAAAAGGCAGAAAAATGCTAATGAATTCTAAGAATAAATTTCTCAATTAATCAACACAAGTCTAACACAGAGAGGCCACAAGCAAGAGACAACTTCCTTAAGGTGCTCAAGCAAATTTTTCAGTTACTATAGTTATATGAAACTGTAAAATCAAGATTACACACTACAGTAGCTGTAGAAAATAGATTGCTATACAGTCCATTTTTGATTTTACACATCATCAGAAACTCTGAAAGACAAAATCTTACCAATTTCAACAACAATATTTCTAAATTCCAAAGGAAAGATAATAGGTTATCAAAACTAAAAAAAATTTTAAAAAATATCAAAGAACAGATTATGTTAAAGCCTGGCATTGCCACCTTTGCTATGTTTTTTCTTGATGATAAAGTTGTAAACTTCCCCTACCCACTAAGCTATTTACAAGTAAATGTATCTTTCAGTGTTCAGAAGAAATACAGAAAACCCTACATCTGGTGGATTATTCAGTTTTATTAAGAATTCATTTGTGGTTACATTGCAAAAATGTTACTGTTCAATAATAATAATAAAAAAGCATGATCCTAACACACACAAAAAATAATATGCTTATTTAAGCACTTTGCTCACACATTTATCTTGTGCTGAAGAATTAAAGTAAAAACTTCATGACAAATTCCACCTGTAAGACAAAAACCTCAGCTGGCAGGCTGACGTCTTAGCATACAAACACCCATGTGAGCAACAAGTGTGACAGCCTAGGAAGAAATAAAGAAAAAAACAAGAAAAGGACCAACAAGTAATCAACAAAAAAAGCGGGAACTAGAAAGAGGCAAACAAACATTCACCTCTTTACAATAAGACTGCTGCATAACTGTTGTATGATTCTGTCACAAAAGATCTTGTACAAGATCTCCTCTCACAGCAGAAAATTCAAAACCTAAGAATGTATTTCAGATTAAAGTACCTTCATTATATCTGTATCTGATCTGCTATGCTAAATTCCTTAAAGCCAACAAGCATTAATTAAAAACCTGTCTGTTGCTAACTCCACCAAATTAAGATGCATGACCTCTAGAAATCCAACACACAAGTGAAGTTCGGGACCCTGTCACGGTATTGCATATATAGGGAGGTTTCAACTTGATGCGAAATAGCCACTGAATAACACCACCAGCTAATGCTGAGGTTTGTTCCTGCAATCTATTATCAGATTAACAGATGACTGCTACTCCTAAAGCAATGCTTTAAAAACTGCAGCCTTTTTTCGTTCTCTTCCATTCTGGAATTCTTCTTGAATCATATTCTACACACTGGCACAGCTTAACTAGAACAGATGGAAAAAATCACAGAATGGCTTGGGTTGGAAGGGCCCTCAAAGATCATCTTGTTTCAACTCCCCTGCTGTGGGCAGGGTTGCCAACCACTAGTTCAGGCTGCCCAGGAATGCATCAAGACTGGCCTTGAGGCATTCGCCCCATCCCTGGAGGTGTTCAGGTCAGTCTGATTGTTCACTTAAATCATAGAAGAGGTGAACAAACTCAAGGTAAAGAAGCATTTGAAGCCAACTTTTGCTCTCATAAAAGAAGCTCTTGAGGAGGCCTCTATATGAAGGTAAGGGGGGGGCCTCTACTCTTGAATTTTGCAAGAACTCAGTCTTGTTTGTACCTAAGAGATCTCTGTGAAGTCTCAAAAGAGATTAAGTTGAAGAAATGTCTAATTTCTTTGTATCCACTATGAATCCTTCATTTATTTCTAAGAGCTGACTTGCTTGAATAAGACTTTTAGTGATAACTATCAGACTCCCACGTTCCAATGTTCTGAGGAGAGAGAGACACCTGTGAGTTTTAAAAGGCAAGTGAGTAAGGCATCATGTTTCAGGCTCTAGATTTAATTTCTGGTTTTCATGAACATCTTAGAATGAGATTCTTAAATATAAAATGAGTAATATTCCAGTCATGGATGTTATGTATGAATTTTCTTCTCCCCGTGAAGGTAAATATTACGTAATAATAATAATAAATGAAGGTAAATAATATGTAACTGCTACCAAGATATTCTGAAAATACATGATTCAGGGTAGATAACCTAGAAGCTATATAAAATATCATTTAATTTCAGGTTAAACTTCAGATTTTCACTGAATTCTCAGCAATAACAATACAAGTGAGAAATGTTTTACTTTTGAAGAAATGATAGCTACATTCTATTTATGTTGGTTAGGACTTGCATTCAGCTTATACGATAAGTATTCTAATTATTTCTTTGTTTGTTTGTTTTTTTAATGAGCAAGCCCTCAGAAATGAATTTAATCTTCAATATTTCTACCTTGCATTGCAAACTCATCTGCATTTCCACAGACGTTATTACATTTTATTCTGAAGACAGTTTCCTTTTCTCTTATTGCAATCTCTTTTAGTACCTTTTTCTTTTGTCGCAAAGAGAACAAATTACTAAATTATGTTAGCATTTTATAACGCAAGATTATCAGTATCTATCATTATGATGTTTTTTTCCTTGCCTACGACTCAGTGTAAACCATGACGACAAATGAAATTGAGGTGATTCAGTAGAACTAGTACTATGACTAATTCACATTTTAGTGAATATGAACTAGTTTAATCATTACTTTTCATTCACCTTTACCAGACCTATCTATAAGAAATTAAGATATAATAATGAAACAGATCTAGAACTAGTACTTCAATTTTAATCAGAACATAGATGTGCAGTAAATTATATATTACTAAACAAACTGCAAGAGTTCCTCAAACACATGCCAGCCAATATATTCAATTCTGTACTGCTGTTTATAATTGTGTTCCACTAGTCCAGCTCTTAAACATTTATTTAATTTTCAGTTTCTGTATTAAGTTGTTCTGTATAAGTTGTTTTTCATTGTTATTTTATGGTCTTTATTTCACAATTTAGTCTGTTTTGGTCTGAAAAAGTATTACATCTGCAGAGCAATCAATAGCTCAAAACTGCAACTCTGCAAACAAGATGATTATAATCTGAGGTGATGGGTTCTCTCTGCAAAGAGAAAGCATGTGCAATCTCTTCACTACTATTGAGTGCACACAGCAGGCATGGAAAGGTAGTGGAGTATCTCCTTCTGAAAATGGATAACAGATACTATACAGTGAATTTGTCTGATGGAAATTAAGGTTCAACTACACTGAATTCTTCCTTCCTGTACTAGAAGGAAACCAAATAATCATCTTCATAAACTTCTTTACCTTCTCTCAACTTAGGAGAGATGTCACATTCTCTAGAACTTTGGTTCTACCACTATAAAGACTATAGATATATATTTAAGCACAATAACTACGCATTTAATTATCCAGTGCAAAAGCCTACACACTACATCAGACAAATTCCTATTGGGTGTCATCGCTTTGAGATAAATAGTCACATGAGCCCTGAGCACAGTTCTACTACCAAAGAGAAAGAGAAGGCGGCAAGTTAGTAGTAATCAATTTACTGCAGTCCAGATTCTAACAGGAGTCGATCAGATCTCTGGACAGAAATTTGAAAAATCAAACAAAACAAAAAAACCCAACAAAGTAAAACAAAACATAATAAAGAAAAAAAAACACAACAGGCTTCTGTTCAGAGCTCTCACCTGCCTACTGGGCAGCTTTGGGAATTACACTTTCTTTGTCCACCATTTTCTGAACCCACAATACATTTGTTTCTGTCGTATTTCTTGAGAGCTATTAAGACGTTTGTACTTCTAGATTTAGCATACTCTACAATACAAAATTAGAAATATTATTAACAATAACAGTGATTTAAAACAAAAATATTTACAGAAATGACAAACTGAAGTAGTCCTACTGGCTCCTTTTATAAGCGTGCTTTCCATTCAAATCAGAAGACTTTCTTCTCTACTCAGATTTAAAATACAAACATAATAAAAAAAATCAAAATCTCTGAACCAGTACTGTCTATTCTACAAACAGCGTAAAAAAACCCCGCCAGTTCCGTACTTCAAGCAAAACTCATGTTTTATTTCTACTTAGCATACTTAAAGATTGTATTTTCTATTACACTAGATGAAATCACTTGATTTTAAGCTGAAAGAAACAAACTGTAGTCTTTTACAATCATGGTTTGCAATTAACTTCTCAGCTTTCACGTAAGCGTAGAAATGATCTATCAACTCATGCATTGTCACTTTTGTCTAATGGTATGGTACGATCACAGGAGAAATCCCCCATTTAATGGAAAATAGACGTGTGTCAGTAGGTCATCACTCATCTGGTCTTATAAAACATTTCCTTGAAAAAACTAACTGGGTTCAAGTGGAGCAAGGGAAGAAAATGCAAACCAAAGCAAAACAACAACAACAAAAACACACTTAAATCCTTAACAGCTTATTTATAGCTGTTTAATGTTTTTCATGATAGCAATGCCTGTTATCTTTAATTGATATGCATATGACAGCCACATTCAGTCTTGCCTCATTTGTTATAAAAGCAATGACCTTTCAAACACTTTCCTATTTTCCCTTTAAAAGAAATAATCACACTGAAGTGCCAGCAAAATGGAAAATTAGCCTTTTGAAACAAGCAATTTATCCTCCACTCTGCGTTAAGAGAAACATAAGACTGCGTAACAGTGAAAAGCATGCTGAATCACGTAAGGTTTCTTTTACTGTGCATGCTCCAGAGAAGTCCTTGACATTGCTAATATTTGTCTTGCATATAGGTCCCAAAGCTAAACTTCAGTCTGGAAGAGATTTGAACTACTATCCAGAGGCATTTCAGGATCTGAACCAAAAGGTTTACAGCATTACAATCCAGTTAATTCTATTGCTCCTAATTCCAGCTGGACTTAAAGTCTTATCTCTGCGCTCCAGGCCTTCAGATACAGCCTATCACAGTAACACCAATTCCCAGAGAATTCAACTTCATGACCCAAGTGAGATTAAATCCCCCCAGATAGCCCAAGTAAATGGCTCATAACTCGTTTCTGTCACTTTCACTAATGCTTTTGTACCGTGAAAGAAACCAGCAAAGGTGTAAATATCTACAAATTATTAACTGCACTTTTTCCCTTAACTCCTATCAGTGATTTCAGTTGTCTGATTCCTGCTGAGAACATCAGATATTTACTAGCTGAACTTTCTCTTTAAATACTGCACTAATCAGCTACTAGATAGTTGTACTCTATCAACCTGAGTGCTTTTACTTTTGATAAAATGAAGGCAGATATAAATAAACACAGAAATACTGAGAAGAGGAGATGCATATTTGACACCAGCTGTACTTAAACTCCCCCAAGTCAGGTAATTCCACAGCATGTTTCACATTAAACAGTTTCATCCGGATGAAAGCAAAAGTTATCTGAAAGAGAATATCTCAATTCTACTCTTCAGGACATGAGTATTTTAAGGAACTGAAGATAAATTTCCAAATAACCCTTGAGGACAAGTGGAAGGAAAAGGAAATATGCCCTCAAAATGCTGTAGACTAATTATGAGAAATTCCTGTGCATACTGAAACCCAAACCGACAAAAATACAGCACTGTCTTGGGAAGCACTCTTAAATATAACTACTATCAAACAAAGAGATATTCTTAGGATTCCCCACCTCCCCCCTTTTAATTCACAGAAAAGGGAGAAGTTCATAAGGAAGTAAGATGAAAGGAAGAAGAAAAAGCACAAATGAACAGGAGTACCCAAAATCTCCAGCACTACAAAGAAATTCTTTCCACCAAATTTATAAAGTTTCAAGTAAATATATATGCATATATATCTACACATAAAATGTTTAAGTATCCTGGATTTTATAATTCCAGTCTGCTAGAGTACTATCCATCCAGTACACCTTCGAAAGACAGGTAAAACAAAGAAAAACACCTACCAGAAATTAAAAAAAAAACAGACCTCTTCTTCTCAGTAGAAGAAATGAACCACTTATTTCCTAAAAGCCTCTGGAAGCAGCAAATCTCTACTTTCAACACTTTTTCTTGCACAAAGCTAACAGCGTCCTCCTTCAGTGCTTCTATCAAGAGATTTCCTTCAAGGCTGGGGGTGACTAAGGCATGAGAATATCACAAACAGAGCAGATACAGCACCTCACTAAAGGTTTGTATTGCACATGTGCAGCTGAATTCCCAAATCAGGAGGATGACTGGCAGCTAGGGGCACTTGGTTAGTTCCAAGGCATTCAGTGGCTCCCACATGGGGGCCAAGTCAAAGCACAGCTGTAGGACATTGTGTTGGCACTACGTGCTGGGACAGCACCTGGGCTGACTTGCAAACTGTGGTAATAAGGGTGCCACTGGGCTGAGCAGAATGGAGTAGGAAACATCTGAGTATAGCAGGTAGTCTCGGCTAATCTTGTAAAAAGACTAATGCAATACAGAGTTGTGAACAGTGGTTCGAATCAGCTCAAATACCAGTTTCTATATTTAGGTAACATCCTTTCTGATAGAGAATAGGGAACATGGGCAATATACTGTTGTATTTATATTGTATAACTAGATGCTGGAGAACACTACTGCTGAGATGATTCATAGGCAAGTTTTCTTCTGGTAACATGTCCAGACAACTCTATGCTCTCAGCCACCCCCAGGTTACTCCCACCTAAATTGGCTGAGGAGGCTGCCTGAAATCTACTCTGAATTGAAACATGCTGAGGAAGCACTGCCTGCTAATAGTTAAAGCAGTCATGGAAGACAAAACTTTGTTTATGGCTCATTTAGGGACCTATAAGTAGAAAAAGTCATTGTGCCAATGCAATCCCAATGAAGTCAGACCAGCAGAGGTAGTCAGCAAAAGGGAAATGACTCTGTTAATGAGGCAGGTGACTCATACTTGGTTTTAATCTGAATAAAAGACATGAAGCCAACAAAGCTCAATTAATTTACTGGTTGTCAGATTGTGACCATATACTAAAACAAAGAATACTTTGGCAGTCTTCAGAGTGGTGCAGCAATGAAAAGGAACAAAACTCATACCCTTGTTTAATCACCCGTATATTATAATTCATGTGATGTATATCAAAAGAAAACTCTCTGCATCCATCAGCATCCCATGCATTTTGTTTTACTTGAAGCAAGCTCTGAACACCTGAACAAGGTAAATGACGTGTATTAGCTCAGCTGAGAATGCATGTTTATTAGAGTTCAATACTTATACAAAATGCCAACTTTTTAGTGCCAACATTTTGGATAAACACAAATAAACAAAGCACAATTTATTTATTTTGCATATTTACCCTTTTTAAGTCCACCAATTTTTAAGCAGTAAGCCAGCAATGTTTTTTTCCTACATTAAAGCTGACAAATAATTGTCTTGAGACAATGAGTCATAGAGTTAAGTACTTGAATCATAATAAAGGCATTTCAGATGAGTTATAATAAAAAGAGTAGTGGACACACAAGAATATTACCAACATGCATGACCGAATGGCAGAGTTACTGTTTATAGACAGTACAAATTCCCCGGGCCACTATGCAAAGTAGAGAGGTCCGTCTAGGTTCACAATTATTAGCATGATGGCAGAATTAAATGGGATCAAGCAAGAAATCTCCAAATACAGAGCGTTTTGAAACAGAAGAAATTGTATATTTGTGTGGCTCAGAAGTAAATGCTAACATGTAAACCAGTGTTCAACCTGAAAAAAAAAAAAGAGTAATTAGCATTTTATTTTTTTTTTGACCCAAGGATGAATATGAGAAACTGCAGGCTAAGAAGTTTTTTTTCCTGCTTTTTTTTTCCCACTTCTGGAAACATTGACAATACTAATCTGAAATCAGATTTATCAAATTAATACAACTGGATTAACATACCATCTCAGATGTACCTTAAGAAGAACCCTGAAATTGTTATTATCTATGAGTGACTTCCTTTCTTACTTTGCTAGCTAGTTTATATTTTTATTTAATGATGACGCTTTTTATTTAATTAAAGGTGACAAAACTCTAGCCTTTTAATTCATGACAACAGTTTGAACTAAATTAAAAAGAGATGAAACGTTTGGGCTTTCTTGCATGTGACTGTATGTTAAAACACTTGATGAACTCCCCAAATGCCAAGTTAGTATAATTATCTATATGACGATGAAGATGGCCAGTATGCTTGCATTAGTTACTAGTGTAATGCACATAAAAGAGTTCATACTGAAATAAGCAGCAAGCAGAGCCTACTGTGCCTTCACAAACAGGAATGGTATGGAGCAAAGCTGTTTTTTTCTTTCTGCATGGTTCCTCATGGGAAGAAGTTGGGGACCATGGTCAAATTTTTAAAAAACAATTCCTATGACCAAAACAAGTACACATGCTATTTTTCTTGAATATAATTTGGAATGCCCTGACCATACCTATTCATTTGAGCAGGTGCATGAATTTAGTATCAATAGTGAAGCTGCTCGAGAACTCCTGTGAGTTGTCACACAGGCTCAGCACCGCATTCCAGCTATGGAACCAGGCCGGTGTATCGTGCTGTAACATGGCAAGGAAAGAATTAAACTTTCAGAGTGGAAAAGGACATTTGGTTTCAGCCCCATTATACTTTATGTCAACTAGGGAGTAAAGAAACAGGACAATTATTGCATCCCAAGAGAAAGCTTTTAATGAGAAAAATACATTTTGAGACGTGTTTTCTGTTTTTTGCTTTTATTGAAGCTGACAGTGATTCTAACTATAGGAAAGTTGTGTTCTCCTCAAAGAAGTGCAGTGAGTTTAATTCTGCTCCTTTCTAGTGGCTTATTATGAATCCTTGGCTGTTTAAAATTACCTACCAGGACCTCTGCACTCTTTGACAGCACAGACAAGAGCATCGCTTTACTTTCTAAAGAGTTCACCATTCTCACCAGCAGATCATATTTTATCACTAAGTATCCCTTTTCCAGAAATGAAGCTAGTACATTGCTAGCGTATTCTAAGATAAAGCTCATATATGGTTTATATACTTCCTGTTATTTTTATATTATTAAAATCTTTTTTTCATAAAGATGCCTTTTATATTCTTCTGCCATTTTGGCTCCAGGCTGCACCATTTCCTTGATCACTAATACAATACATTACAATTCAACATGAACTAAGTAAAAATCAGTTACGACCAAAGCTGAGAATAAATGTTAAAATGTACTGTCAGTCCACAGATTGGATATGAATTGTATCTCTGCAGTGATTTTTATTTCAAAGCACAATACAAAGCAGAATTCAGAGACCTTGCTGAGAGCAGATGACATTTTTAGATACCTGACTTAAAAGAGGACTTAAAGGTCATCAAGCCTGATTACATTTTGTTCAACACAATAAAGTGCAGCCATGTGTAAATTACTGTTGAGCAAATTATGAATGATTCATGGCAGGTTTTTCATTAGAATGTAATGTCTTTTTTTCTGTAAAGCCAACATTATGATCTTATTATGTTATTTATTAGAGCTCCTTCTATTAAACTAAACAGGAGGAGAGATGATTTTATTCATACTTTTTGTATCTGCATACACTTCAACCAATGGTAAAGTTAAAGAATGTCCATCCTTCAGCTACTTCCAAGCTCTCAATCACAAATTTAACTGGAGAGGCTGTTTCCCAAAATACCTGAAAAAATTGGTATTACTCTACTTTGTCAAGGTAAGATTATCATAAAATAAATACAATTTATTATAACTTAAGTACTGCTTTCTGCCAATTTGCAGCGATGTTTTTCACTCTATGCATGATCAATGTCCCCATTTCTTCTAAAGGTTATGGAAAAACATCCTTGCCTGCTCTTTAGAAGATAGCCACTTCAAAGACTCTTTTGAGAATCAACAGCCTTTAACAGCTTTTGATACAAAGCCAGAAAAGGGCATGTGCTAAGTAAGGGGGGAAGCAATGCTTAAGTTTGCGTTGTAGGAAATAAAGGCCAAAAATACAGTTTATCACACAAATTAAATATTCTTTTCTGCAGTAACTCTCTCCTCCATACATGCCTATAGCCAAAACCCTTCTGTGCTGATACCCATAGAAACTCATCTGCAAAACCCTATTGTCAAATTATCAACTACTTCTTGCTTCAGTTCTCAGGCATTCCTCTGTTTGGTGCCAGAAGCAGTATTAAGGTCACAATGAGCTTCTGGATCTGAGTTTTGGCACTTAAAGGTGGCTGGATATTAGGTTTACAGATTGATTCCTGTTTACAGCTATGCCTCTGCTCAGATAAAAAGGGAGCAGGTGCTGTACCCAGCCATTTTCTGTCAGTTTAGGAGCAGACAACCAGATAGTAATATGTTTCCCAATATATACAAATAGGAGTGTGCTTTGGTTTGGGAAATATTTGAAAGAGAAAAACAAAACTAATTAATTAATTAATTAATTAATCTCTTTTTTTTCCATCCAGTATACCAGTATTAACAGTAGAGAGCACATTATTGTGCATCACAAGTGTATAATTCCCAAACAAAAAAGCCTTTCAAGAGAGGAAGGCAGTGTTAGAGACTGAAATTAATGTACGTGAATGAAATTATTTTGGAGTAGCTTTAAGTTGTAATATAAATAGATCTTAATTCTTTACTTCAGGAGTAACAGAAATCCAAATTATATACTTTTAGAAGTGCAATTAAGTCATTTCCACAAAGAATCTCAAATAAGATAGCAAACTGTAGGTTATAATTATAAATGGCAAAATAAAGTATTTCAAGGCCTTCAGTAGATAGTTTTGGCATTGTTTGAGTGCTGAAGGGAAGCATGACAGTAGCAAATCTCATCTAAAAACATTTATGTCAAACATTATCATAATAGAGGAGAATGTGAGATGAATAGAGTAAAAATCCCGTATGGAATATTTCTGGATCTTGCTGGCCTTTATAAAATGATGGACAGGATTGTGAGGCAAAACATGCATAAGTTGAATGAGCAGGTCAGTAGATTGTAAAGCCATTCTAGTTTTCCACTTACTTACGTACCTGGAAATTCAGTTGCAATCTGTCAGTTTTCGGCTTCCCTCTTAAAATTCTTTAAGACTGCAAATAATATTAGGTATTGCCAAGAGGTAGGAAGGACTTTATTAGTTCATGTTTCCCCAGAGTTCTAAAGGACCTGAGTGGAAGAAAAACTACCTACAAAGAATTTCTGCTAGTAGAACTCTCTTGCAAGATGGAATAAAGCCATTTCACAGTCATGTGTCCTGAAAAGGGCCTTGCTGCAGTAAGGCAACTGAACGCTTAAGATTTACATAGAGTCCGAATGACTGGGGCAATCATTTGCTTTAAACTGAATATATTACTAAACAGTTGTAAGTAAATAAAAAACCAAAACAACAGTTTGTAGCTCTTTCCCCAGCCTTCTTCTAATTTAACTTCTGACTACAAGTCTAACATGAAAAAAAAGTACAGAATTGTAGTTTTTGGAAATAAGCAAACAATATTTAGTAAACTCATGTTTCATAGGATTGAAATGTTAATTATTCAGTTAGGCTTTTAGCAATGCATTTCAAAAATTCACCTGTTAAAACTACATCTATCTAGTTTCTCTAATGAGAAAGTAATTAGATAAAGAAAGAAGCAAACATCTTAGATTAAAAAGATGAAGTTGGTGTACTCTTGAGAATAAGCTTTATATTACAATCACTCAGTTTTCCCTCTTTTGCATTGCCAGCCTTCTTTTCTTTAAAAGAAGCTGCTGTTTTGGTGCAGGAGCACTTATAATATTTAAAATATTCCCAGTAATAATAATATTTTTAAAATTTTAGGAAATAAAACTAAAACAGTAGAATACTATGAGAATACCTATGAAACTCACGTAGAATCATTTAAATACCCACAGCTTTTCACACAAGCTCACAGCTGACGCAGGAAATGTATAGGTCAGAAGGTAGTGACCGCCCACCCAGGGCACTCCTGACAGTCTGCTCTTCAAGAAAAAGGATTTATTATTTATAGTAAGGACTACTGTTAATGTTTTAAATGCAATGAGTTCAACAATATTACAGTATATAGAGGCACAGTTGAAACCAGAACCCCGTTCTTGGTTAACAGCTTGTAATCAGTTATAAAGAAAGATTTTGCAAGCACCAAATATGGAACTCTCTTATCAAGACATATATCCAGGAGATTCACTAAAAACATAAAGACATCATCCTTAACATTACTGAGCAATTTAATCAGAACTGTAGGGTATTGTGTCAAAAACAAACGCATATTTCTTCCTCTTTTTTCAAGAGGGTAGCTAAGTTTAGATATGTAACTCCATAGTTGTCAAAAGAATGACTCGTAAATCACTGACAGTCATTTGTTCTACCAATCAACATATTAAACCTAACATGAGTCATTCTTTTTATAAGCAGTGCATTCTTAGAAGCCTTCACTAAGTCGCTTGAGCACAGGGTTAACTTTCAAATACACCTGGGCTTCAGCCAGTTATGCTTCGTGAGTCTTATTTGCATTTCTGAACTTACACAGTTGTTGCACCTTTAAAGATACCAATATAGGAAATATGCACTGTAAGCCATGCTGGGGATCCTAACATTTAAAGCATTGATCTTTCGCACTTTTTTTTTGAACCTATGAGGGATGCTAGCCCACTAAAGGTAAAGAGAAGTTCTTGTAGCATAACTGTGAGATGAATTTCTGATATATTTAAGAAAGAAAAAAGGATATGAATTAGAACAATGCTAAATGATGCACTATAAAGCAATGTCAACATGAACAAAATCTGCCCCTGCAATAAGCTGGAATATTTTGTCAGAAGATCAAAATCTGACCCAACAAATTCATTCTGCATCCATATGGTCTACTCTTTCTGTTTTTCTCTCCTAGTGCATACTACTGCTTTTATTTATAACAAATCATTAAGAACGCCTTCATTAATCCTTTAATATTTATATTTTTGAGGGATAATAACTAAGAATCATAGCAGAAGCTAATCCAAAATTAATTCCGGTTTTATGTTTGTTTTATCTGTATTGCATTGTAATAACTTTCCACTTGGCCACGAGAGTAATTAAACTAAGGCTGAAGTAACATAGGGACTTCCATCTAAACACTATTTTTAGTGAAAATATTTGTGTAGCTTCTCAGATGCTGTGGTAAGGAATGTCAAAAATAAAACAAAGAGGGTCTTAAACTAAGCAACTAATTAAAATAGCAATGTTGGTAACCAATGTTGCTGAGATCTCAGGGTAAGAAACACATTTTAATAGAGATAGCTTGAAATCCACAGGAGATATACCACCACTTTGTGTTATTTGCTTATTACACAGATGAAATGTTTACAAAAAAATGTCTGTATGTGACCATGCATTTGTCTTGTGCCCTCACTAATCACAAGGATTCTTTCCTACTTTCCTCTGAATTATCTTCTTGTTGAAATAAAATCATAAGACCAGGTATACCAAATGAATCACATAGTTTCTAACTACAGATGACTGCACAAAAGATGTCAAGTTCAGAAGTGTCTATAAAATACCTACTTTACTCACTATCAGACCAAAACAACAAAACATCTTTCATGTCACAAGAACAACTTTAGATGGACAGTGAAAAATAACTGAAAAAACTTAAAAGCTGCAATAATACTGCCGCTCAAAGGCTGGCAAAACCCCAGCAAACGAGCATGATAAATCACACAAGCAAAGTGAGAGATTTTATTACAGTATTTTGCATTTTGTTGTGGCTTTTTTGTTGCTGCTACGGAAGAGGAAAAACTCATCCTCAGCAACTCAAGCCAAGTTATGTGCCTAGGGACCAAAGTATCCTTCCGTACTCCTCTTAAACTTGGAACCCCAAAACTGGATTCAGCACTCCAAATTTGTCTCATCAGTGCTGACTAGAGGGGAAGGATCACCTACCTCGACTTGCTGGCAATGCTTTTGCTATAACATAGCAGCTATCCAAGGCCTGTTATTATAATCTTTACCTGAAATACATCTACAAAGGTCATCTATACAACTAACCATTTGGAATTGCTGAATTCTATCTAATATAACTTGGGTTCCTTGCACCTATATTGCTTAGACTGTTTTCCAAACTAAATTGATGGGACGTTTAGAAATTCTCTTTTCATTAACAAAGTTATTCACAGAATCACAGAATGGCCCGGGTTGGAAGGGACCTCGAGGATCATGAATCTCCAACCCCCTTGCCAGGCAGGGCCAGCAACCTCCCCATTTAATACTAGACCAGGTTGCCCAGGGCCTCATCCAATCTGGCACTGAACACCTCCAGGGACGGGGCATCCACAACCTCTCTGGGCAGCCTGTTCCAGCACCTCACCACTCTCATAGTAAAGAACTTCCCTCCCCTGACATCCAACCTAAATCTTCCCTCCCTCAACTTAAAACCATTTCCCTTTGTCCTGCTGTTATCTACCCTTTCAAAGAGTTGACTCCCCTCCTCTTTATAGGCTCCCTTTAGGTACTGAAAGGCTGAATTAGGTCACCCCGCAGCCTTCTTTTCTCCAGGCTGAACAAAATTATTCCTGATTAATTTATTACTATCTAGTTGCGTGTTGCAGTTATCTTTTAAAAGTTCTTTTTCCAACTCAGTGTTCTAGTGCATGTGTATTTATATGCATGCAATTAATGTGTTAATGAAAGTCTTCATATGAACCTTCATTTGCTTAGGCTAAACAAGTTAAGGGCTTTCAACAGTCATCATAATGCAGATAATCTATTTCTACCCTAGCAGTATGCCTGCACCTGCTGTAGTCTAACTTCACATTCCTTGGGGAAAATAAAAATAAAAATCTATAATTGATCAAGACAGGAAGATTGCTTACCAATTACCATCATGGGCAAAACAGACTCAACTTGTGGGAAATTAATGTAATTAACAGCCAACCAAAACATGGAGTAGGATACTGAGAAACAGAGACAAAACTGCAGACATCTTCTTCCCAGTCACACCTTCTTTCCAGGCTCAAATTCACTATTCTAGCTCCTCGTCCCTCTCTCTTTGAACCCCTCCCCAGCGTGGGACGCCATCTTACTGAACGGGCCTGTGAGCTTCCCACAGGCACAGCTCTCCAAGCTCCAGCCTGGGGCTCTCCATGGGCTGCAGCTCCTTCAGGCCTTATCTACTGCTGCACTGCGGACTCCTCCGTGGCTGCACGTGGGTATCTGCTCTGCATGGTGCCCATGGGCTGCAGGGGGCAGCCTGTTCCACCGCGGGTCTCTCCTGGGCTGCAGGTTGCTGCTGCTCTGTGCCTGGAGCACTTCCTGCCCTCCTGCTGCACTGACCTTGGGGCCCACAGGGCTGTTTCTCTCACATCTTTTTTCACTCTCACAGCTGGTTGAGAGCACTTTTTACCCTTTAGTAAATGTGTTATCGCAGGGCACCACCAGTGCTGATGATTAATTCTGCTTTTGCCACTGGTGAGTCCTTTTTGGGGCTGGCTGGAACTGTGTCTGTTTGACAGGGAGGACAGAAGCCAACCCTGCAGCCTACCCCCACCGCTTTACGTAAACTCTTTACACTGTTTTGAAAATTATTTCTGATTTTTTTTTTTTTT
>JACDJE010000047.1:3834683-3865961 GCA_016647715.1 Pavo muticus
TTCTTCTGTCTCCACTGCAGAAATGAGTTTTATGCATCATTTCTCTGTCTGCTTGCAGCTTTGTGACCTACGAATCAGGCAGTCTCTATGATGGGAAAAGACATACCTGACAGTTCTTTACAGCAAGGGCTCTTTATTTCTCTATAGCTTGGTTTAATCATCTGCAAAAAGTACAGATAACAAATTCTATTTCACAGCATGATCACACGAGTACACAATTTGAGTTAAGTACTGAGAAATGATTAAAGAAAAAAATCTTCATATCTGGAAAGCTATTTGACGTATTTGAAAGAAACTTGTAAATGTCACCAGAAAGTGTAAAAAATATAAAAGAAATGTCACCAGAAGGTGTAAAATGTACAAAAGAATATATGTATGTCAAAGAATCACATTCAATTTCTGCATTCCCTTCTGGTCAACATAACTTCAAATATAAAGAGAGCAAAAGAGTAACTCCAGTGTTTCTGTTCTCATTTTAGTCCATAGATTCAAAAGATATTTCTGATGGTATATTTTGCATGGCAAAGAACAGTCCTTTAACTATGTAAATCTGCAATAAATTCTCTTGGAGAGGAGCTAATTCTAAAGCAAGATCATTTCTGTTTTAGTATTTTCAAAACGCAGTATTTTTTAACATATGTAAGAGAGCTCAGTTAGTGAGGTAAAAATCTCGAAGTAGCTAAAATATGGTTTAGTAGTTCATCTTAAAAAATTGTCAATGTGTGAGAACACACCATATTTTCTTTAAAAGAGTTTACTCTGAATCTTTAAGGAACTTTTCACGATCCCGCTTTTCACTTGCGGAGTGTAGAAGAAGAGTCTTAGTTTAGACATGATACACGAAGATAAAACAAATTCCTGAAACTGCAGTATACTTGAACTATAACAAACAGGAAATGAAAACTTTTTCACAAAATATTCTGATGCATTGAACACTATAATTCACAGTCTGTTTTGTACCAACATGATGTGTTTTTAAGTGAGATCTGTTGTTCAATTTTGCGTATATTCTTAGAATACAGGCTCTTTAAATGGATTCTGAACTGTATAAACAATACAAGATTTTCCAAAATCATTAATAAACAATTTAATAAAGTACAATGGCTCATAATTCCTAAATGTTTCAGTAAAAATCCCACTGGAATTTGAGCATGATTAAAAATTGTGCTATCCATCTTCTTTTCAATCTTGTTAAAACAGCTGTCCTTACCCCCCAGTACTCAACTACACCCCAGATTAATTCCCTGATGACCAAAAAATTCTGATTTACCACTTGGTAACAGGAAAAGAAAGGCTGATCAAGTTGTAATAAAAGAAGGCTTTGAAGAAAAAAATCAGACAAAACGCTTCTGACTAAATGGGTTAAAATTAATTACTTCCTAATATCTGGTCTTTAAAATACCTTGACTTTGGCATGTAGTTGAGATGTCACCAAAGAATCAACTGTGCACCTGCAGCCAACAACTAATTTTGTCAAACAATACTGTCCTCCACAACTGCTAATCTAAATAAGTGAGAAGTAATTAGCTCAAATCAGTTCAGGTAATAGACCACTCAGACTAATTATGGGGTTATTAATTTAAATCTTGATCCTTTACACAGTGTTCTTTTTAAACTTCAGGTGTCTCTGAAACCCTATTTTTCAGAGGACACATAAAATTACATAAGACCCTCTGGAAGTAAATGGCTCCTATTTCCACAGAAACTACAACAGGTACAAAGAGCACAACAACACTATTTGATAGAACAAATTCTCAGCTACAAAACACTGGTTTTCAACATAGTCACCACTGGTATCTACGCATTTTTGCCAGTGATGAACAAGAGCCTGCATGCCACACTCAAAAATCTGCACCAACGGAGGTGACCCCGCTGCCTCACTATGCTCAGACCCACTGCTTGGTTTCCATAAAAGCTCAGCAAGCATCGAAGAATGTCATTTAGTACATTTTTTTTCCACATGGTGGAATTCAATGACACACCTTTGCTTCACGTGCACTTCCATGTCAGACTGCCCCTCTGCTGCCATCTGTCATACAGCAACAACATGTAACGGAATATTGGTGGGAAGGTTCAACCTCTACTGCCATACCACCAACATCTGCCTCTGATGTCATGGGCCAAGAGAATGAAACAGGAGGAGTTACTTTTGGAAGAGTCTTTTTTTTTTTTTTTTTTTTTTTTTAAAGGAAGGACCAATGGACAAAATGCAATGTGGATTTCACTGCAAACAAGCACAAGTATAATATACCCAGCAGTACAGTAATACTTAGACAAACCTCAAGAAAGCCTTAGCAGATATTATCTAATATATATAATCCTATTTTGAGAGACAACCTAGAAAACCTACAGAGATCCTTCCAACCAACATTTCTATGATGCCAATGGCAACTTTAAAGCAGACCTGGCAATAAAATTCCTTTCAAAGAGAATTACATGGCTCTTTTCCTAGTTTTCTAATGAGCAGGATGAACAAAACAATCAGACATTGAGAACTTTATGGGAATAACAAAAGTTGGTGGAAACAGTTCCTCCTAATCTATCAAAATTCACTTCTTTCTACTTTATCTGTTGGGTATCCTTGTTAGTAGAGGGCAAAGTATATCCAAGAAATGACTTTTCTTCAGTTTGATTACTTTCTCCAGTTCTCAGGCAAGGGAAATGCTGTAATGTTGCACACATAACCCATCTTTTTATTACACACTCATAAAAACCAGCAATCCCTCAAAACAGATATTCAGAAACCTGCTCACGCAGAGAACTTTCACTGGAGAAAAGCATATTCCACCAGGAAACACTGGAGGGAGGAAAGTGCTTCATCAGCTGCTCTGACACAGAAGTTTCCCCCTGTGCATTACCCACACGTAAGTGTAACTTGCAGTGCTTCCGAACAGTAGCTTCTCCTCACAGATATTACCTGAACTGTCCACATTGAAGTACAGTATGCACGTTGAATATGTAAGCAGTACTGAATATACGCCTTAGGGTATATACCGGGAGTATGTGAATCAATCATGCTTGCCATGCAGCTTTCCAGCAAACATTCCCACTGCCTTTAATGGACTATGGATCAGGCCCTAAATACTCCCTTGTCTCTCCTTAAAGATGCTGCAGCAATGAGGAAACTAATAGAAATGATCATCTTATTTCTCTCAGACTGCAGCAAAAGGACTGCAGGAGTAATTCCAGATGCTGTGGCATGCACTCATGGACCTTCTGCCTGCAGAGTCTCTCTCAGCCCTTGGATACAGTGCAGGGACACGTTTCATCCTCGGCCTTTGAGTACCTGTCAGAAATTTCTTCCTTCTAGAAATGCAACATAAAAACTTTTTAGAGCTGAGGGTGGAAGTCAATTACCATACAGTTATGTCTAGTTGCTCAAGTCATATTTATACATGAAAAAATACTCTTAGAAATGCCACATTCTTAAAGTTAAATGAAAAATAACATGGCAAATATTCTAATGTGAGTTACAAAAACAAACAAATCAACTCAGGTATCAACACAAGAAATAGTCTACCTCTCTTAAGGGATTTTTGGTGTCAAAAAGGTGAAAAAAAGGACAGTGAATGAGAACAGTAAGGAATGTCAATGAGATGAAGTAGAGACTTATTAATTCTCATTCTCTCTCTCTCTCTCTCTCTCTTTTTTTTTTTTTTTTTTTTTTTTTTTTTTTTTTTTTTTTTTTTTTTTTTTTTTTTTTTTTTTTTTTTTTTTTTTTTTTTTTTTTTTTGTGGATATACTGACAGGTTTGAACTGCCTAAATCACTTTAAAAAATAAATCATGGAATCACATGATAACAATCTTAAATTTACAACCGTATTAAATACAATTCTGTCTAAATATGTATCTTGCATGTGATTTTGTTGTATGACTGTCTCTAACCATAGCAGGTTCTGGCAGCCTGAAACAACTTTCCATGGATCTGTAAAAGCAGTGTAAAAATAGACTGACATGATACAAACCAATGGACTCTGAAGGCAGAAGGAATGATAAAGCCTCTTGTTCAAAAGGCAGAGATATAGGACAAAACTTACATGTAATTCAGATGACAGAAAAAGGCAAGTATTTCCTAAATAAGAAATCCTACCACAAGCACTACATGTATGCTAAACACTAAAGCTACTGTGATTGTTATCATAGTACTTTCATAGTCATCTTTGTTCTTTCTTTTTTTTTTTTGCTATTATTTCACTCCCTTGCCATAATTTTTACGGTGCCTTCCTTTTCTGTTTATTATTTGCATTTCCCCATGATGTCTGACTGCAGCCTCACTGCTGCTATTCTTCTTCCCCTCCTTGCTCTACACTACAGCTTTTATGCCACAGTCTGTCAGTTTCTCCCACCACCTCTCACTGCTTTTGCTCTCCATGCCTCATGCGGTCCCCACATCATTCCCTATCTCTGTGGTTTCATCACCTTCACATTCTCCCTCAAGTTCAGTTGCCTCTTCTGCACCAGTGTACCGGGGGAGCCAATGCTCTCCACTCCAAATTTTACTTACTGTTCTGTTTTCTTCTTCCCTCAACAGAGACTGTTATTTTCCACAGCTCCACAAGCTCTCATCAGCCTCTTTCAGGCAGAGAACAGAACAATAGCAGAAACTCCATGTCAGACACCAATCTGTGATAATGAACTCTGTCACGATTCAGAATTAATTTCAGGATTAGGGAAAACAGCTCTATAAAATAATCACATGCGTCTCCTACAGAAATACAGCACTTCCCCCTCAAAAGAGGACACGCGGGTTTATTGGCAGGTGAGCAGTGAGGGGTCCGGAGGGCACCTTGATTGCAGCAGTAGAACACTGTGAATGTGGCAGCTGGCTAATTACACTGCAAAGAGCTTGGCTGTTTTTCAGTTCCCTTTCTGCATCTTATCAGAAGATGTACTGGAGACTGTGGAACGGGATTTAGATGATTTCTAGGGATACTTTTTACTGCTTCATCAGGTAAAGAGAAGAAATAGTCTGATGCAAGGACTCGTTCTTTCTACATATCACAAAAGCTGCTTTTATCTACATTTCTTGCCTTCCTAAGGAGTTCTGAAAGGAGAGGCTTAAGGAGAGCCAGAAGACTCAGGTAAAGGACTACACAAACTTTTGGCAAGCCATTATAAAACAGTAGCTAAACAGTACAAATTACAGAAACAAAAAGATGCAATAACCCTATAAATAATTTCTTAAACTACATAATGACAAGCTTTTTGACCTCAGATTTTTTTGTCTGTATATATTATAAAAAGTCGAGGGAGAACATTTTAAACAGAAAAATGCTACAAATACTTGTTCCTTAGAAACACTTTACATCAAAAATTCCTCACCACATATTCATTTTTTAATATTTGAAACTTCATCAGGAATATCTCAGCTCATTACACATCTAAGGTAAAGTGTGTTCTATGCAATTTGCTACAGGAAGCACCTTTCAAACAAAAGATTAGAAGCTAGTAATGATCAAGAGCACAGAGCACCAGAAATCCTTATAGACTTAAAGGAATTGTACTTGCTCAGCACCTTTGAAAAAGATGAGCTAGTCCAGTTTTGTGTTAGTGCGCACACCAAGACAACGCTGCACAATTTGCACATCCATTATTATTACCTCATGCCTGTATAAAGAGTTTCAGTAATGCGGCACTTAGGAGCATTCAGCATGCCTTTAATTTTATAATTAACGCTTCTAAAAGAAGGCAGTAAAATGCAGTTGCATCAGTTTTTCAGCATAATTCTTCTTCTGTCTCCACTGCAGAAATGAGTTTTATGCATCATTTCTCTGTCTGCTTGCAGCTTTGTGACCTACGAATCAGGCAGTCTCTATGATGGGAAAAGACATACCTGACAGTTCTTTACAGCAAGGGCTCTTTATTTCTCTATAGCTTGGTTTAATCATCTGCAAAAAGTACAGATAACAAATTCTATTTCACAGCATGATCACACGAGTACACAATTTGAGTTAAGTACTGAGAAATGATTAAAGAAAAAAATCTTCATATCTGGAAAGCTATTTGACGTATTTGAAAGAAACTTGTAAATGTCACCAGAAAGTGTAAAAAATATAAAAGAAATGTCACCAGAAAGTGTAAAATGTACAAAAGAATATATGTATGTCAAAGAATCACATTCAATTTCTGCATTCCCTTCTGGTCAACATAACTTCAAATATAAAGAGAGCAAAAGAGTAACTCCAGTGTTTCTGTTCTCATTTTAGTCCATAGATTCAAAAGATATTTCTGATGGTATATTTTGCATGGCAAAGAACAGTCCTTTAACTATGTAAATCTGCAATAAATTCTCTTGGAGAGGAGCTAATTCTAAAGCAAGATCATTTCTGTTTTAGTATTTTCAAAACGCAGTATTTTTTAACATATGTAAGAGAGCTCAGTTAGTGAGGTAAAAATCTCGAAGTAGCTAAAATATGGTTTAGTAGTTCATATTAAAAAATTGTCAATGTGTGAGAACACACCATATTTTCTTTAAAAGAGTTTACTCTGAATCTTTAAGGAACTTTTCAAGATCCCGCTTTTCACTTGCGGAGTGTAGAAGAAGAGTCTTAGTTTAGACATGATACACGAAGATAAAACAAATTCCTGAAACTGCAGTATACTTGAACTATAACAAACAGGAAATGAAAACTTTTTCACAAAATATTCTGATGCATTGAACACTATAATTCACAGTCTGTTTTGTACCAACATGATGTGTTTTTAAGTGAGATCTGTTGTTCAATTTTGCGTATATTCTTAGAATACAGGCTCTTTAAATGGATTCTGAACTGTATAAACAATACAAGATTTTCCAAAATCATTAATAAACAATTTAATAAAGTACAATGGCTCATAATTCCTAAATGTTTCAGTAAAAATCCCACTGGAATTTGAGCATGATTAAAAATTGTGCTATCCATCTTCTTTTCAATCTTGTTAAAACAGCTGTCCTTACCCCCCAGTACTCAACTACACCCCAGATTAATTCCCTGATGACCAAAAAATTCTGATTTACCACTTGGTAACAGGAAAAGAAAGGCTGATCAAGTTGTAATAAAAGAAGGCTTTGAAGAAAAAAATCAGACAAAACGCTTCTGACTAAATGGGTTAAAATTAATTACTTCCTAATATCTGGTCTTTAAAATACCTTGACTTTGGCATGTAGTTGAGATGTCACCAAAGAATCAACTGTGCACCTGCAGCCAACAACTAATTTTGTCAAACAATACTGTCCTCCACAACTGCTAATCTAAATAAGTGAGAAGTAATTAGCTCAAATCAGTTCAGGTAATAGACCACTCAGACTAATTATGGGGTTATTAATTTAAATCTTGATCCTTTACACAGTGTTCTTTTTAAACTTCAGGTGTCTCTGAAACCCTATTTTTCAGAGGACACATAAAATTACATAAGACCCTCTGGAAGTAAATGGCTCCTATTTCCACAGAAACTACAACAGGTACAAAGAGCACAACAACACTATTTGATAGAACAAATTCTCAGCTACAAAACACTGGTTTTCAACATAGTCACCACTGGTATCTACGCATTTTTGCCAGTGATGAACAAGAGCCTGCATGCCACACTCAAAAATCTGCACCAACGGAGGTGACCCCGCTGCCTCACTATGCTCAGACCCACTGCTTGGTTTCCATAAAAGCTCAGCAAGCATCGAAGAATGTCATTTAGTACATTTTTTTTCCACATGGTGGAATTCAATGACACACCTTTGCTTCACGTGCACTTCCATGTCAGACTGCCCCTCTGCTGCCATCTGTCATACAGCAACAACATGTAACGGAATATTGGTGGGAAGGTTCAACCTCTACTGCCATACCACCAACATCTGCCTCTGATGTCATGGGCCAAGAGAATGAAACAGGAGGAGTTACTTTTGGAAGAGTCTTTTTTTTTTTTTTTTTTTTTTTTTAAAGGAAGGACCAATGGACAAAATGCAATGTGGATTTCACTGCAAACAAGCACGAGTATAATATACCCAGCAGTACAGTAATACTTAGACAAACCTCAAGAAAGCCTTAGCAGATATTATCTAATATATATAATCCTATTTTGAGAGACAACCTAGAAAACCTACAGAGATCCTTCCAACCAACATTTCTATGATGCCAATGGCAACTTTAAAGCAGACCTGGCAATAAAATTCCTTTCAAAGAGAATTACATGGCTCTTTTCCTAGTTTTCTAATGAGCAGGATGAACAAAACAATCAGACATTGAGAACTTTATGGGAATAACAAAAGTTGGTGGAAACAGTTCCTCCTAATCTATCAAAATTCACTTCTTTCTACTTTATCTGTTGGGTATCCTTGTTAGTAGAGGGCAAAGTATATCCAAGAAATGACTTTTCTTCAGTTTGATTACTTTCTCCAGTTCTCAGGCAAGGGAAATGCTGTAATGTTGCACACATAACCCATCTTTTTATTACACACTCATAAAAACCAGCAATCCCTCAAAACAGATATTCAGAAACCTGCTCACGCAGAGAACTTTCACTGGAGAAAAGCATATTCCACCAGGAAACACTGGAGGGAGGAAAGTGCTTCATCAGCTGCTCTGACACAGAAGTTTCCCCCTGTGCATTACCCACACGTAAGTGTAACTTGCAGTGCTTCCGAACAGTAGCTTCTCCTCACAGATATTACCTGAACTGTCCACATTGAAGTACAGTATGCACGTTGAATATGTAAGCAGTACTGAATATACGCCTTAGGGTATATACCGGGAGTATGTGAATCAATCATGCTTGCCATGCAGCTTTCCAGCAAACATTCCCACTGCCTTTAATGGACTATGGATCAGGCCCTAAATACTCCCTTGTCTCTCCTTAAAGATGCTGCAGCAATGAGGAAACTAATAGAAATGATCATCTTATTTCTCTCAGACTGCAGCAAAAGGACTGCAGGAGTAATTCCAGATGCTGTGGCATGCACTCATGGACCTTCTGCCTGCAGAGTCTCTCTCAGCCCTTGGATACAGTGCAGGGACACGTTTCATCCTCGGCCTTTGAGTACCTGTCAGAAATTTCTTCCTTCTAGAAATGCAACATAAAAACTTTTTAGAGCTGAGGGTGGAAGTCAATTACCATACAGTTATGTCTAGTTGCTCAAGTCATATTTATACATGAAAAAATACTCTTAGAAATGCCACATTCTTAAAGTTAAATGAAAAATAACATGGCAAATATTCTAATGTGAGTTACAAAAACAAACAAATCAACTCAGGTATCAACACAAGAAATAGTCTACCTCTCTTAAGGGATTTTTGGTGTCAAAAAGGTGAAAAAAAGGACAGTGAATGAGAACAGTAAGGAATGTCAATGAGATGAAGTAGAGACTTATTAATTCTCATTCTCTCTCTCTCTCTCTCTCTCTTTTTTTTTTTTNTCAGCTCCTCTCTGACCCTAGCGACTTTATCCAAATAGTGCTTTTTAAGTGCATTCAGTTCACTATGACATCAGGGATCAGTTTCTCCTTATTCCTCTCTCCTGCATTGCTACAGAGTAAAAGGCAGTTTCTACTGACCTGTTACATCAGTAGCTTTCTCCTTGGGAGTTTGATGTTTCAGAGGGTTATCCTTGCACTGTTGCTTAAAAATATGAAGTGCTATGACTGTAGAAGATTCCAATATTACAGCTTGCTACCCTTGACAACGTTAAAAAGTCAGTGTGAGCCACAAAGTGGCTCACTGATTTGCCACTTGTATTTTTTTAAACCATACGGTTATCTCTTAACAGTAACTTGTTTCCATACTATATGACACAAGGCTCTAAGGAGCCCTGCTTGAGTAGGAGGTCTGGATCCAATGATGTCTAGAGATCCCTTCCAACCTCAGCCACTGTGTGATTTTGTAACATTTTACTATGAGAGCTAACAGAAACGCAGGTAAATTTGTATACCTGAGTAAAAAAAGTGTTTAGTGGCAACTAAGACTGAGAGGATGTACCAGGAATAGTTCATAAATAAGAATAAATATATGTTGAAGAAATGTGACATCTATGACAAGCTGAACTTTATGGACAAGTCAAATTTAACATTGCTGAGCCAGTTAGAAAGCATGCTGGTAGAGAAGATGAGGTTTCTCACCACAGCTCCTGGGCTTCTTTCAGACTTCTGCTGAAATCTGCTGAGTGTAAGCATGATCCTTTACATTTAGAATGGGAAGTCACCTGTGTGCAGACACAATGCTAAATGAAAACAGCTTTTTTTTTTTTTTAATCAGTTATGCCAAATAGTTAACTCCAAGAATGCTAGCTTAGTGATGACTAAGGCTGAGAGATCTTTGCCTTTATTTTTTTTGCCTTTTCATTTTGACTAAGTCATGCATCATTAGCCATTTCTATGGTAAATAATTAAATGTGCAATTGTTTAATGAAACCTTTCACTTCCCACCTTTCTGATACCTTAACATGTTTGGTAAGTCAATTCTGAAATATTTGTAACTGGACTATGCTTTACTATTATTATATGATCCACTCATTTCTTTGATCATTATGGTATTGTTTTCTACACAAGTGCAAGGAGTTAATTCCAACATGAGCTAATTCCTTGCAGACAAGAAAGTAAATAAACACTTCAGAAAGCCCCATTCCCTCACCTGAAGTAACAGTGCAGATCGTGGCCACATGGAGATCGATATCATAATTGTGCAAGACAGGGAGAAGCCTAGTAGGAAACTACAGGGGGAAAAAAATCAAACCAGAAAAGCTAGTGATCTTAGAATGATAAGAAAAATCTGTCCCATACAAAGAAAGCCAGAAACAGAGCAGAAGCTGACTTGAGAATTATTTGTAATAACACTGATGAGTACAGATGCTTCTTTGTGTTAACATCAGCTTCTCTTGTTATATCTTGTTTCTGCTATTGAATTAAACATGTTTCAAGTAAGCTGTTTTGGGTCACAACATCCATCTTTTCCAAAAAGCAACTGCAGAAATAACTGATTCTGGAAAGATTTCTTGACAACTACAGCTGTAACAAAGCCCAGTGGGTTGGTGCAGGAGTCAGATTCAAGAGTATCATTATGTGTTGTTAAGAATACCTGTTCAGTGAAAAGCTGGTATTTTACCTTTGATCTGAAATAGAGCCACATTCTTTTAAATGAACTAATACTACATTTCTACATTTCATGAACATTAAGAAAAGCTATTACCTGACCTGACACATTTGCAAAAATTATAAGCAAGATGAAAGACCTGATCCAGGTCTATAAATATCTAAGGTGTGGGGGGCAAAGTGGTGAGGCCAGACACTTTTCAGCAGTGTGTGGAGACAGGACAAGGGGAAACGGCCAGAAATTGGAGCATAGGAAGTTCCACACCAATGTGCACAAGAACTTCTTTACAGTGAGGGTGACGGAGCACTGGAACAGGCTGCCCAGGGAGGATGTGGAGTCTCCTTCTCTGGAGATATTCAAGACCCGCCTGGACGCCCACCTGTGTGATCTGGTGTAGGAAGCCTGCTTTGGCAGGGGGGTTGGACTCGATGATCTCTGGAGGTCCTTTCCAACCTCTATGATTCTGTGATTCTGTGAAAGAAATTGCAAACAAGGTGCAAAATTCTGAAAATTGAAGTCCCATTGGTAAAGAATAATCTGCAGACCTCACAAATCCTATACCATGAGTATACTGTATAGAAAGCAAGATTGTTAAATGGCATAATCTGTAGTGCTCGTAACAGTCACACAAAAACAGAATCCTTCTTCTTTGAGCAGACCCACCTATTCCTAAATGTCCCGAGCAAAATGGAAACAAAACAGTGAGTCACTTAGGGGGTTCCTGCCCTGACCACTACATCTCCCAGACTTAGGACCAAATGTAGGCAATACATCAGCCTCAATGCCACAGGCTGGCTCTCGCCAGAAGCTGTAGGAAGGCCGGTGATTGGGCAATTTAGGGAGCTGCTCCTGCCAGCATGGGACTGCCTCATGACAGGTTCAATAATCAAAACCAGCTTTAAAAAAAGGTTGGTTGTTGTTTTTTGTTTGTTTGTTTGTTTTTTGTTTTCATTAAACCATTCTTTTCTTATGGAAATATTTTATGTGCGGAGACTCCTTGCCTCAGTGTACCACTCCCACAGTTATAAACTCAGCTTTGCAAAGTTTCCTTATATGCCTCCTACCTCTCACAATACACAGCATGCCATATAGGAGCAATTTGTTTCATTATATAATTTCTAAAGCTATTAAGTGTAACAAATACAAGAGAAGATTCTAAAATAATAAGATATCGATATGGATATATTTCTGAAATGTCTGTTCTTTTGCACTGACGTTAGGATGCAGTAAGAATTATGGAGATTATTTTAACTAATTAGCTTGGAAAACAAAAGGAAATGGGATGATAAAAATCGTGTTCGATGAGCTTCACAGCAAGACAAGGGCATTTGGATTGTAAACTAGGTGTTTTGGCAAGAAAGGGTAAAAAACCAAAAGCTGACTATTCTGCAGTGGCTGTATTATTACTTCCATGTTCAAATCCATCTTTGTGCAATATTCTCTAAGCACAAAATAGAAATATTTTATGTTATTCTTATTTATAAGATGTAATACCAAAACCATTTATAAATGTATTATAATATATTCATTCTCCTACTATTAGAAGGCAAAATTAGAAATATATTCTGATTATTATTCTTAACTTCACTTTTTATTTCATTTATTTTTGTTCTAGGTTCTCTGCTTTTTTCTTCTTTTCTTCTTCCTTTTCTTTTTTCTTTAACCTCAGTTGTCATTCTTCCCATGTCTATCCTTTAATCCCTTCCTGATGTAAATCCCTTCCATTCTTGCCACTATTATTCCTGCTGAATGGTAGTACCTGTTTCTTCTTCAAATTTACCTCTTGATTAATTTTAATCTCTGCACTTTAAGAGATATTCCATACTAACACATTCATCTTCTCCCAGCAAAAATCACAACATCGTGAGAATTTAAGTAAGCTCCAGTGAATAGCCAGCTATGAAAAGACACCAGTTATAAGCCCAAATAGCATAAACTACAAAAGGCCAGCTGGATCTAGAGACATTTAGGATGACTGAATGCATTTTATTTTCCTTGCAGATAAAATATATCACCACAGGGAATCCCAAAAAATAAAGTATTTTTCAAAATTATTCTTCAATGTTTTCTCTTTATATAAAGTCTTGGTGTTTAATATCTTGCTTACAATAGTATTGTAATTCACACCCAAAAATGCTGAAAAAGAAAAAAAAACAAACACCACCACCACAGTATTGCTATTGCTGTCTTAATGCTTGTGTTTCTTCGGTTTCTGCAATATTAAATTTCTCATCTAATAATTTTGTATTACATCTATTTCATAGAGAATATAAAAACATTCCTTGTTATACAGAATAGCACGCAGCCCACAGTAATAACATTGATTTTCCAGCTTGTCTCCTGCGCAACATTTGGCAAAGTCAGATGCAAATTGCATCCACCTGTACCAAGGAGACAGTGACTTCCAGGAGAACACAGGAAAAGTTTGGAGAAGAGAAATGTCAAGGAGGGCCTGGAGGTTGCACAGATTTTACAAAAATCCAGCATCTACAAGGTTTCCTATCTTCTTAGGAGAATCATCTATTTCTGAGGATGAAGTAAAAGTGGAGTTTGAGGTTGACTGGTGATTTTATTTTTTCCACCATCAAGAACTTGACATCAAGAGAGTATCAGATGCAGTGAAGCACAGGTTTCTCAGCATTTAATTGCTCATGGTATTTGAAAAGAAAATAACTCAGCGGAACTACAAAATGGATCACTGAACAATTTCAATCAAATCCTTTTCCTACAAATTATTTTCAACGAAGTTTTAAATGCCTCGTAATAATACAAAACTCGAACTAATCCTAACTACCACTTCTTAGACTTATTTCTTGGAGGATGCAACAGAAAACAGTCTTTACTCAAAGCTGTGAAATATTTTTCAACCTATTTGTTGTCATGTTATTTGGATTATGTCAAATATTTCATCTGTCCTAAGAGAAAGTAACTAAACTCTTCGCCTTTCTTGGCATCAAATCCTGCACTGAAAGACCAGGTTGCTTTGCTCCTTTTCCAGTCCAGTGTTTCAGAAAGCAATAAATAAAGAAAATTAAAATAAAAACAAAAACAAACAACAACAGAAAAACCAATCATGACAGGCAATCATTTGCAAACATACAACTCTTCCAACATCTGCCATATTCAGCTTCATTTTATAACATCTGTCTTGGAGATATAAATTGTGCTTGGCTTCATAGGTGCTCTGTGCCACACAGAGAAGGAAAACAATCATGACAACTGAAAAATAATGCACAGTGTGGGTGTGGGGACGGGGAGCTGAAAATCTTAAAGATGCTTAGTTTGGGGGGGCTTTATTTTGGAAGAAAAAAAAAAAAAGAATGTTATGTTAGCTTTCAAGTTTTAACACAACTTAGTTCTGCCGGTGGAAGAAAAGTGAGAACTATTGCATTTGTGAAAGGTGCCAAGCAACCTCCAGCATTTCCAAAAGAATCCCCTGAAACTACTGCACAAAAAGAAAGCAATTTATTCCAGTACACGCAGATGAATTATGTCAGTAGAAATTAATTGTTACAAGAAGTTAGGCTTTTTTTGACACTGAGCAGCTATACTACAAATATCTTGAGAAAAGCAGTATTTGGAAAATACAAACTTCACACAAGAACCATAGTGGAGAGAAGTCAACTTTGTGTGGCATACTACATTTCAACTTGCCTCCATAATTACAAGTGTTGTCTTCATTTCCTCTTATAAACAGATTCAAAAAACATTTCCTAAAACTCTCAAAAAAAGCCAATGTTTTCATTTTGTATTAATGACAAAGAAAGGAAAATCAGACATTGATTCAGGAGCCCTACTTCTATAACTAATATTCAAGTGCATGCACAAAGTGTAGTTTAGTTTGTGCTTAAATCCAGCCTTTTCAATAGTACATATGAATATGAATTTATGTCCCCAAAGATTTAATGAGATATACATAATCAAAGACCATAATTTATAAATCTTACTAGCAATTTTATTTAAAATAACTACATATTTTCATTCAGTATTCCATTTACTCATACGTTAATCTGAACGTTTGTTTCCATTTATGTTGCAAACACTGCCATGAAAATAATTTTCTCCCATTAAAGTAGGTTTATTAATAAAACTCAAGGTGCTCGAGGGGATAGGAAGCAATCATGGAAAATCTACACCTTGCAACCAAATTTGCATCTCAGGTTGGACTTCCTGCTTGTAAGGATCTGCAAGGACCAAGAGCGATCTCCAGCAGCAGCCATGTTAAAAGGAAGCAGTTTCCACCTTACTTAATTCAGCTTACTTCCTCTTTCATCTACTAAAGAATATCTAAACTTTGCTCTGAAACAGTAAGCATGTGTCCTGCAGCTCCCTGGTGGTGCTGGATACATGAAGTGGCTCAAAAAGTCTGTTTTTAATTTTGTAATAGATCATTTGCCTCAGATGTATCAGTCCTATGAATGGGACAGAGTGCCATGGTTGTTCTGACTCAGCTCCGGGAGGCCACCATGGATGCAGAGCCTCAAACAGAGCCTTACCCACACTCTGCAGCCTGTCCAATTAATTAGCTGGCAAGGGTCAGCGAGAAGAGGAAGGGACAAGCGGACCAGGAAACACACTGCAGACACTCTATTCTTGAGCTGATGAGCTAAAGTCTTGCCAGTATGTAAAGTATAAATTATTGAACATGGAAACAGATGGATATTAAGAAAATAACCCAAGAATGCTAGAAAAGGAATTACTCATCTGAGTTATAACTCAAGTGTGTAAACTCTATGTCAATGGCTTACGGGCTGGTTTGGTCTGGTTCTGTGATTAGCGGGGTGGGGGGACCCATGGACCCACTTCCCAGGAGACGGAAAAGGGGAAAAAAGGGGAAAGGGTAGAGAGACGGGCCTAAAAACAAAGCAGCGGCAATGATCTGAGGAGAAACAAACTGATTTACTAGATAAGATATCGGAATGCAAGATAACACACTATAATACAATATAATACAATATAATTAGAATTGAAGCTAATAAAACAAATAAAATTAGAGTGTCTGAAAACTGAAGGTCTTACTCTAATGCTATGGCAGGCAAGACGGCTGGGAGCAGAGACAAGCTGGAAGGTTGAAAAAGGGGAGGGGATGTGATTTGTGGATGGTTTTTATCTTTTCCCCCTGAGTGGAAAACGGAAACGCAAATAATGCAAAGTCCTCTGGGGTATGTAGTTCTCTTCTGGGACAGGTACCCAGAACTGGAGCATTAACCCTTTAACTCCCAGTGCACTACATGATGTTATGATGTGGAATACCAATAACAAAAAAATAATAAAACCAAGACACTCTGATACACATATTTGTCTTAAAAAGACACTGTCAGGTTGTTCTTTGTAACTTTTCAGATTATTTGCTATGAAGCTACGAGCATGTAGAAACTTCTGGATTGACAGCTGCAGACTAAGCTAGTCACAGGCCAAAGGAAGTGCCATGGCTGTTTGCTAAAATGCTAACTGAGAATTAAACGCTTTTGAAAATATAATAACAGCCACTGCAATGCATCCTACGTTTTACAAAGGCAACATCTTACCAAAAAAAGCCCTAGTCAGTCTACCAATACAATCATTATGCTTCCGTAGGACATTTACCCTAGTTGCAATGAATGTGGTTCAACTGTGCTTACCAAATAGCTCTCTCTCTAGAAAAGTAAGCCATCAATGTACTTCTGACATTCCTCATTAATTGTGTTTACAGGGGAATTTGGAATCTCTCATGACTCAACAGAAGACTGAGTCCATAGGAAATGCATGCAGAAAAACAGAAGATTAATATACTGCCAACCTATTTTGGTTGGCTTTTTAATTAGAGAGCAAATAAGAAAGCAAATAATGTGCAGAAAAAAATAAATGCATAAATTCAAGTGACAGATTATCTTTCTAATGACAACAAAACATGGTTGCCTGCTAAGATTCTTAATATAGTTTAATTATGTCACAGGTAAGATCTGTGTATAAATCATATTTAGAGCAACTCACATCAAAGAGTAAAATAAATCATTAAAATGTATTTGGACAGACTCTTAATCATTTTTCATGGAACAATTATTTTTGGAAACCTAGCGTAACATAACTGTCTCCAAAGGGACTAAAACTACAAATGATTATCCAATTTTTGTCCATGTAGAAGTAAAGAAATCACTTCCTCTACAGGACTGGAAGGAGAGAAGAAAGAATAATACCTGGGTGTTCTGAATATCTAAGAAGTGTTCATAGCCCTGTGCTATAAGGAAGATGAATGTGTCAGGAGGGGAGAGGGAAGGGATGAATAAGCCAGAGTAGAAAAACAGATTACTGATTTTTACCATCAGGCAGACATCAAACTGTGGAAGTCATGCATAATAAGCAACATATGATTTGTATTTCCCTTTAATTTCATGGATGCTTTGTCTAAGAAGGCTCATTGGTTTTGATTGTTTGTTTTTATTTGGGATGATTTGACAAAATTAGCTTCCGCTGTTCCTTCCTTTATTGTTGATGTTGTTATTTTGCACAGCGTTTACAAGGGAAAATGGACTGGTAAATGCTACTGATCTTAACAAAGTCAGTGATATAAAAACATTAAAATCAGATTGCTCCAAAGACAAATATGACATCCTAAGTTAGGATTTCCACAGTTTGTCCAAGCAGCCTGAGTCAACGTGATGAGACTAAAACAATGTTTTAAATTCAATTCCTCTCGTATTTTCCATATTTGGCTTTCTATGCATACATGCATATTTTCCTTCTGTTTTACATAAAAACTGTGACTTGTTCAATAACTACACAAATGAAACAAATGCCTATTTCCTTAAAGATAACTCTGCGTGTGGAACTAGTAGGTGCCTGATGTCATGACTCTTAAGACATCAATCCATAATGCCATTCCATGCATAACAGGAAAACTGGTATTGCTGTGCAACAGAAAGCATACTTCAGCCACATAAGCCATAAGCTAAGTGATCTGATTTCTTTGCATAGAATCATAGAGTATCCCCAGTTGGAAAGGACTCATAAAGATCATCAAGTCCAACTCCTGGCTCCATACAGGACCACCCAAAAATCAGACCATTTGACTGACAGCATCGTCTAGACACTTCTCAAATGCCCATGAGCTCAGTGCTGTGATGACTTCCCAGGGGAGCTAGTTCCAGTACCTGACAACCTTCTTGGTGAATAACCTTTTCCTGATACCCAACCTGAACCTCTCCTGTCACAACTTCATGCTGTTCCCTCAGGTTATATCACTGATCACCAGGGAGAGATCAGCGCTGCCCCTCTGCTCCCCTTGTGAGAAGCTGTAAGCTGCTATGAGGTCCTTTCAGACTCCTCTGATCTGGGCTGGACATTCTAACTTAACTTCTTATGATTCCCCCTTCCCTACTTGCATGGCATGAGAGCGCTGTCTTTCTGCAATATGCATGTGCTGTGGCAAAGATATAAAGTAGCACAAATATTTAGTTAACTTGGGAGAAACAAAATAATTCCACATTATTTCTGAAATGGACCATTTTTTTCCTCAGTTCCTCGTATAATTGAAAACATGTATCTTGACAGCTCTTATGGCACAAATGACAATTTTTAGATACCATAGTGGAAGAAGCTTCAAAAGTTATGCTACATACGATTCTCTGAATGAATCCTGCCTGGTCTAATTTTACCTAACAACTTCTCTTTGCATTTGGCTTTCTTTGTCTGGAATTTCTTCTTGGAAGTTAGAATTCATTGTTTCAATCCTTCATCAGTTGCCTGCTTTAGAACTATGTTGTAATTGTTTGATTGGGTGTAATAAACTCAGTTCTTTACTTACAACACAGTATAACGCAGAGAGGTGCAACTCAGATGACTAACATGATGAATTATTGAACAACTCAAATTAAAAGGGAATACAATTAAGGCTGCTATCTGTCTGAATGATGGATGTTCTTTACTTTCCGCTTTTCAAATCATGAATCTAGTTTTCTGTCTCACCAGTTCAGCTAGTATCTCCTCCACAAAATATATTTTTTTTCCTTTTTTTTCCCAGGGAAACAACAACTCTCTCCATCTCCTCTGATATTTGACATCCTGCCCCCTAAACCACTTTCCTGTATCTGCATATAGGGAAACGTCAGATTTTTTTACTTCATGTATCAGTGTACTCACAGGAGCTGATAATAATAATAAAAAATTAGTCTAGAGGAAAAAATAGTGACCCCCCTCCACCTCCCTGCCCCCCTAGCTGTTTGGGATGTCTGATTAAAAATCCTCAGAATAGAACAATGAAACGTATTCTACTCTCCTAAAAGCCTGCTGTGACAGTAGGAAAATCAGGAGGTAGTCCACGAGGGAACCATACAGCAACTGATAAAGCTTGCAGTGAAGATTGCTCACATCATATGGAAAAAAACCTGCAGTTTTTCCTCTGAATTAACTTAGAATAATACAGTATATCTTATCCTTTCACCAAAATATTGTAGCCTTGAAAAAAAAAAACTTAATAGTGTAATTGTACAAAAAAGTAAAGGATATAAAATATAGCCAAATGCTACTTTACAGTATTTTAACATATTCTTCATTGCATAAATAGAATAAAGAGTAGGCAGATGCTCAACAAAGGTAGTAATGCTCAGAGGTTTGAGGAACTCGTTCAATATTTCTTAATCAGCAGGACACTAAATGACAAAACTTTTGAACAGTTAAACACACATGTATTACTCTTTCTACCCGTCATGTTTGGAAAATGGTTGTCAGATTACAAATAGAGATGATAGCAAGTAAAATTTAGAAGTACATAAAGAAGGTGCTGGTACATACAAAAGGTGAACTACATTAAAGCAGGCCTTAGCTCCACAAAGCATAAGCTATTGCCACGGTAACTCAGAGACTTCCTCTTTAAAGGTCTATTTGAAATGTTCTAAAATTGGAATACTTGTACATACTAAACTTGAAGGATTTGTTAATACTCAAAAAGACAGTAATACACAAAGAAATCTGGGTACAAAACACTGAAATGTGATGAACCTTGAATGTTAAGTACAGGTAAAATGATAATTCTACAGAACACATTCTGAGACCCACCCTTTCAAAAAGATAAATTTGTAAATTAGCATTGCTGAAAGACATTTGATGGCAGTGGACAACAAGCACATAATGGGAATGAGCACATAATAAGCACAAATGAGCCCATAATGTGAGTGAGAAGAGTCAATATGCATTTTACCTAAAAGTATAAAAGATATTACATTACTGGAAAGGACGAAAAACGAAGTTTCCTATGTAGATCTTGCATGACTGCCCCTGCGTTTAGTTGTAAGAAACTCATTTCTGGGCTATTACTGACAGATATACATCAAGGTAACAAATGTTTACACATATTAAGCCCGTACCTTGAAAGAGAAAGAATAAACGATTAAACATATAAAAAAGAAAGCACATAAGAGTCATATTAACAAGCAAGAAAAATGCAAAATGTAAGAAATTTTTCTCTGAAAATTCTTGTTATTATAAAATCTGCATATTTAACAAGTAGTCGTCTACTAATTCTCAAATACCCCAGTGAAATAGGGATGCACTGTATTTCCTTTTCTGTTAGAGAACATTGATACCAGCTTCCAATTCAGCAAAGCAGTTAGGCATATGCTTAACTTCAGGCACTTGACTAATCACAGTTTTTAAACAGAACTACAAATATCCTTGTGATTTAAACCAGAGCACCTGAATACCCAGGCTCAATGGTAAATACCAGAATAGACAAAAAATGAAGTTCTCTTAGGTTCTATCCTGATGCCTTACCTAAGAGCTGATCTTTTCTTCTTCCCTTACTCAAAAAAGCTCAGGACAAAAAGAAAAAAATAAAAGGCAGCAGAAGCCAAAGGCGTTCATAAATATAACCAGGAGATTAGCAACACTGATAAACACCAAATATTGAGCTATCAAGCATTAGCAGCGTGATGAAGCAACAGACTAATACACTTCTCCCATCTGATCCAATAGTTCTTACAATATGTTACACTAAACGTTATTTTGTTATTCAGTGAATTCACAATGATATCTATAGTATTAAATATAGATCAGAAAACATAATTTGATTTGTATACATGGCTCTGAATACACAATGCATGCTGTAATGTTTTCCTTTTGCTCTTTTCTATTATGTACTCAGTAAATCAAAAAACATGCTCAGTAAAGAATGGGACTGAGTAAAGTGTGTTCCATATTATTATTCTGTAGAAAGAAAGTAAGAAAGAGAAAGTAAGAAAGAAAGAAAAAGAAAAAAATATTCAAAAAACAGAACAATTGTATATTTAAAATACTAGAATTCAACCACCATCTGTTAGCCTTAAAGGCAGCTTTCATTAAGGCCGTCACCTCTTCATGAGTCACAACAGGGAGCTATCATTAACATTAGCTATGATTAATGAGGATGTTGCCAATTGCAATTATTCCACTCTAAAACTTAGAAATATTCTGGCAGTGTCATATAGCCTAACTACCACCTTCATCCTCTCAGTCGCCTCATTAAAAAAATCTCTGTTGCAGTTTACTTTAGATTATAATGCAAAACTCTAGCAACTCATGGAGGTTCTCCTTGGTTGCAGACCCAGGCTGGTCCCTTCAGCCTGTCTCTGGGAAGTGCTAAGATATAATCACTGAAATATGAGCCTGAATTCACTGCACCACTGGAGTTTTTGTAAATTAAGGTAAAAGGTGAAGGAATCTTTATCTCTTCCAGTTGTAAGCCGACACATTGTGGATTTGGTTCAGCTCTGCAGTAAAACAATTATTTTTCCTATGCTATATTCCTGTACTTGTAAACTTCATACACAGAAAAGAAAAATGACCTGAATTGGTAGGCCGAATTCAATCACCAGGTAAAGAAGCCAAAGTGCCCATCTAAGCTTTAACAATGTAAGTCAAACCAGTATGTTCCAGTATAGCGTTGTTAATGCTATCATTTTTAAGTGGAAAGAAAGACTTTGAGAACCTACTTTTCCCTAATCTCTGAAACCAGAGATTCTTTTTGTTCATTTGTTTTCTGGGCATGTGAAATGGACATGAGAGAAGAATGCTGAAATCTTAATCAATGCACAGTAATCTATCTGCAATAATTATCTGCATACTAGCAAGCACCTGCCAGATACTGCTCAGTGCAGGAGTATGCACAGCATACTGCTGTGCTAGGAAAAACTGATTTATGATCATGAAAAAATAAACTGAAAAGCAATAATTATCTAATTTTCAATGCAATCATAATTATTAGCACTTTCCCTTTTTCGCAGTATGGCACAGAGAAGAGTTAAGCCCTGTGATGTTTAATGTTTGGGTCCTTTAGGATGCATTCAAATGGTCACAACTGTCCTTTCTTTTTGGTTCTTCCACCCAAAAGCTCTCTTCTGTTAAGTGGGAAAATTACATAACAGTTCAACCAGATGTAAATAAAGCAATTGATAAGATTCTTTTCTTAGGAATTGTTTCTAATGGAGCAGCATGACACTTTGGTTTTACCAGAATATACTGGATTGTATTTGCAGTCTACGGCCTACCCAGCATTCGGGCTCCCTCAGGTATGCGCCATGTGGCACCACAGTAAAACAAGGGAATATTGTGATCACATAAAATGCATACTAGGTAAAGGAGGAAAGTTTTGTTTGATGAAGAGTTAACAGAAAAACAGAATACTTTGGAAGAGGGTGTACAGACAGGCAATAAGGAACTGAAGGCCTCAAAAAAAACAAAGGGAATTAAAATATGAGACCCGGAGCTAATGCATTCATAAAAGCAAAAACACTTCTTCTGTTGCTTTAAACTATATTTTAACATGACTGGGATCTTGTAAGACTTCAGCACATTGAAGTAAATGACTGGTGCAGGAAAAGTGAAAAATTCGGTGAACAAAGTGCCTTTAATGTGTTATAAATGGGCTATTTTGGTAGTCTATTATTTCTGCAAATGTAACAAATGAACTCTAAAGGAATTCTTTAAAAGGTATATTTGTTTAGGTAGTTCTGCTCTGAGTCTTTCTAAATTTATATATATAGCAGCCATACTAAAAACAGTCTTTTATTTAATATTACTGTTAATATATAATAAAATAAAATCTTAAAAGAGTATTAAAGCTAAAACTCAACCTCAGAGAAACTCAGTTAAATCCACAGTGCTCCCCAGATGAAGGACTTTCTAATGTCATTTGTGCTTATGCTTTTCTCTTACGGCTGCACTTTCTTGGGTTCCTTGGAAAGCCCTTTGCCACTTTGAAAAGGATCTGATGATGTCTCCCCCCTAATAACAGACAGTCCCTTACTGCTGAGTAACAAGACACAGAAGATACATTGAGTAGACCGATCCTTAGTCTGCCTAGCATGCTCCTGCTTACTCTGCGCTGTTGGTTAGCTTAACTACTCCCCGGAAAAAAGTTGTGTAAATTTATTCAAAGAGTCACAGAAATGTAGGGGTTGGAAGGGACCTCTAGAGATCATTGAGTCCAACCTTTATTCTGCAATTTCTAAATAGGCACTGTGAAATCCTGGTTATCTATAAAGACTGTATTCCAAATTTAATTTACCTTTTTTTTCCTTATTTGTACTCTTTATTTTGTTTACCTAAAACAATTAAGCTAGGCTGGTTGGTCACATAAACTAATATAATACTTTCAGTGAACCCTACTTTTATTAAAGTAGGAAAAAATCACGTTCATATTGCTAGAGATGTTATAGATAGGAGTTCTTTTCAAGACCATTTTAGAAATTAGAACATCATAATGAGAAATTAATTCTCCACTTTACAGAGTTTACTTTAGAATCTTTTGTGTTAGTGCAAACAAAGGATCCATATCACCACTTTATTTTCCAAAAGAAATTAGTATACTCTTAAAAATACTTAATATTGAGCAAAAATTTCCCTCCCTAAAATCTAAACTGTGTTTCAGATTGAAATTATAAATAATTTTCTATTCTTCTTTGCCAACAGCTGAATGTACGATCAAAAATCAATCATTGCAACTTTGCTGAAGGTTTTTAGTTGGAAGACAAATTGACTGCTTCCTAACTATTCATCTTACACAGTCCTCATTTCTGTTGTACTGAATTCTTCACAAATGTCTATATTTGCTATCTTTCCCTTGCTTTTTTCCAAGCATTAGGAGAAATGGTTCAATTAGTTTCTAGACTCATTTGAATTAGTGTGAGAAAAAGAAATGGAAAGCAACTTACTGGAAGAGTTGGTCTAAGAAATATGTGTTTATAAATCTTAAAAACACTCAGTTTTTAAAAGGGGATGCACAATACTTTGTATCCATACAAATAAGTCTTTAGCTCACTTAATACTTGGACTTGAGAGCCAATCTCTGGTCTTTTGGGAGCAAAGATTCTTTGTGAAACACAAAACACTGGCACACCAAGAACTGCTAAAGGGAAAAGATGCCAGCACTCAAGGCTGAAGTAACGTCTGTGGTCTTGTGAATCAAAACCTCTTCCATCAAAACTACTTTGTCGAACCCAATATAAAGACTTCATAAAGACTGTGACTTCATTCCTTTTGACTTGCCTATTTTCAACTTCATCAATAAATATTTTCAATCAATCTAGCAAGTCAAAGTTGAACCTCATCTGCTTCCAAAACCTTGTCAGTTATCAGCACATAGAATCCTTCAAACAAACAGCAAGATTTTGGTCATCTACAGGACACTGGATGCATAAAGACTTCTCAAGTGGTGATTAAGCAAAATAAGGTGACTACTAATAAACTTCTCAGAGCGTTTACTGGAAGTGTAGCATCCTGTGAAATATCTGTGAGTCACCAGTGTTCTCTTAAATATTGTAAAATAAATGGAGCAAGTAATATAGAGCATCTTATTTAAAGTTAAAAAAGTCATCAGAAAAATAATTTCTAAGTTTCTAGGAAACTGAACAGAGTACAACTGATCACTTATGTTTCTTAAGAGGGAGGAGTGATAAACTTACCAGGCCTGGTAAAGGACTGCATGTGGTAAACAGATTCAGAATTATTGTGAACTGAAAATATGCTGCTGTGTAAGAGTTGGCAGGATAAACTATGCCATGAGATTCATCATGCAAATTTCAAGCATTCTTGAATACTGAACTCAAGGTATGCATAGCATGTTTACACATATGAGACCTCACTCTTGTTATGAAAAGTGGAATCACAACAATTTCTTAGGTAAAGATCCCTTTATGAGCTATTAGAGACTTCAAACTATTACTACTAGATACTTCAAACATGACTGTATATTCAGAGAAAAGTAAATGTAAAAAAGCAGAGTACCTGCTTGATGTGGTCAAAGAGACCTGTGGTTCCATAGCTGGATGCACTGCAGCTGTAATTTCCCACCTCCAGGAGGCCCAAATGTTAAACTGCTTTTAGTGGGTAATGATAGTGAAGAAAACTGTACCTTGCATGCTAGTAGGAAGAGAATAGAAAGTCAAAGATCCAAACAGCTATTAAGAGCAGCAAGAGTGCCACAGATAAGTAGAAAATGTACACAGACACAAACATACACAGTGAAGAAACCTGTGATTAGGTATGTTTAACTATGAAAGTTATTTGAATGCTTTCAAATTTTAAAATATCGTCCCTTTGTCTTTAGAGAAAGAAAAAAATTGCTGAAAACCTGCGATAAACGTTGCTCAGTTTTTCTCATTGATCACATTCAGTATTTAAAACTGCCACGAGTCCCTAGAGCATTTGCCTAATGACTATCACTTTTAGACAAAATACATCCCACTTTTTTTCCTATACTCTAAATAAGTGTCTTATAATCCATCATCACTAGCAGATAGGCACACAACTTAAATGACACAGCTCCAGGCTGATAGAAATGAGGTGGAAGCAGGTAGCTTATGCAGTTGAAGAATGATAAAATCCTAAAACCGTGCTTTGGCTGACTATATAAATAGACTAGGAAAAATGTTAATGGTTTGAAACCAGACAACAACCCAGAAAATGAACACAGCATATCGTGCAGTCCTAAGCAGCTGCATAAAACAGTGTGACACTTCCAAAGAACACATTTAGTCCAATAGGTCTGTCACCATTGAGCTCTTTGTGAATGAGAGATAGAGCACCACTTAACAACATAGCTTCTACTTATTATTGTCACCCACAGTGAGCCGCGGATCTTAATAATCTTAATAAATCTTACTAAAATCTTAAAAGCAAATGCATTTCTCTAATTACTCACACAGGCACATGCTTAAATACTTGCAAAGCTAATTGTGTGTAAAACAAGCAGACAACACACATAAGTGAACAGGAATGCACAAGCACAAAGGAAGGTGTCAATCAAAGGACAAATACGTATTTGTGATGACACGTTGCACAGAAAGAGCCCATGCTGATGGCATGTCTAATTTCACTTTGGGCTAAAACAGTTGATATGGCTCCCTCAGGCATTTTTAAAAGCATATTTTTGAGGGTTTATGCATTCATTTTCTGACTTTACTCTGAATAATTTCTAGGGATACCAAGTTCCATTTCATAGTCCTCTTTGGATCCCAAGGCAAATCGAAAAGATGTGTTACTCTGCAGGTGTTTCTTCAGTTGGATAATTGTTCATATCTGATCTAACATTCAATGCTTTGCATAGAAATCTGGCATATGGGAGATGATTCTGAGGAGCGGTTAGAAAATGCAAGGCTTTCAAATCAGTGATGGGTTTGTGCAACCTTTCTGAAGTTGCTACGAGAAGGCTCATCTAGTATCTTATACGCAGGTTTCCTAGCAGGAAATATGAATGGCATCATTTTCTGCTCAGAATAGTCTTAAGTATACAAGAAGCCTCTCGTACACTGAGTAGATGAAGACATCACAAGAACATTAATTTTCTTTCATTCATGGGTATTTAACGCTAAATAATAAATTAAGAATCTGTTCAATGGATTTGGAGTGGCGCTCTTCCTGTTGGAAAGACCTCCACAGTGCACAGACTGTTGTTCATCTACCTGAGAAGACAAGAGACTTCAAAGACAGGAGTAGTGGGGAAATGACTCATGGAATCCCTCCCAGCTTAAGTGGCTAGAAGCGGTACAAATATTTTGATGCTGACATATTGAAATAAATACAAATTTTTCAGTTTCCCATTAGTAAATTATATCTTATGCATTTTGTACTTATCTTTGGTTCTATTGAATCATGGTTTGTCTATTACTTCTTTGCCAACATACTATATTTACAAAATGCTCATTTCATGAGTTTCAGTTTTGTGTGCATATCTACAATGAAAAGGTCACATTCCATATGTTTCAGTGATCCACTAAAGATATAAACACTTGGCAATGTTTTCTTCTGATGACACTCACACTTTTTCAGCTGTTCTCAAACATCAGGCAGCAAGCAAAGACTCTCTTTTGTACAACTTACTTTAAGAATGTGCCTTTGCTGCAAAGAAGACTAAAGTGCTGAATTACACTAAGTATTACCAGCAAGACAAAGGTGATCCTTCCCCTCAATGCAGCATTGGTGAGGCCACATCTGGACTACTAGGCTCCCCAGTGAGCCTACTGAGGTATACTGGTGAGAGCCCAGTAAAAAGCCAGGCAGTTGATGAAGCATCTCTCCTATGAGGAAAGACTGAAAGAGCTGGGATTGCTCAGCCCAGAGAGAAGGATCCAGCAGATCTTGTCAGTATCTATAAATAGGTGAAGGGATGGTGCAAAAAGAATGCATCCAGACTCTTTTCAGTGGCCTCTAGTGACACAACAAGAGGCAAAGAGCAGAAACTGAAAAACAACAGATTCTATCTAAACATCAGGAATCACTTCTTAACTGTGCAGTTGACTGAGCACTGGCACAGGTTAATCAGAGACCCTATGGAGTCTCTCTCCTTGGAGACCTTCAAAGACATGGTTTAGAGCAATCTGTTGTACATGCCCCTTCTTGAGCAGGGGGCTGGACCTCCAGAGGTCTCTTCGAACCAAAACCATTCTGTGATTCTCTGAATGAGATATTAGCTATCTTGCTTTGACAAGCCATTTGTATAGAGACCTCAAAGTAAGCTCATTCAAATCTTTTTTGAGAAACCACTGAATAACATTTGAGTGGTAAAGATGGCTTATTGTAAGTTATCCGAACTATGGAAAGCTTGGTTGTTCAAAAAAGGTAAGTCTATACTAAGTATATTGGGGTGGATGAGCCAGTAAAAAGTTAACTCTTCTATCTTTTTTGATGTATAGTAAATTCTGTCATGGCTTAGAAACCCTCAGGAGCTGATGAGAGTAATCAAAATATATCCCAGAGGATTCATACATTTTCCTCAAGCAGTTTTCCTAAAATATTGAAGCAGTAATTGAGAAGCTTACAGAATCACAGTAAAGCAGCAAAAGGATTTCAGCCACTAATAGATCTGGCAACATGGAACTAATATGAACACTATTATTTTACCTCCCTCAATACTATACCAAAAATATTATGGACACTACAGTTATTAATCAATCAGAATTTCCATTATAAACCAATATTTTCAGTACTGATATAAAACACACTCTTTTCCCGAGCCTTAGACATCTCATTTCAGATGTCAAAATTTTATTAAATCATCTGCCTTTAGAGGGAAAAAAAAATAGATACTTCTTAGCAATTACAGTTCCTTTTAAGTCACAAATGCCTTTTTATTCTCCTTTGAAGAAATATTTCATCCAGAATAAACAGGAAAGGGAATTAAAAAACATTTAATATATATCAAAAACATGGTACAGTAATACTTCAAAGTTTAAGACCATTTCTCCCAACTAGCTGATGAATATGCCTTAGTCTTGACTTGAAGTTTTAAAAGTATCCTTAGGCTCCTTGGCTAACCCTAGGTTATAAGAATCCAATAGCTAAAATAAAAACCCTGGGGAAAAGATGTATTTTCTAAAGTATACAATCAGAAATCAAGAAGCTTGAAGTAATTCAAAGGATCAAAAACTGTGATAATTATCCAAAATTCATACAGGCATCAACATAAAAAAATTCCATTGGAAAAGACAGATAAAACATGACAGATTTGGCCCATAGATATTTTTAATATATGTATAAACCTCTGTAGGTACATATTTACACAAATGATGATTGTCGTGTAGAGATGAAGTCATGAAGGCCAAGGCCTAACTGGAACTGGACTTGGCAAGAGGCACAAAGAAGGATAAGAAAGTCTTCCATAGGTATAAAAACAGGAAAAAAAGAAAGTCCAGGAGGGCGTATGTGGCAATTCTCACTTGGAGCAGGTGTTCGGGTAGCAAGGACGTGGGAAAGGGAGTGAAAAAGTTTGTGAATAACTCTAAAGATGGTTGCCAAGAACATGCAGATGATTTAATGTGTGAACCAAGGACGAAAGGAAGGGAGTGAGTGTGGGTAGAAACAATGTTAAGATACTAGTGAAGCATCCGTCAAACTGACTGCTCTGGGTGTTATCTCTTGAAGTATGTCTTTGTAGTCGCTTATCCAATCGTATCCTTGTTATTGTGTACTCAGAAGCACGGCTCAGATAGCTTAGGTACAGCCAATTATGTTATAACGCTTGTAAGCTGACCAATCATGATTCACCATGTTTAAAGCAATGTATTCTGTAAACCTATATAAGTAAATGGTAAAATGAAATAAAGCTGAAGCTTCTATCACTCATATTGAGTTAGGTCATGCTTCCCCGCGTCATAGAGTACCAAAATCTCTGTTCCCGACAGGCGTACCCTCCCTAGTGAGCAACAAAGGCAGGCTAGTAAGTACAGACAAGGAGAAGGCTCAACAGCTCAACAATTTTTTTGACTCAGTCTTCACTAGCAACTGCTCTACACACTGCCTTTGAGCAGATGATTCAGAAAACAGGGACTGGGGGAGCGATGACCCTCCTGCTGTAAGTGAAGATCAGGTTCATGACTGCTTGAGGACCCTGAACATCCAAAAGTTGATAGGTCCCGATGAAATCCATCCCAGAGTCCTGAGGGAATTGGCTGATATAGTCGCCAAACCACTCTTGATGATATTTGAAAAGTCATGGTGGTCAAGTGAAGTCCCTGCTGACTGGAAAAAAAAGCAGTATCACCGACATTTTTAAGAAGGGTAGAAAGGATGACCCAGGGAACTACTAATCAGGGATAGGACAAGGTGCAGTGGCCTAAAACTTGAACATAGGAAGATCCATGCAAGCATGTGAAAGAACTTTACAGTAAGAGTGACAGAGCACTGGAACAGGTTGCCCAGAGGGGTTGTAGAGTTCCTTCTACGGAGATATTTAAGACCCATATGAACACTTATTTGTGCAACCAATTGTAGGGAACCTGCTTTAGCAAGGGGGTTGGCCTTGATGATCTCGAGGTCCCCTCCAACCTCTGCAATTCTGTGATTCTGTTACTTGTCAGCCTCATATCAGTGCTGGGGAAGATCATGGAGCAGATCCTCCTGGAAGTTATGCTGAGGCACATGGAAGAGAGGGAGGTGATATGGGATAACCAGCACAGCTTCACCGAGGGCAGGTCCTGCCTGACCAGCCTTATTGCTTTTTATGATGGTGTAACTGCGTCAGTGGACAAGGGAAGAGCCACTGATGTCGTCTATCAAGACTTCAGTAAGGCATTTGACACAGTCCTCCATAACATTCTTCCCTCCAAATTGGAAAGATATGGATTTGATGGGTGAGCTGTTCAATGGATGAGGAACTGATTACAAGATTGTGCCCAGAGAGTGGTGGTCAATGGCTCAATGTCCAGATGAAGATCAGTGACGAGTTGTCACGGGTTATCTCTGGATACAAGTCCGTGACAGGGGGGCACAGGCCCCGGAAAAAAAAAAACGGAAGAGCGAGGAAAAAACAAAAGGAAGGGGTACGAACGGTTTGCCGCGCGATCCGGCCGGCCCCGGGCCACGCGCTCCGGGAGAGGGGGAAGGGCAGGGAGCTAGCGGATGGTTTTAACAAAAAAGGAATGCACCAGCACTAGATCTGAGAAGGAACGGTAATTTACTAAATTTAACTAAATCAAACAAAATGAGAGAGAAAAGAGTATCCAAAACGCGAGATCAAACCACAATACCACGATGGAACCACGTGCTGTTCTCCGCGGCGAGCTGAGAAGGCTGAGCCAGGCAGCGGGGCAAGCCAGGCGCTCCGTCCGGTCCGGAGCTCCACCCCCACTTCCTCTTCACGCCAAGTCCTCCCCAGGGAAGCCGCACCTCTCCTCCCATCAGGATACTCCACATGCCCATAAGGGGCAGTAAACGGAACCAGAACATTAACTCTTTAACTCCTACTGGTTCACATGATGTTCTGATGTGGAATACTGA
>JACDJE010000372.1:18068-42375 GCA_016647715.1 Pavo muticus
GCGGCCGGAGGAGGCGGAGCGGCGGGCGGAGGGGCGGCGGCGGGAGCCCCGGTGACCCCGGGCCGCAGGGAGCGCAGCGTTCCGCCCACGCCGGGCTGCAGCCGCTGCGCCCGCACCGACTCCATCATCGCTCTGAGGGGAGAGCGCCGCGGGGGCGCCGCTGCCACTCACGGCTCGCGGGGCCAATGGGCGTGGAGATCGCCGCGGCGAGGGGGCGGGGAGAGAGGGAGGTGTTGGCCAATGGGATGAGCGGACGGGCCCGAGGGGCGGGGCGTAGGGAGGGAGACCAATCGCAGGGCAGAGATCCCAGGGGGGTGGGCGGGGACGAGGAGGGTAGCGGTCCAATCGGAGTTGGAGAATGTCGGAGAACTGCGACGGAGGGGGGGGAGCTCTCGCCTTGCCAGCGCCAATCAGAAATGAGGGACGCGGGAAGGGGGCGGGGCCTCAGGGACGGCGGCCAATTGCAGTGCGGCACTCACGATAATGGCAAAGAGAGAGTCAAAACGTAAAGCAGCCAAGGCGGGGGTGGGGACGAGAGGCCGAGAGGACGGGTGTGAATCTGGCCAATCAGAGGGCTCCTCACCGGGATTTAGGCGGGGAGTGTTACAATGGCCCAATCGCAGCCTCTGTTTTGATTCTTAGGGGCGTGCCCCAGCGCATCCAGCCAATAGGAGCAGGCTATGCGGGGGGCGGTGCCGCGCACCCTCCACTCACTAGGTGGTGCTCATCTCTCTTTGGCTCACGGCGGCTTCCGGCACGCCGCCGGAAGTGGCTGCGCGCTGCTGCCCGCAGTCAGGAGCGCCATGGAGACGTGGGTGCGCTTCAGCGCGCAGAGCCAGGCCAAGGAGCGGCTCTTCAGGTGCGGGGCCGCCCGGCGTCCCCTCCGCGGGGCCCGTTGGCTGTCCGGTGTCCCTCCTCGGGGCACGGGCCTGCCCGCTGTCCCCCCGCCTGGGCCCGGCCTCTGCCCAGTGTCCCCCGCCGGGCCCCGGGCCCTGAGGCCACGCTGTCTCTCGCAGGGCCGCGCAGTACGCGTGCACGTTGGCCGGGGACGCGCTGCGGAGGAACGGGGCGAGCCCCGCACTGCTGAGCAGCGTGAAGCAGCTGGAAGCGCACCTCAGCCTGGGCCGGAAGCGTGAGTGGGCCCCGGCCCGGCTCGGGGGTGGGGGGGGGCTGTGTGTGCGTGTACCCCCCGCGGGCGGTTCTGACCTTTGTCGCTCCGTCCCACAGTGCTGCGCCTGGGCAGCTCGGCCGACGCTCTGGAGGCAGCGAAGAGAGCCATCCACCTGTCTGACATGGTGCTGCGCTTCTGCGTCACCCTCAGCCACCTCAACAGGGCCATGTACTTCGCCTGCGACAACGTCCTGTGGGCGGGGAAGGCGGGGCTGGCGCCCAGCGTGGACCAGGAGAAGTGGGGACAGAGATCATTCAGGTGAGGGGTGGGGGGCGGCGGGGCGTCTGGCTGAGCCCCACAGAGCGGTGGGGGCTGGAAGAGATCTCTGGAGCTGCCCCTGGCCATCCCTGCTAAAACAGGGTCCCTGCAGTGGGGTCACGTGCAAATGGGTTTGGATCTCTGCGGAGGAGACCCCCACACCTCCCTGGGCTCTGCTCTGTGGCACTGCCGCCCTCACAGCTCAGTTCTTCCTCATATCCATGTGGAACACTTCCGCCCTTCAGATATCAATGAGAACCGCTCAGATCTCCCTCAGCCATCTCTCCTCCAGGCCAACAGCCCCGGGGCTCTCAGCCTGCCTCTGCCAGGCAGTGCTCCAGGCCCCTGCCGCCNGAACCGCTCAGATCTCCCTCAGCCATCTCTCCTCCAGGCCAACAGCCCCGGGGCTCTCAGCCTGCCTCTGCCAGGCAGTGCTCCAGGCCCCTGCCACCTCTGCACCCTCTGTGGGGCTCTCCCAGCATTTCCCAATCTGCCCTGATTTGGGCAGCCCAGCGCTGGGTGCAGTGCTCCAGTTTTGCCCTCCCCAGGGCAGAGCAGAGCAGAGGAGCAGCTCCCGGCCCTGCTGGGCACGCACTGAGCAATGCCCCTCAGGAAACTGCTCACCTTTTGGGCCACCAGGACGCACTGCTGGCTTGTGGTCAACTGTTGGTGAACCAGAACACCATTGTGCTTCTGGGCCACCAGGGCACACTGCTGGCTTGAAGGCAACCACTGGTCAGCAGTTGGCCAACCAAGACACCATTGGCTTTCTTGGCCACCGGGCCACTCTGCTGGCTTGTGGTCAATATTTGGTCAGCTGTTGGTGAACAACCAACAGACCCCATTGGCCTTCTGGGCCATCAGGGCACACTGCTGGCTCGTGGTCAACCACTGGTTCAACTGTTGATGAACCAAGATATTGTTGGCCTTCTTGGCCACCAGGGGAGGTGGCTGGCTTGTAGCCAAACTGTAGTCAAATATTGGCCACCAGAGCACATTGCTGGCTCGTGGTCAACTGCTGGTCAAGCATTGGTCAGCTGTTGGTGAACCAGGACACCATTGGCCTTCTGGGCCACCAGGGTACGTTGCTGGCTCATGGTCAGCTGCTGGTCAGCTGTTGGCCAACCAGGCCACCATTGGCTTTCTGGGCCACTGGGGCACGTTGATGGCTCATGGTCAACCCGTACTCAACTATTGGCCTACTGCTGGCTAACAAGAACACCACTGGCCTTCTGGGCCACGTTGGTGGCTTGTGGGCAGCCTGTAATCAAATATTGGCCAACTGTTGGTCAACCATTGGCCAACCAGGCCACCATTGGCCATCTTGACCACTGGGCCACGTTGGTGGCTTGTGGGCAACCTGTAGTCAACTGTTGGCCAACTGTTGGTCAACTACTGGCCACCATTGGCCTTCTGGGCCACATTGGTGGCTTGTGGGCAGCCTGCAGTCAGATATTGGCCAACTGTTGGCCAACCATTGGCCAACCAGGCCACCATTGTCTTCTGTGCCAGCAGGGCATGCTGCTGGTTTGTGGGCAACCTGTAGTCAGATATTGGCCAACTGTTGGCCAACCAGGCCACCATTGGCCATCTTGACCACTGGGCCACGTTGGTGGCTTGTGGGCAGCCTGTAGTCAACTGTTGGCTAACTGTTGGTCAACCATTGGTCAACCATTGGCCAACCAGGCCACCATTGGCCATCTCTGCCAGCAGGGCACGCCGCTGGCTCGTGGTTGCCCCGCTGGCCAGCAGGGCTGCTGAGGCACTCCATGAATCTCTGCTGCCGGGCTCCTCCATGCGAAGCGGCGTTCGTCACCGCTGCCTTCTGGTGCCGCTCCTGTCCCCCTCGGAGCCGCCCGTCCCGCAGCGCCGCTCTGCCCGCCCCCCTCCCGTTCCAGGTATTACCTCTNGGTGCCGCTCCTGTCCCCCTCGGAGCCGCCCGTCCCGCAGCGCCGCTCTGCCCGCCCCCCTCCCGTTCCAGGTATTACCTCTTCGCCCTGATCGTGAACCTGAGCCGCGACGCCTACGAGATCCGGCTGCTGATGGAGCGCGAGGCGAGCGGGAAGCGCGGCAGGGGAGCCGAGAACGGGCAGCGGGCGCGGGGCGGCGCCGGGCTGCAGCCGCTGGGGCTGAGGCTGCAGGTGCAGCTGCGGCTTCTGCTGCGCGTCCTGCGGGGGAACCCCCCGCTGCTGCTGGACGTGGTGAAGAACGCCTGCGACCTCTTCATCCCGCTGGACAAGCTGGGGCTGTGCCGGAGCGGCCCGGCCTTCGTGGGGCTGTGCGGCCTCACCTCCTCCATCCTCTCCATCCTCACCATCCTCCATCCTTGGCTCAAACTGAAGCCGTAGCGCTGCCGGAGGTTTGGGGGCTGCGCCTGGGCGCTCTCGGTGCTCACCCGGAGCCCTTTGGACGCCGTGAGTTGGTTTTAAGGGAGGCTGAGCTGTGCCGCGGGCCCGGCACTGCTGCCCGGTGCCAGCAGGGCAGAGCGGGCTGCGGGGGGGGGCGGTGCCGGGGCTGCTGGGCCGCCTCTGCACGGAGCCAGGCCTGGTTTCGGCCCGCATCGCCTGGGCGGCTGCTGGGGGCTCCGTGCCTCTGCTGGGTGTCTTTGGGCAGGACGGCTCCGGCACGGCACCGCTGTGGCACCGCGCTGCGGCTCCCGGTGGGAACTGGGCCTGACAGCTGGGAGGTGGGGGTGGGAAGGGGGGAAATGGGGCTGAAAGGGGGGGAATGGGGCTGGGAAAGGGAAAGTTGGGGTTAGGAGGAGGGAGCTGGGGCTGGGAAGGGGAAAGTTGGGGCTGGGAAGGGCAGGAATGGGTCCTGGAAGGGGAGAGTTGGGACAGGAAGGGTGCAGTTGGGTCCTGGAAGGGGAGAGTTGGGACAGGAAGGGCGCAGTTGGGTTCAGGAAAGGCGCAGTTGGGTCCTGGAAGGGGAGAGTTGGGACTGGAAGGGCGCAGTTGGGTTCAGGAAAGGCGCAGTTGGGTCCTGGAAGGGCGCAGTTGGGTCCTGGAAGGGCGCAGTTGGGTCCTGGAAGGGAAGAGTTGGGACAGGAAGGGGGGAGTTGGGTCCTGGAAGGGCGCAGTTGGGTCCTGGAAGGGGAGAGTTGGGACAGGAAGGGTGCAGTTGGGTCCTGGAAGGGAAGAGTTGGGACAGGAAGGGCGCAGTTGGGTTCAGGAAAGGCGCAGTTGGGTCCTGGAAGGGGAGAGTTGGGACTGGAAGGGCGCAGTTGGGTTCAGGAAAGGCGCAGTTGGGTCCTGGAAGGGCGCAGTTGGGTCCTGGAAGGGCGCAGTTGGGTCCTGGAAGGGAAGAGTTGGGACAGGAAGGGGGGAGTTGGGTCCTGGAAGGGCGCAGTTGGGTCCTGGAAGGGGAGAGTTGGGACAGGAAGGGTGCAGTTGGGTCCTGGAAGGGAAGAGTTGGGACAGGAAGGGCGCAGTTGGGTTCAGGAAAGGCGCAGTTGGGTCCTGGAAGGGGAGAGTTGGGACTGGAAGGGCGCAGTTGGGTTCAGGAAAGGCGCAGTTGGGTCCTGGAAGGGCGCAGTTGGGTCCTGGAAGGGCGCAGTTGGGTCCTGGAAGGGAAGAGTTGGGACAGGAAGGGGGGAGTTGGGTCCTGGAAGGGCGCAGTTGGGTCCTGGAAGGGGAGAGTTGGGACAGGAAGGGTGCAGTTGGGTCCTGGAAGGGAAGAGTTGGGACAGGAAGGGCGCAGTTGGGTTCAGGAAAGGCGCAGTTGGGTCCTGGAAGGGGAGAGTTGGGACTGGAAGGGCGCAGTTGGGTTCAGGAAAGGCGCAGTTGGGTCCTGGAAGGGCGCAGTTGGGTCCTGGAAGGGCGCAGTTGGGTCCTGGAAGGGAAGAGTTGGGACAGGAAGGGGGGAGTTGGGTCCTGGAAGGGCGCAGTTGGGTCCTGGAAGGGGAGAGTTGGGACAGGAAGGGTGCAGTTGGGTCCTGGAAGGGAAGAGTTGGGACAGGAAGGGCGCAGTTGGGTTCAGGAAAGGCGCAGTTGGGTCCTGGAAGGGGAGAGTTGGGACTGGAAGGGCGCAGTTGGGTTCAGGAAAGGCGCAGTTGGGTCCTGGAAGGGCGCAGTTGGGTCCTGGAAGGGCGCAGTTGGGTCCTGGAAGGGAAGAGTTGGGACAGGAAGGGGGGAGTTGGGTCCTGGAAGGGCGCAGTTGGGTCCTGGAAGGGGAGAGTTGGGACAGGAAGGGTGCAGTTGGGTCCTGGAAGGGAAGAGTTGGGACAGGAAGGGCGCAGTTGGGTTCAGGAAAGGCGCAGTTGGGTCCTGGAAGGGGAGAGTTGGGACTGGAAGGGCGCAGTTGGGTTCAGGAAAGGCGCAGTTGGGTCCTGGAAGGGCGCAGTTGGGTCCTGGAAGGGCGCAGTTGGGTCCTGGAAGGGAAGAGTTGGGACAGGAAGGGGGGAGTTGGGTCCTGGAAGGGCGCAGTTGGGTCCTGGAAGGGGAGAGTTGGGACAGGAAGGGTGCAGTTGGGTCCTGGAAGGGAAGAGTTGGGACAGGAAGGGCGCAGTTGGGTTCAGGAAAGGCGCAGTTGGGTCCTGGAAGGGGAGAGTTGGGACTGGAAGGGCGCAGTTGGGTTCAGGAAAGGCGCAGTTGGGTCCTGGAAGGGCGCAGTTGGGTCCTGGAAGGGCGCAGTTGGGTCCTGGAAGGGAAGAGTTGGGACAGGAAGGGGGGAGTTGGGTCCTGGAAGGGCGCAGTTGGGTCCTGGAAGGGGAGAGTTGGGACAGGAAGGGTGCAGTTGGGTCCTGGAAGGGAAGAGTTGGGACAGGAAGGGCGCAGTTGGGTTCAGGAAAGGCGCAGTTGGGTCCTGGAAGGGGAGAGTTGGGACTGGAAGGGCGCAGTTGGGTTCAGGAAAGGCGCAGTTGGGTCCTGGAAGGGCGCAGTTGGGTCCTGGAAGGGCGCAGTTGGGTCCTGGAAGGGAAGAGTTGGGACAGGAAGGGGGGAGTTGGGTCCTGGAAGGGCGCAGTTGGGTCCTGGAAGGGGAGAGTTGGGACAGGAAGGGTGCAGTTGGGTCCTGGAAGGGAAGAGTTGGGACAGGAAGGGCGCAGTTGGGTTCAGGAAAGGCGCAGTTGGGTCCTGGAAGGGGAGAGTTGGGACTGGAAGGGCGCAGTTGGGTTCAGGAAAGGCGCAGTTGGGTCCTGGAAGGGNATACCCATACCCATACCCATACCCATACCCACACCCATACCCATACCCATACCCATACCCATACCCATACCCATACCCATACCCATACCCATACCCATACCCACACCCATACCCATACCCATACCCATACCTATACCCATACCTATACCCATACCCATACTCAGACCTATACCCATACTTACATCTATACCTATACCTATATCTATATCTATATACCTATACCTGTATCTATATCTGTATCTGTATCTATATATCTATACCTATATCTGTATCTATATCTATATCTATATCTATATATCTATACCTATACCTATATCTATACCTATATCTATATCTATATCTGTATCTGTATATCTATACCTATGCCAGTATCTATACCTATATCTATGTCTATCTATATCTGTATCTATATACCTATTCCTATACCTATATCTATATCTATCTATATCTGTATCTGTATATCTATACCTATACCTATACCTATATCTATATCTACCTATATCTGTATCTATATACCTATACCTATACCTATATCTATATCTATCTGTATCTATAGATCTATACCTATATCTATACCTATATCTATATCTACATCTATCTGTATCTATGTATCTATACCTATACCTATACCTATATCTACCTATATCTGTATCTATACATCTATATCTATACCTATATCGATATCTATCTATATCTGTATCCATATACCTATTCCTATACCTATATCTATACCTATACCTGTATCTATATCTATCTGTATCTGTATACCTATACCTATATCTATATCTGTATCTGTATATCTATACCTATATCTATCTATATCTGTATCTATATACCTATATCTATATCTATCTATATCTGTATCTGTATATCTATACCTACATCTATATCTGTATCTATACATCCATACCTATACCTATATCTATATCTATATCTGTATCTATATACCTATTCCTATACCTATATCTATACCTATACCTGTATCTATATCTGTATATATCTATATCTGTATACCTATACCTACATCTATCTATATCTGTATCTATACATCCATACCTATACCCCTCTCTGTACCTCCTGCCCTTGGGATCCCACTCGCTGCCCTTGAGGCCGCTTTCCAGCAGGAAAAGCAGCGGTTTGCGTCGGAAAGGAAACCGCATCCGTCCGCGACGGCGGTGGAGGCGGGCCGTGCGGCCCCGCGCCGTGCCGAGACCGCGGCAGCTCTGCGGGGAGCGCCCGTGGGTGCTCGGCCCGCCGCCGTGGAGCGGGGCCTCCTTCAGCCGCCCTCAGTGGGTAAAGGGAACGGCGCCGCCATCCGCGGCGTGCGGCTGGACGGCCGGGGAGCAGCGAGCGGGGCGTCCTGCGAGTGCATGGGACCACAGTGGGGGATGTGGGGTCAGGGATGTAGGGTCAGGGCTGTGGGGTCAGGGCTGTGGGGTTAGGGATGTGGGGTTAGGGATGTAGGGTTAGGGATGTAGGGTTATAGGGCTGTAGGGTCAGGGCTGTAGGGTCAGGGATGTAGGGTTAGGGATGTAGGGTTATAGGGCTGTAGGGTCAGGGCTGTAGGGTCAGGGACGTAGGGTAGGGACGTAGGGTTAGGGCTGTGGGGTCAGGGCTGTAGGGTTATAGGGCTAGGACTAAGGCTGGGGGGTCAGGGCTGTAGGGTCATAGGGCTGTAGGGTCATAGGGCTGTAGGGTCATAGGGCTGTAGGGTCATAGGGCTAGGACTAGGGTTGTAGGGTCAGGGTTGTAGGGTCAGGGATGTAGGGTTAGGGTTGTAGGGCTAGGGCTGTAGTGTTATAGGGTTAGGATTAGGGCTGTAGGGCGAGGGCTGTGGGGCTAGGGTTGTAGGGTTATAGGGATGTAGGGTTAGGGATGTAGGGTTAGGGTTGTAGGGTTATAGGGTTAGGGCTGTGGGGTTAGGGTTGTAGGGTTAGGGTTGTAGGGTTATAGGGCTAGGATTAGGGTTGTAGGGTTAGGGTTGTAGGGTTATAGGGTTAGGATTAGGGTTGTAGGGCTAGGGTTGTAGGGTTAGGGTTGTAGGGTTATAGGGCTAGGGTTAGGGTTGTAGGGTTATAGGGCTAGGGTTAGGGTTGTAGGGTCAGGGCTGTAGGGTTATAGGGTTAGGGTTAGAGTTGTAGGGTTAGGGTTGTAGGGTTAGGGATGTAGGGTCAGNGCGGTCAAAAGAGACTCCTTTTTTCCCCGTCTTCCCGCACATGCGCAGTACGCTCGGGAGGACCTACTACCATAGAGACGGGCGGCGCAGAGCGGAGGCAGTGCGCAGTTCCGCGCTGTGGCCACGTGGAGGCAGCGGAGACCGAGTGCGGCCGCTGCTCCGCATCGGGCGCTCCGTTCTCTTTTTCCTTCGGATTTCGGGTGACGAACTCAATGTTGGAAGAGGGGAAAATAATAATAATAATAATAATAATGGATGGGGAGCGCGGTGTAGAAGGCTGTAAGTGCAACAAGTGCCCCCGAGCGACACCAGCTCCGCTTCCTGCAGCCCTGCTCCCTCCCCTTCGTTATTTACTGCTTTAATTGCCTGCGTGAGCGATCTGACAGACGGATGACCCTTAAAATAATACAAAGCAACGACAGGAAAAAGGGCATGAGAAAGACTATGGGAAATATGCGTGTATATATGTGTATATATATGTGTATATATATATATATGCTTATATACGTGTGTGTAAGGGAGAGAGCCGGACCTGGGCTGTGTGTGAAGCATTCCAGACCCGATCTGCATGCTGGAGCGTTTGCAGGAGCCCCGGGGGAAGCTGCCACGTGCAGTCGGTGGGCACAGGCAGCACCAGACCCTCCCTGGGGCTGCGGGGCTGCAGTTCCGCGGCTGCACACCTAAATGGCAGGCAGGAGCACACCGCCTTGGGGCGGGTAAATGGCAGGCAGGAGCGCGGCTGCCTTGCTGGGTTTCTGACCCCCGGTCAGCCTCCGCCTGCACTAGGAAGCTTGCAGGGGTCTACGAGGCTGAAGAGATGGCAGATGGTTCGGCTGGGCTGGGATTGGTGCTGGGGAGAGGCTGGTGTGGAGCTGGGTGGGATGTTTTGCTCCTGGAGAGCAGCTCTTCGCGTGCATCCCATCCCATAGCAGCGCTGATCCCATTTGGAAAGCCCCCCGTGCTGCACTTGCTGACCTCCCTCATTATGGTGGCCATGGGGTTTGGGCTCCAGCTCTGCCCCGCTGTGGTCTGGGGGGGGGGGGGGTCTTGGGGGGGGNAAGTCGCTCTCTTTCCTTTGGCTCTGACACGGGCACACGCTGATCAGTGGTTTTCCCCAGCACAGCATCACCCAGCAGCAGTGACCAGCCCGCGCTGTCCTCGCAGCCGGGCTGCTGGGGGTGCCCGCAGGTGCCGCTGGCACGGGGGCGATAAAATCATGCCAGCTGCGTGCCGGCCCTTCCTTCACTGCGCATCACTGTGCTGGAATCTCTGCCCGCTGGGCTGACCACCTTAAATCAAGGCCTTTGTTTGGATTTTTGTGAGCAGAAACATGAAAGGAGCCACTTATATATACCCATACCCATACCCATACCTATACCCGTACCCGTACCCATAGCTATACCTATACCCATACCCATACCCATACCTATACCCATACCCATACCCATACCCATACCCATACCTATACCCATACCTATACCCATACCATACCCATACCTATACCCATACCCATACCCATACCATACCCATACCTATACCCATACCCATACCCATACCCATACCTATACCCATACTCATACCCATACCTATACCCATACCCATACCTATACCCATACCCATACCCACACCCATACCCATACCTATACCCATACCCATACCTATACCCATACCCATACCCATACCCATACCTATACCCATACCCATACCCATACCCATACCTATACCCATACCCATACCCACACCCATACCCATACCTATACCCATACCCATACCCACACCCATACCCACACCCATACCCATACCCATACCCATACCCATACCTATACCCATACCCATACCCATACCTATACCCATACCCATACCCATACCTATACCCATACCCATACCCATACCCACACCCATACCCATACCTATACCCATACCCATACCCATACCCATACCTATGCCCATACCCACACCCATACCCATACCCATACCCATACCCATACCCACACCCATACCCATACCCATACCCATACCCATACCTATACCCATACCCATACCCATACCTATGCCCATACCCACACCCATACCCATACCTATACCCATACCCATACCTATACCCATACCCATACCCATACCCATACCCATACCCATACCCACACCCATACCCACACCCATACCCATACCTATACCCATACCCACACCCATACCCATACCTATATCCATACCCATACCCATACCCATACCCATACCCATACCCACACCCATACCCATACCCATACCCATACCCATACCTATACCCATACCTATACCCATACCATACCCATACCTATACCCATACCCATACCCACACCCATACCCATANTGACCTCCCTCATTATGGTGGCCATGGGGTTTGGGCTCCAGCTCTGCCCCGCTGTGGTCTGGGGGGGGGGGGTTCTTGGGGGGGGGCTGCTGTGTTGGATTCTGCTTTGTGCAGGCTGTGTGCATGCAGGAAGGTTGCAGCCCTTCTCCAGCGCGAGGTGCTGAGTTCATTACATGATTTCATCCCCACCTCTCTGAACGACAGCAGTTTGAACCCTCCACATTCACTGCCCTGTGCAGAAGGCTGCTGGGTGCCGGATACCCACAGCCCTGCTGCTGCTTTGAGGCTAATGTGCAAACCGGCAGGGCTGGGAGGGTGCGGGAACACCCCAGCCCCGAGCTCAGGGCACCCCAGCAAGGCGCTGTGACTGCTCTGGAGGAGGAGCTCAGCTTGGCCAGCCTTGTTGGGGCTGCACAGTGCAGCTCCTGCTGGGACAGCGTGGGTTTCATGCTGAGGAATGATGCTGCCGTTCCCATCCGACGGCGGCAGCTTCCCTGTGGGAGAAAAGGAGAGGGGTGGGAGGAAAAAAAACCCATATAAAAGCACAAACCAAAGCAGGGAGAAAAGAAGAGAGGCGTGTTTGCTGACTGCGCTGCGCCTTGTTGGTGTTTGTTGTGTTTCTGCCATTGCTTTGGCAACCCCGGGGGGAAGACGAGCCAGGCTGCAGCGCTGCGGGGACCGGCGCTCTGCCGAGCGAGGCGCCCTGATGGGGGTGGACGGGGCTGCTCTCGTGTCCTGCTCAGCCGCTGCCCTGCTGAGTGGTGCTTGCTCTGCACCTTGGGCTGTGCTTTCCTTCCAGCTCCAGGGCAGAAAAAGGTGGTTTGTTGTGGGTCTGGCTGGCCCTCGTTGCGTGTAGGGAAGGAGGGGAGCGTGGCTGCTCCCCAGGGTAGCTGAGTTGTGTGCGGGCTCATCCCCTCCTTTCTGTCCTCATGGGTGGATGGAGGGTGGCTGCAGCTCACCGGGGAGCAGAACCAGCCTCCAGGGCTCTGGGAAGCGTCAGAGCTGAGCTGGGAGCCGCTCGTAAATGGGTGCACCGAGGCACGGCGTGGTGCGGTCGCGTTGCTTCCCACCTCCAGCAGCTCCCGCTCCCTCTGCTTTGCAGGTGGAGGTGGCCGCTGCCTGCTGTGCTGGTGTCCCCATCTGCCTCCAGAGCTGTGCCAGGAGCCCTGCAGCATCCCCGGGGCACAGCAGTCGGGGGTGGGTGAAGGCTTTGCCCTTTGGAGGCCGGAACGGCTCTGGAGATGCGTTTAACCCTTTGGGGGCTGCAGCACAGAAGGTGGGAGCGGCCCCCGAGCTGCAAAGCCTGGAGCTTCGCTCAAGCAATGGTCTGGGGGGGGGGGGGGTTTGGGGGGGTCTGCTGTGTTGGATTCTGCTTTGTGCAGGCTGTGTGCATGCTGGAAGGTTGCAGCCCTTCTCCAGCGCGAGGTGCTGAGTTCATTACATGATTTCGTCCCCACCTCTCTGAACGACAGCAGTTTGAACCCAGAGCAGAGCGGCAGCTTTCGGCCCGGCCGGGAGTCCTGCCCCGCGCTGGAAGCTGACTCATTCTCCTCCCGGCCCTGGGGTCACTGCTGGATTGCAAAGCAAAGCATGACATTCCCACTGCTCCGCTCTGGGAATGCACTCCCGTGGAGGGCAAGGAGGCACGGTGGGCTGGAGCCTGGGTGCCCCCCGGCTGCGTCGTTGGGTTGGGGGGCTTTGGTGGCACCTGGAGCCTTCCCAGTTGACCCCAGAGTGATGGGGTTGCAGTTTCCTTGCCATAAAGTCCCTGCACAAAAGGCAGCCGTGAGCTGGGAGCGGGGCAGGGCTGCTGAGCAGAGCTGTGAGGATTTGGGGTACGGGGGAGAAGGAGGAGCTGCAATGGGCACGGAGCTGAGCAGGATCCAGGCAGAGCTCCTGCCCAGCTGCGGGGTCGGGTGTGCGGGCTCTGCTCTCTGCTTTGGGAAGTCCAGGAGAAGCAAAGCTCCCCTGCCACCCCCGCATCGCAGCCCGGGCTCCTTGCAGGCCGGTGCTTGGGGGATGTTTCCCCTCTCAGCTCCTTTCTCCTGAGTCAGCGGACGTGACTCACTGGGAGGGAAGCACGGAGAGCCGCGCCAGAACCACGAGACAGCAAAGGGTCTCCTGGGGTCCGAGGACAGCACAGCACCAAGGTGCACCTGCAGGCCCCCCCATTTGGACGAAGCTGAGCCCAGGGTGCGATGCAGGAGCAGGCAGGGAGCACAAAGAGCAGCGGGGCCGCGCTCTGCTGCAGCGCCACGAGGCAGTGGGGAGAGCCCTGCGAGGAGCCAGGCTGATCCCTGGCAGCACTGGGTCAGGGGAGCAGGCGGGTGCCAAATCTTGGCCGGATTAGTGCAGGAGATCAAGCAGGCCGGGGATTAGGGAGTCAAGAGAGCCGAGCCACCTGCGGGGGCAAAGATCTGATCTGTGGGGATGGACGGGAGCTTCGCAGAGGTGCACAAGGCCCGGGCTTTGGAGCGATTAGATAAGTGAATCAGGGCCTCGGGGCGATTAGACGAAGAAATCGGGTTCTACACCAATTAGGTAAAGTCCCCCAGCGGTTAAATATAACAGCAAGGAAAAGTCCCCCGTGGCCCTTGGGACCGATAGGGCTGAGAATTGATTAGAGAAGCATCCGAGGCTGAGAGCAGTTTGATAAGAAAGCAAAACAATGGATCAATTAGCCTGGGAGGAAGGATAAGGGTGGGCGATAGCAGCGGGGCCGCCAGGCACGGGATGGAGCGGGCTGGGGTGCGTGGAAGGGATGGGGGGGGTNGAACTGGCTGAGCGATGGGAAGCAGCCCGGCCTTTACATCAGGGCCGGGCACGCGGGCAGGAATTGCAGGCTCTGAGGAGGGTCTGAGTCTTGCTGCGTGTGGGAATGGAGACCTGTGCCAGCAATGAGGGCCTGGGCGCAGCAAGGCAGAGGCCTGACCCCCACCTCTGCTTTCTCCAGGCTGCAGAGCTGCTCTGGATCTCGAAGTCTGATTCAGCACAGCCTTAAAGCATGCAACAAAAGTTCCTTGGATCTGGGCTGCTCCCAGTCGGCTGCAACTCCTACACGCTGCGGCTGTGCTCCTGCTGCAGCCTTGCTCTGCCTGCCTCCATCACCCCGTGCACCAGGGAAGGGAGAGCAGGGCTGCAGTCTCGTGCTTCAGAAGCGAAAGGTGAGAATTAGCTGATGCAAAACTGCAAGCTGCTCCGTGGATTCCGTTCTGAGAGAGCTGTTTTCACAGCCTGGTTTAGCTGATAAGCTGCAGGCTGGGCTTAACCCTCGGGGTGCTAAGAGATGCTCTCGCTAATAAAACCCAAAGAAGCGGGAACAGCTTCTTGCTGCGCCGCTGCTGCCCTGCTTGGAAAGCTCTGGAGCAGAGCTCATTGCAACCTGGGGCTGAGCCCTCGCAGAGCTCATTGCGTCCCACACCCAACCCCGTGCTCATGCCTTTGTTTCCCCACCGTGCCCTTAGGACCCAGCAGAGCTGCACCTTCGGCTCAGCACATGCGAAGCGCAGATGTGAAGGCTGAAGGACTGGCCCGGGGCCGAGCAGGGAGGGAAGAACACCATGAGCCTGGCTCCGGCTTTCAGAGCCGGGGCTGTGAGCTCGCACTTCAAACACAAAACAGCCTCCCTTCGCCTCCAGCGCTGCTGAGCCGCGTTTGGGGGTTGGTTTGGAGAGGATGCAGGCACGGACCTGGAAGCAAAATGCTTTCACGCTCCCCTGCAAGCCCCGGTATGGGGCAGAAAAAGCCTCACCTCCCCCCATCCCATCACCCCCTTTGCATTCGGGGAACCCCCTCCCAGCAGGGCTGTGGAGGGCGCACATTGTGATGGGGGGGGGGATGTTTGGGGGCAGCCCCCCCCCCTCCCCCGCGGGTCTCCCTGCTGCTGGGGTGAGCGCAGCTGGAGCTCCAGCAGGGCCCTGCCGCTTTAAAGCTGCCTCTCCCATGTGCTGTCTGGTCGTGCTGGAGACGGTGACGCAGGCAGGACGTCAATGGAGGCTGTGGGAGAATTTAGCCTGGGAGAGGAAGGGGGGCAGGGAGGGAGGAGCGGGGTGGGCTGGTGGCCCCTGGCTCCAACCTCACAGGGCCACCGAGCATCCCCAGCGTCCCGCCAGCTCCGCCGCCCTCCTGCCAGCTGTGAGGGCAAATAATCCGCTCCAGATTGCCGTCGTGGGCCACGTGAAGGCAACGCTTCCTCCCCCCCCCCCCCCCCCAGCCCCAATCCAAGCTGTCACCGCACGTGTGCCACCCTTGCGGAGCCGAATGTGACCCCAGGCTGCCCATCCCCCATCCCCAGCGTGCTGTGCCACCCCGGGGCTGCACTGCTGCACCCCCACGCACTGCTGCACCCCGGGGGACACCCACGTCCCCCTTCCTTGCTTCGGGCTCTGCAGCATCCAGAGATGCCTGCGGCTGCGTGGACACAGCAGCCCCTGGTTGTGCACCCAAGTGCCAGGCAGCCACGCGCCCACCGGCGCCGTTCGCTCCAAGCACGAAAGCACCAAACATCCTCCTCGCTTCCAACTTTTGGGGTGCCTTTTTCCTTTCGTCTGATTCTTGCCAGCCCCTCTTACAGAGGGTGGCGGTGGCCGCATGTGTTGCAGACCCAGCAGCCCTCCCTCCTACCCGCTGGCACAGAGCAAGGGAAAGCAGTTTCCACTGTCAAGAGGCTGCGCAGCAGCTGCACGAAGCCATCAGCGCGGTGTGGGAAGGGAGTTACTCAGCACTCGGTTCCCAAGAGAAAAACAAAGCAGCTCGAGCTGACTTTCCAAAGTGCTTTGAGGCTCGGAGCGATGTCCTCCTCCCGGTCTCATCAATATCCTTCCACTCGTGGAGCAGCTCTGGAGCTGGGCGTTATCCCAACTGTTTTTCTGTTTTCTTTCTTTGGATGCACGAATGCCGGTCGATTGGAAAACAAACCCTGGAGAATCCTTGAGGAAAGGCTGCAGGCAGCTCCGGGTGGGATGACTAATCCCATCGCCGCCGAATCCAACGGGGCCCTAAAAATAGCTCCATTTCTAACAATAAATATCATAAAGTCGCTCGCTGACAACAAACAGCCCCCAAAAAAAGCCAGGAGCACGGAGGGGTCCGCTGGAAATGGGGGTGGGGGTGGGGAGGGGGGGTTGTGACAGCGGCGGCCCCCCCCGCGAAGGGCGAAGACCATCAAGAACAGCGCGTCCGTCAACCTGGAGCTGACGGCGGAGCAGTGGAAGAAGAAGTACGAGAAGGAGAAGGAGAAGAACAAAGCGCTGAAGGAAAGCATCGCCCGCCTGGAAGCCGAGCTGAGCCGGTGGCGCAGCGGTGAGGGGGGCGGGGGGAGCCGGGGGGGGGCGCCGGGACCCCCCCAACCCTTCCCCGAAAGCGGAGGCCGGACGGNGATCCCCGGGTTGCAGCGAAGCACCTTTGGGTGCTGCCCTTCGTCCAAAGCTGCCCTTCAGAGGCAACGCTGGGCTCCCAGAGCGGGTTTGATTCTAGGAATGCAGCTCAGCCCCGGGTCCCACCCCGGATACTCCGGGTGCTTTCAGATACGGGCGCTGGAAGAGCAAGCAATTAGAGAGCTCAGCAGAGCCTTGAGATAATTAGATCGAGGAGCACAGCTCCGGCAGGTGAGTTTAGTGAAGAAATGGGAGCGCTGGAGAGACGGAGATGAGAAGGGTGATCAGGTCTTGGCACAATTATCTAGAGAAAATCTGCTCCAGGCTGATTAGAGGAAGGGAAAGGAGCTTTCCGGGCAATTAGGGGAGGGAAATCAGCGCTGGGCAGGAAGAAAATAGAGGCTGGGAGATATTGGGGTTGGGAGACAGCGCATCCCTGCCCCCGGGGGGGGGTTCCCGCAGGGTTGGGGTGCAGAGCTGGGTGCAGCCGTGCCTCCAAAGCTGGGCTCGAATCTGCAAAGCTGAGCTTCTCTGAGGTAGCGCTCCTTCCTCACCTTTCTGTTGTTCCTGAAGGCCGGAGGAGGGAAGCAGGGGAAGGGGCACAGCTTCAGCCCAGCACATGATGCTGACTGCAACGGGAAGCTGCGGTTTGGATGCTGGGTCGGATTCTGCCCCCAGCCTGCTGCCGACACGCAGCATTCCACCCCCGAGGGCTGCGCTGTGCCCCCGGCCCCCCCCGCCAGCACGGCCAGGCTTTTATTTGTGTTTGTTTTCCCTCTGGTTTGTGCTGGTGATGCTCTGCCTGATATCCCAGTGAGTGATGGGGAGCAGAGCGCTGCTGGCGGCCGCTCACCCCCACCGGGCGCCGCTCCGAGCAGCAGGAGGGCAGCTCCTGGGCGGGCCTCCCTCACCCTTCGGCCTTCGTGCCTGAGATTGCCGGGCCGAGCTTCCTGTGGGGTGACGGCGTTAGCCGGGATGCAGCAGAGCCCGGCTCTGCTCTGCCCCCCGAGACCCGCGGGCTCTGCCTGTCCTCAGCAGCCTTGCTGCCGGCCGTGCTGCGGGCGCCGGGGTCTGCTGGTTTCCTGCCTGCAGCCTGGCGCAGCCCACGGCTTCACGCTGCTTTAGGAGGGGCCGCTCTGCAACCTGTGCGCGTTTTGGGCTGCGCCTCTGTCGGGGTTGCAGAGGGAGCGGGTGCTTGCAGCTCACCCTCGCCACCCCTTGCCCCTTCGCAGTGATGCCTGGGCACGTGCAGAGGTGCAGCTTGAAAGAGCTGTGGGATCAAGCCCACGTGCAGCCCCGCGTTCACTGCAGGGCCGCAGCTGCGCTCCTGCCCTGGGCTGATCCTGCGCCTCCCCTCCCAGAGCCGTCCCCGGCCCCGAAACTCGCCCTCCCCACCCCTCAGCTCCCACTCACGCCCTCGGGTTTTGCTCTCTACCACCACACCCTGCGCCAGGGAGGGGGGCAGTGGGGGACGCTCCCGTCCTGCACCCCTCTCCCCTTGTCCTGGGCTCTGCTCCACTGCTCTGTGCGGAGCCCCGCTCCGTGCCCAGCTCCCGCACCAGACCCTGACCCACTGGGATGGGACGGCACCTGTGGGACCCTTTTCCTCGGGCTTGGAAAGAGAAGCTCATTTGCTTTGAGATCTTGCAAAGGTTTCTTTTTCTTGCTCCTAATATTGATGAGTTTTCTCTTTGTGGAGGTGTTAATTACCCCCCCCCCCGACCTTTCCCAGCGAGGCGCTGGGCCATGTGGGACACGGGGAGGTGGGTGCACCCAGGAGCATCGTGGCCACCTGGGTGCTGTGCCAGGCAACCCCCCCCAAACCCCCAGCCCTGCTCCCTGTGTGACAGCCAGAGCGACGCACGTGGGCCGTCCTCGAGCCTCCTGCAAACTGAGCTGCAGTTTTGCAGCCACCCCCCCCCTCTGTTCTCCTGCTGGATGTACCTGAAGCCCCCAGCAAACCCCTGGGGGTGAGGGCAGGCTGCGATGCACCGAGCTGCTTGGCCAGCCTCCTTCTCCTTGCTTGCAGGGTCAGGCTCACGTGCAGCAAATGCATCCCAACTTTGTGCAGGGGTTTTGCTCGCCGGGGTCGCAGAGGGATGCTGCAGTGCAACGTTCTCCCCTTTGCTGGGACTGGTTTGGGGGCTGCGGGCTGCTGGGAGCACCGGGGCTCACTGCCCCTTCCTGCAGCCCCCACGCACATCCTGGCTCCCTCGTTAGCCTGACCCCTGATTACACTCTGCAGGCTCTGTATTGCTGCCGTCGCCCTGGCAACGTGTCGTCTCCACAGCAACCGTGACAACCTTATGTTCATTAATTTAAAAAGGTTCACAGTGTAACAAATGAAATAGTTAGAAGCTTGTCAGGGTGTTAAGGAGCAGGGGCTGACAACTCGCCCTCCTGTCAGCGCCCACCGGAGCTGCTGAGCCTCGTGGTTCTGGAGCATCTCANCAAGAGCAGCTTTAGGGTGAAGCGAGCGGTGCGGCTCCGCTGCCTTGGCCGGCTGCCGCCGTGGGGCTGACAGCTGCGATTGTTTGTTCCCGCGGCCCCTCCTGGGGGGGTGGGGGTGGTGAGGGGGGGTCCCGCGTCGCCGCCGCCGTTGGACAGCGGCCCGAGCCCGGCGGTGCCCCCGCCGCGGAGCGCTGCGTGGCTCGGGGCGGCCCGAGGCGGCCGCTGCCCGATCATCTCCTTGCCTTTCCCAGCTCGTTCCTCGCCTTCGTTCTCGCGTTTTATTTCGTCTTTCGTTTTATTATTGCGTTTCGAATTTTCACCTCGCGCAGCCAGCGCTTCCCTCCTCGTCCCTTCCCTACTGCTCCGAGGGGGCCCTTCCTCCCTTCTCCCCCGGTTGCTGCCAATCCCCGCGGCCCCCTCCCTCCCGGCCAGCCCCACAGCTGCCGGGGGGGGGCGTGGGAAGGGCGCGGGTGCCGCACGGCGCGCAGTTGCGTGCTGTGCATGGTGGAGGTGTCTGCATCCACGCGTGGTTTGTTCCAGCTCAGGGCAGCACGAGGTGCTGGCGATGCTGGTGGACGGCAGGGAGCAGAGCTCTGGTTTGCTGCTCCGTGCGAGCAGCCTCGCCGATCCACATCTGGGTTTGGCGGATGCAAGAAAAGATGCGGGGCCATGCGCTGCTGCACAGCATCGCCCCGCTGCGGCCGCGCCAGCGGTCCCCCCCATGGGACCCCCAGTCCACCAGCGCGGATGGGGCCGTCCCCACCCTGAGCTGCATTTCTCAGCTTCACCCCTGCAGCACGGCCCCGTGTTACATAACTGGAGCCTCCTCCCACACCCAGCGCGTTGCAAAACCTCCCATCCATCCCCCCCACTCCGTGCCACTCGTCCCCCTTGGCTGAGTCACCGCATCTCCTCCTGGGATGGGTGCGGGGTGAAGCGCTGGGACCCACAGCATCCCCAGCACCGCCGGCACCCCGCGCCTGAGGCACCCAGATTTTTGGGCAGTGGGGCAGCTGGGGGGGGGGGCTGTGGGTGACGGTTAATCGGTGCTGGGGGGAAGGCCGAGCGCATCCATTTTTGCAGCCTAGCAGGGCTGGGATGCGCCCATCTCCAGTCCCCAGTTCTGGGAGCGCGGCCTCATGGATGCGCACAACCATCACGGCCTCAGCTTCTCTATCCTACAGGGCAGCGGGCTGCCACGGCGTGCAGCCCCACATCACCTCGACTGGCATTTTCCCTGCCCTTCTCCAGCATGAAAACACCCCCCACCATGCCAGCATCCTCAGGACAGCGAAGCCCCCTGGGACAGTGAAGCCCCTTGGGACAGCGAAGCCCCTTGGGACAGCGAAGCCCCCAGCCCACAGTGCCCACACTGAGCCCCAGCCCGTCCACGTGGCACCTCCATCCCGTGCTCTGGGTGCACCTGCTGACCCCGTCTGCACCCCAAAGCGCAACAGCAGAGATTCCTTCTGGCCTCCATTGCACGCTGGGGCGCACGTCCCGAGCACGACAGGGACGCCCAGAGCCGGGCGCACAGCTTGCGGACCCACAGCCAGGGGGAAGGCGCGGTGGGGCAAGGCTGAGCCCATAGCAGCGCTCAGCACGTTAGCACCTGGTGGGGGGGTGACGGGAAGGGGAGGGGGTGGGCACACCTCCGCCTCGCATCCCATCGGCCGCCAACCACCGCCCTCCGAGCGCCCACCCACCCGCCGAGCAGCGCGTCCCGGGGCGGCGTTAGGAGGGGCTCCGGGGCAGCAGCGCTCGGCCGGGCCGTGCCCGCACCTCCTTCCCCCCTCGCTTCGCTTCCTCCGCGCCGCCGCGGCCATTGGCTCCCGCCCGCGCCGCGTCCTGACGCTGGGGCTGGGGCTGGGCCGGCCCCGGCGATGGTCGCTCTCCGCCGGCAGCGCCGCATCCCCCGCAGGCGGCTCCGCGAAGGCCCCCGCGCTCCTCTCCTCCGAAGGTGGGTCCCAGCGCTCGGCTCGCTTTTTTTTTCCCCCCCTCTCCCGCTTTTTAGCCTGTTTTTCCCCAGCGATATCATCCATCCGTACATACATATTATGTTTTTCTTAACGTCTCCGCGCTGTTTACTTCCGAGAAAGGCCGAGCCGCTGTGTTTTTAGCGATGCCCCCCCCCTCCCCCCCANGTGAGGATCAATAGGGGCAGAGTGGGGCAGTAGGGGCAATAAGGATCAGTGGAGCAGTAGGGGTAGTGAGGATCAATAGGGGCAGAGTGGGGCAGTAGGGGCAATAAGGATCAGTGGAGCAGTAGGGGTAGTGAGGATCAATAGGGGCAGAGTGGGGCAGTAGGGGCAATAAGGATCAGTGGAGCAGTAGGGGTAGTGAGGATCAATAGGGGCAGAGTGGGGCAGTAGGGGCAATAAGGATCAGTGGAGCAGTAGGGGTAGTGAGGATCAATAGGGGCAGAGTGGGGCAGTAGGGGGATTAAGAAGCAATAGGTATTGAGGATCAGTAGGGGCAGAGCGGGGCAGTAGGGGCAATAAGGATCAGTAGGGGCAGAGTGGAGCAGTAGGGGTAGTAAGGATCAATAGGGGCAGAGTGGGGCAGTAGGGGCAATAAGGATCAGTGGAGCAATAGGGGTAGTGAGGATCAGTAGGGGAAGAGTGGGGCAGTAGGGGCAGTGTGGAGCAATAGGGGCAGTAAGAGCAGTGGGGCAGAGTGGAGCAATAGGGGTAGTAAGGATCAGTAGGGGAAGAGTGGGGCAATAGGGGCAGAGTGGGGCTGTAGGGGCAATAAGGATTGGTGGAGCAATAGGGGTAGTGAGGATCAGTGGAGCAGAGTGGATCAATAGGGGCAATAAGGAGCAGTAGGGGCAATAAGGATCAATAGGGGCAGAGCGGAGCAATAGGGGCAGTAAGGAGCAATAGGGGTAGTGAGGATCAATAGGGGCAGAGTGGGGCAAGGGGGGCAGAGTGGGGCAGTAGGGGCAATAAGGATCAGTCCATCAACCCGCGTGGCTTTTCGTGCTGCCCATTCTCCGCCGCCCAAGGGACGGGGCCGTCCCACCCCCAGCACGCTGCCACCCGCCCGCTCCCCCTCCTCCAGGCGAGGAGCAGCACTTCGGGTGCAGGTAAGCTCCATTCTCAACATTTCCTTGCCTTCCCTGCTGCCCACAGCCTCACCCCGGGGGTACCCTGGGGGAGCAACCCCTCCCCACCCCCCACTGGGGGCTTCTGAAGGTCACGGACCTCTGGAGGAGCCTGGCAGCTCTCCCTCCCCTCCCAGTGCCCTTCAGCTCCTGCAGTTGTCGTGCTTTCTCCGGGGCTGAGGCATCCCACACTTGTGCCGGGCTTCAAGCAGGTGCTCTGTGTCCCCGGGGTGGCTCTACTCGGGGAACACGGGGCTCCGATTTCGGTGGCACCGCCGGCATGGGGCAGAAGGACGCGGTGATCGAGTGGGGTTGAGGCATACGGGGCACGGCGCCTGTGGGTTCTGCCCTGCGGCGCAAGCTCGGTCCGGCTTGGGCTCTTGGTGAGCCGGGCTTTGTCACTGTGTGACCTTGGGTCGGTCCCTTGGTGCTGTGCTGGGGTCGGTGTCCCCTCCTGGCTGCTGGCCGCGTCCCAGCGCCGGGCAGGGTGGGGACGTGCGGTGCCGGCGTGGCCTAACGTGGGCTCTGCCAAGTGAAACAAGTGGGGTCTGATTCTCATTTGCGCCCCGGCCCCTTTTCCTACAACTCCGGCAACATAAAGGAGCCTAAATATGGTCATAAAGCACAGCCACACCGAGGTCCCTCCGTGCTGCCGGGGCCGCGTAAAAGCATCTTTGTGCAAAGGAGAACAAAGCCCAAAGTGGTGGATGGGGAGCGGGAGCGTGACCTGGCACCCTCAGCCCGCTGTGGTCCCCAGGGTGTGTGGCACACGGGGGCGATGCTCCCGGTGCCCACCTGGGGCTGTGGGATGGCACGGGACAGCTGTGCCACCAGCATCCTGCGTGGCCCTTTGCGGTCTATTTAAGCGTGCAGCGCTGGGAAGTTTGCTCCTTTCTGGCTTGCTCTGTGGCTGGAGCGCACCCATGGGCGGCGGGGACCTGATGCACAACGCCACCCACGTCCCATAGTTGTGCTGTGATGCTTTGTGCTGTGTCCGGGAGGAAGGGGCTGTGTGCTGCCCACCCCCAAACAGGGCACGGCCAGCACTCCAGGGCATCCCTTAAACCCCCACCATACCCGGGATACGCCGAGCTGACGTGGATGCCCTGAGTGCACAGGCTGTGCCGGACTTCCCCATCTGCAACCAGAGCTAAAAATACCCCCGTGCCTCACCCCAGCGCTGTCCCATCCGCGGGCTCTCCAGCCCCGGGTGCTCTGTGGCTGCTTTGCAGTTCCTAGGGGCTGAGCTGGCCGTGGCACGGAGGTGATGGGGTGGCAGGTGACGGCCCTGCCCTGGGCACCGCACGGCTGCAGTGACTCACAGCAGGGCAAGGATGACGACTGGGTGCCATAGGTTGGGTGGGTGCCCTACGCCCCCCCCTGTTCCAAAGCGGGCTCAGCCCCTCGTGCCCCCCGGTGCCGTTTTGCTCTCTCCCTCCTTGTGCTGCCGCTCCTCTCGGGTTTCCTTACCTTTTTTTTTCCATCTCGTTAGCAAAACTTTCAATGGAGGGCCGCGATTTGTTAATCGTTTGGTCTGATCAGAGCTCAGGCAGCGCCGGAAGGACCTCGAGGTTCTCCCTGCGCCTCGGCTGAGCAGCAGTTTGCTTTTGCTTTCAAGATGGATCAAGCCGCCCGCCTGCCGGCAGCCGCTGCCTTCGCAGAGCTGTCGCTTTTCATCTCCCTCTTCGCCTCCGTTTGCTCGTGGCTTTTCTCTCCTCTCTCCTGCCCTCCCTCCTGGTGTCGCCCCCCTCCACGCGGGGGGGAAAAAAGGCACGGGAGCAACTCGGTGCTTCGACGCCCAAAGCGCCGGCGTGGGGCGAAGGTTTGCAGGGCTGGTGGAAAAGAGCTCTGCAGGGCTCCGTCCCGCAGCTTTGCTTTCTCTTTCGGGGCTCTGGGGGCCTCCAGTTTGCATGGGGAAAGCTCATTCCACGCTGCACCTTTCCCATAGGGGCTGTGAGGGGTCTGTGTGCGCCCAGACCCGTTGGAGCTGCCCTGGCACCGCTCAGCTGCGTGTTGAGCAGCGCACGTGTCCTCGTTGCAAGGTGCAATTAAATGCTGGTTTTCCTCGAGCTCCTCGGTGCTGCAGAGCATCTCCAGGCTGCACAGCGTCCCTGTTCCCAGCTCTCTTTGCTTTCGTTGAGCAGCGCTCAGCTTGAGCCGGGGGGGCGGCGCTGGGTCCTGCTCAGCTGCGTGGGGGTGCCCCAGCGTCAGGGGGGTAAGGGGTGATGGGGGCAATAAGGAGCAATGGGGCAGAGTGGGGCAGTAGGGGCAATAAGGAT
>JACDJE010000372.1:69209-96980 GCA_016647715.1 Pavo muticus
GGGGGGGGGGCGCATGGGGCTGGCTTTGGTGAGGAGGCAGCGAAAAGGAGATGCTATAAAAGGGCATTAAAAATAGCAAGCGGGGACAGAAAGTGGATGTGAAGCTCCCTGCGTGCTCACAGGGAAACGTGGGCCTGCGCAATGGGAAAGGGAGCAGTTTTGGAACGGCGCAAAGGACCCCACGCAGCGCTGGGTTCAATCCTATAGCAACAGGTAGAACAGATGGGGAATAAATAGATACAGCCAGTCAGGAACCCAGAAATGAGGGCTTGGGGGAGAGCAGCTCTCTGCCTGCCAGCGCTTGGAGCCGTGGACCCCCAAACTCCTTGTTTTGTGCAAACATCCCCCAGCTGAGAGCCTCCTTTTCTTCTCATCCCTTCCCCTATTTGCAAACTGCTAACTCTGCTCCCTCCCTCGTCTACCCAATTTAAAGCAATTTACTCGGAGCCGGGGTTGAATTACTCAGCACAAGAGTTAACCAGCACCTGCTTGGAGTTAATTGGCATGTGCGTTAATTGCTCTGCGAGAGTCATCCTTGTGAGGAGCACACGAGGGGTGCCGGAGCGGGGGGCGAAGCAGAGCAGGATGATTCCTTTTGCTGGGGCTGCAGAGATTCTCCATTGTCTCGTAAGGGTTGGGCTTTGCCAGTGTGAGATGCTGGGGTGTTTGATCAGCCTGGGGATGTTGGCTGCTTGTCCCAGGGTGGGGAATGGAGATGCGGGTGCCTTTTTGCAGGTGCTGAGCAGAAAGTGGAGGCTTTGTGGGGTGGGCTTTGTGAAACAGCCACCTGGCCAGGAAGCCAGAAAGAATACCTGGCTCTAAAAATACACTGGGGAAGGGTGGGGGATGCTCCAGCACCCCCAAAACCTCAGCTAAAGCACCAGGAGAGAAAAGGGCCGGGGGGAAAGGGATCTGTGTTGGTGCACCTGGGCTGTGCTTGCAGCTCGGGGAGGGAAACGTGGTTTGGTGCCCAAGTGAGAGCTGAGCTGGGCTTTGCTCATCTGCAGACCCATTGGAAGCGTGGTGAAGCTCTTCCACAACCTGGGAAGAAGTTCCCAAACGGACGAGGTTCAAATAACTCTTCCTTTCGCTCGGCTTGGATTTGCAGCCTGTTGTTCTCCAGTGCTTGTTGCTGCTGCTGGAGAGTTGCTCTCAGGGTTGGATGGCCAATGTGCTCCCATCCCTTGGGAGGGTTTCCTTCTCCAAGTGCTGCAGCACAGGGGAGGGATCAGCGTGCTGCCCCGGCTCTGGGTGCAGAGCTGGCGATGGGGACGGCGTTGGCAGCTGCGTTGCAGAAGTGCCACCTCCAAGGGGAAAAGCTGCAAAGGAAACCTTGCAGAAAGTTCTGCCTCCTCCCACTTTGCTCTGTGCGTGCAAAAGCCTCGCGGCTCCCAGCCTGATGCAGGTGGAGATGGGGAGCAGATCCTGGCAGCGTCTCTGTTGCACCGCTGCTTGGTTGGGAGGGGATGCAAGCAGCAATTTGGATGAGTGCTGATCAACAAATGCAATCTCAGTGTGCTTCGATCGTTTCTGTTGGGTTTTATGGGGGATAAAAAAAGGGTTTTTATTGTCCTTCACCTCTCTGGGTATCTGAATGCTTGGCTGCTCCAGGGAGCAAACATTGGGTGATGAGAGGGGGGATCAATCTCTTCCCCATCCCGTGCTCAAATCGGCTCTGAGACCACCCGGCCTGGTGCACGATGAATAATTGTGCCAAAAAATAAATAGGGCAGTGACTCACAGAGCTCTGAACCCTGAAAAATAAGGTGGGAGGGGGGGGAGGGGCACCAGTGGGGCTGGACTGGCAAAGGATGGGGCGAGGGTCCCTGGAGGGGGCTGTGGGATAGGACGGGAGCTCAGGTTTTGGGTGCTGGGAGAGGGGGGAGGTTCTCTCTCTGGTCGCATCACTTGTGAGCAGCCTGAGCGCTCGGTGCTGCCAAGTGGAGGCAGATAGGGAGCTATTCAGGGACTGGCGTTTCCCTCAGCCCGAGCCTTGGCACGGGGCACCCTTGTGTTAAGTGCAGCGTTATCACTGCCCTTATTCAGCCACTCGAAGAAAGAACCTGGAGCAAAACAGAGGGGAAGGGCACTCAGTGCCTCTGCTGCCCTATCCCACCCATAGCGCTGAGAAATGGGGCTGGGGGTGCTGTGTTCCGTGGGCTGCCCTGGCCTGGCTTCCTTCCCCACCCTCCTTCCCCCTGCCCCTAAGAATTATGTTTCTGTGCCTGGTTATAGAGACGTATTTCTTTCTTTACTTTGAGTAATCAAATAAAGACGGTTTGAAATTCAACATTGGAGATGCATGCAGGAACTGGAGACGGATTTAAATTGCCTGAGCTAATCACCAGCAGCTCTTGGCTTTATTAAGAGGGAGGAAAAAGAAGTCATCGTGTCCCAGGAGGATGGTAGTGATGGCTGGGGGGTTCCCTGGGAGGGGGAGGGGTGGGAACCCCAAATCTATGGGCTCGGGTCTCACTTCTGCCTCTGTCCCTGCAGGTTTCTGATGGCTCAGCCCCACTGGACTCGCCGGAGGGTGCCATGAACTGAGCGCCCGGCTCCTTTCCGTTTGGTTCCCCTCGTTTCTTTCATCTCTCCCTCCACCTGCACCTGTTTTTCATGAGCACATTTTAAAAGGGGGTTCCTCTCGCCCTCCCCCCCGAGCCACGCCGTGCTGCTGCGCTGAGGATCTGCTGAGAAGATGGGGAGGAAAAAGATCCAGATCCAGCGGATCACAGATGAGCGGAACCGGCAGGTGGGTCCCCCCTCCCCCCCCATATACCCATGCTTTGAGAGTCCCATTAACTCCCCACTTGCACCCCTCAGGGCCAAGCTCTGCTTTTCTCATCCAGCCCATAATACTAAGCCTGACGTTCTGGGTTCAGGCTGCTTGCAGCAGGTGCCCCAGGCCCAGCAGACCGCCCTGCTTTCCTATGCCAAGCACAGAGCTGCTCCCACCTAAGCACTTCCCAGAAGAAAGCATCCCCCCCCACTCAGCTGCCACTTCTCTTCCCTTGCAAAAAAACCCCACATTTCGGTTGACATTTTCCACCAGGCTTTTCCAATAGGAAGCAGCCACAACGAGGATCCATTTTGCTGAAGGAATTTTAAGTCTTTTCAATGGAGAGCTGACGTGTCCAGGGCTTTTTCCTCCTCGTGCCAGATTTTCACTGTGCCGACGTGTTGACACACATGCATGCGTGTGCATGCGTGGAGAAATGCATCCATGCATCTCAGAGGGAAAAAACCATCATTTCTCCCTGATTTCCATCTTGCTGAGCCCACGCTGCGGAGTGGCAGCGCTTTGCTGGAGCAGCTTTGCTCCGTGGTTGCTCCAGCATTGCATTCCCCCAGGAGGTGGAGGACATCCAGTGCATGTCCTGCTGCGCTTTTCTACTGCTTTTTTATTGGTCCTCCAGGAAAAACAAACCGTGCTGTCTGTCCCTAATGCCTGACAAGTGGCAGGTAGCAGAACGCGCTGAACCGGCCTATTGCTCCTCAGCCAAACAATAGCAAATGGCAGATTTTCTTCATTATTTGGTGGTTAGGGGATAGGATGGGCGTAAAGGGGTTTTGCTGATGGCTCCGATTGCTCGTGGCGCTGCTTATTTCTGCAGCAAGCAGCAAGCGGGGCTGTGGGTTTGTTAAAGAAGCTGGGGTGTGCTTGCTGGGGGTGTGCAGGGCAGCGTGGTGCTGCACGCAGGCAGCCAGCCCTGTTTGGAGCTGCAGCGGATGGAAAATCTGTGGTCACGCTGGAGCTGGTGGCACAGCCCAGCACTGTTGTGTAAAGCCTTCGGGATGGGAAAGCAGCATCTTGCTGCCAGCGCCGGCAGCCAAAGCAGCGGGAGGCATTTGGGGCCGTGGTGCGGGGGTCTGCAGCCCTTTCCCACAGTCTCAGATGTGCAGCGAGCCTCAGGTCCCTGCACTGGTTGTCTTTGCTCCAGCTCGCTGCTGCTGCAGGCAGATGTTCCATCCAGAGATGGGAATATTGTGGCTGGGGGATGCTGGAAGTGGGGGGTCACCCGCAGAGCCTCCCTGCTGTGGCTGTGCTCTCCTGGTGCAGCAGCAGTCATCCTTACGAGACTGCGTGGAGGGGACTGGGATTACAGCAGAAGCCAAACCCAGGGGAGGAAAGCAAGTAAGAGTCTCTAATGTCATTAGGGGAATTATTGGAGAGGATTTGCCAGAACAGATCAGACCATCAGTCCTTCAGGGCCAGGCTGCTGACTCTGGCAATGACCAATATGGTCTGCATCAGGGGAAAGGCAAAAATCCCCTGGTAGTGTAGGGCTGTGTGGGGCAGTAATTCATTCCTGACCCCTTTGGTGATCGGCTTACGCCCTGAAGCATGAGATTTGATTACCCTCTTAGACTTATAAGGTTAATTCTTTGGGATGGGGCGCGTGCCCACGTGCATCCCAGCCCCTTTGCATGGCACAGCAGGGTTTGGGGCTTCTCTGCCCTATAGCTGCTGGATGTGTAGGGCACACGTAGCTGATGCTTTTGTGGCAGGGCTGGTTAAAGGGCAGATCTGTGCTTTTCTCTGCAAGGAGAGCTGTGGGCATCAAGAAAAAGGATTGCTTCTGTGCCGTGTCCCTAGGGGGGAAGCATCCCCTCCTTCTCAGAGGGATGGGGACCCTTTGGTGCTTTGGTCTGCTCGTCACTGCTCAGCTTGCTGTTTCATCCTGGGCAGGTGACCTCAGAGCTGAGGGGATCCTGAGAAGTTCCAGGGCAGCCCCCAGCACTCGGTGGTTTCGCATCCCTGGGTGATGCAGGGCAGCAGGGTGCCCGCTGGCCACGTGAACTTGCACTTGAAGCTGGGGCGAGTGATGCACGTGGCGGGGAGCAGCGGGTGAGGTGATTAGAGCCCAATCTCGTTACTGCTTAATCATCTCCAGGGGATGGCTGGGAGGGATGAGATGTGCTCCAGCTCCAGCAGCAGGGATGGGGAGGCACGGGCTGTGCCCTCACAGGTCACTGGGTGCGTGCTGGGCTGCGGTGACGATGCCTTGGGAAGCTCAGGCTCAGCTCCTGTGGCACTGCTGAGCCAAAGTCTCATTGAGATCCTCCCTCCACACCTCAGGCTGGAGCTGCTCAGCTTCAAGATCAATGCCGTGACTGTGGTCCTAAGTGGGATTGAGCCCTACCTTGCATGCGGGCAGCAAAGGAGCAGCTTCCAGCACTGCAGGGTGTCACAGCTGGTCGCTGCCTGTGCCCCAGCACGCTGCTTCACCCACACTTGAAGCAGTGTGGGAGCCTCCCCTCCGTGCCTTCTTATTCCTTTCCTTATGCTTTTTGTTAAGAAAGCACTCAGCAAGTGTTGCATCTTTCTCCACTTGGGGGTTCAGGGGCATTCAGCAGCTGCTTAGAGCATCCATGGGTGCTGTGACTGGGATGAGGAGCCCCAAACCAGCCCCTCCAGCCTGCTGCATGCTGGTGGGGGTTGGTGCAGACTGGGAATTGCTTGGGTTTGGAGCCTGCACCCTGCCCTAGCTGTGGCCACCTCCTGATGCACAGCTCTCCCTCCGTGAGATGTGCAGTGCTTGTGCAAGGTACCCGAAGAGCAGGGAGCAGTGCTGGCAGGTGGAACATGCAGCTCTCTGACCTCCGGGGCACAGAACTGTGCTTCACACCTGTGCTTTCCATGCTAGGGCCTGGTGACATCCAGGCTGCTGGGATGAGCGAGGAAGAGCTCTGCGCTGTGAGAATATTCAACTCACAACCCCCCAGCAACCCGCAGCCCCCAGACAGATGGTAGCTCTGCTGGGGATTTTGCTGATATTTGTTACATTTGCAATATATTTGGCAATATGCAATTTCCAGTGCTGATAATTGTCTCTGCGCTTGTAAAGTGTCTGCCTTGCGAGCCCAAAATAGGCACAAATCTGTTGGGCCATGCAGAAGAGGGAGGTGGAAGAGGAGAGCTTGGGATTGTCGTCCACTTGAGGAAGCTGAGTACAAGAGGCGTCCTCCTGCCATTACCTTCCTTTGGCTTCTCCTCCAGTGTTCATCCCAGATCCCTTCTGCTTGCTTCCAGGTGACCTTCACCAAGCGCAAGTTCGGCTTGATGAAGAAAGCCTACGAGCTGAGCGTGTTGTGCGACTGCGAGATCGCCCTGATCATCTTCAACCACTCCAACAAGCTGTTCCAGTATGCCAGCACAGACATGGACAAGGTGCTGCTCAAGTACACTGAGTACAACGAGCCCCATGAGAGCCGGACCAATGCGGACATCATTGAGGTGAGGCCGCATCCATGTCCCACCATAGTAGGGCTGGGGCTGGGAGGAGGCTGGGCAGGATCTGAGGGGAATGAGCAGACCATCAGGCTGATTTGGCATCTTTTTTGGTCAAATTTTGATGGCGTTGGAAGCCGTGTGGAGTTATGTGCTGGTTTACTGCTGTGAAATGGAGGTGCCGTGGGGCTTTGTGGGATTTTCCAGGTAAACCAGGTTGGGTTTTGGAGGCATCTCCCAGGGCTGCAGCTGCCCCCGTGAGCTGTGTCATTTGTGCACGGTGGGACTGCAGGAGGGCACCAGCAGCTAACACCAAGTGACGTGGGCTGGGGGGGCCTTTGAGTGCCTCTCCTCTGACCTCTGCTCAAAGCACAGCCTGCCTCCCGCTGGGTTGATGGAGATGCATTTTGTGAATCCTATCTGACCCAGCTCTGTGGCGGGGATGACAAGGGCGCAGTGTCCAACCCTTGCTGAAGCCGAGGCTGTCGACACCCACTGCTCCCCCTGCATCCTCCAAACCAGCAGCCTTGCAGGCTGCTCTCAGCAAGCCCACTCTGGTCAACCCCCCCACATCCTCCTCGTTCCCCTGTCACCATTCTGGAGCACAGGATGCTCACTGGGCTCCCCATCCGCATCGTGGCGATGGTGTGACGGAGCCAGGCGTGTGTCACTCATCAGCTGCAAGCCGTGTGTGGGCAGCTCCCTTTACGCATGGGCAAATTCAGACAAATGCGAGGGCTGCCTGGGTAATTATTGACATTATGGGCGGGCATCAATTAGCACCGGTGGAACCGTTAGTCACTTGGGGCTTGCATGGTGAGGAGGCTGCAGACCCGTCCTCTCCTGCCACCTGGACCTGCGATTTCTGCCTTTGAAGCCCTCTGGTGCAATTCAACAACCTCAGGCAGTGCGCTCAGGCTTTGATTCCATAAAGAAAAAAACAGACAATCCCACAACCTAGCTCGAAAAATCTGGCTTTTTTGGGGTTGGGTTTTTTTTTCACCTCCCTGAAGCATCTCTTTGTGAGCGCTTTGAACCAGCATCCGCTGTCCTCTGCGCTCCTCCTCAGCACCAAGCAGCCAACAAGCACCTGTCTGCTCCATGGGCCTTTGCAGACCTTCCTAAATTGTTCAGAACGCCCTTCCTGGGTGTTATTTGAAGCACTGATCATAGCCTTATCCTGGGAACAGTAGGGCCCCTGCACCTCAGTTGCTGCATTTCACAGCCACGGTTCCCTGCCTTGCTCGTTGGTGCAACCTTGCCCAGCCTCCCCAGGATGCTCATACTGGAGCTCGCAGCATTGAACAGATTTGTCTCAGCCTAAAAATACCATAAACATTTTGGGCAGCATTCTCTGTTCCCTTATGGTCCAAGATGCAAACACTCCCAAGCCGACAAGTTACACACAGTCCTTGGCACCCAAAGAAATGCTGTGTTTGCACCACATGAAAAGATGAATCTGCATCCAAAGCTGGAGAGAGGAACATGGGAAGCGGAAGGACACTGGCGGATGGCGAGGAGAGGAGCTGAAGCTTGATGTGTCTCGCCAGCAGAGCTGCTGTCATCTGCTCCGAGATCCTGTTCAGGCGGGTTCAAAACCACTCAGGCATCCATCCTTGTCCTCATCCCTTCTCCTTGAGTGCAGCAGGGCTTGGACTGCTCCAGGACGTTTCTGTTTTCTGTTCCAAACCCTGCCAGGACCCCTCCTGATTGTGGAGTTGGCTGGACTCAGACTTGGTCTCACTAGAGCCCCAGTTCTGTGCAGGTTCTTGATGTCTCACCTATCAGTTCTTCGAAGCATGACTTCTCCTTGGAGGTTCAGGTCATGGTGGGAGGCTTGGCAAGCACAGCAGTGGGGCCAGGATCCTGCTCTGCCCCATGGGCAGGGGACAAAGCTAATTGTGAGGTCTGCATTTGTTTGGAGATATTTGAGTGGCTGAAGGGGTCACTGCCTCTGTGTGACACCCATGTCCCATTCCTGTAGGAGAGACACAGCCCTGTGTGCCTCTAGAAGTACCTTGGGCATAAGAGAAGGTGATGCAGGCCTGGCCAGTGGGGCCTTGCACAGCACAGGGACTCAGACTTGGTGTCAACGGGGCTTTGCATGGCACAGGGATAGGGGCCTGTTGGAAGTGGGGCCTTGCGTGGCACAGGGACTCAGGCCTTTCAGCAATGGGACCTTGCACAGCACAGGGATTCAGCTGGCAGCAGTGGAGCCTTGCGTGGCACAGGGATCGGAGCCTGGTTGTAATGGGGCCTTGCATGGCACAGAGACTCAGGGCAGACACCAATGGGGCCTTGCATGGCACAGAGATTGGGGCCTGGTAGCAATGGGGCCTTGTGCAGCGCAAGGACTCAGGCCTGGTGGTGGTGAGGCCTTCCATGGCACAGGGATTCAGCTGGCAGCAATGGGGCCTTGCATGGCACGGAGATTGGGGCCTGGTAGCAATGGAGCCTTGCATGGCACAGAGATCAGGGCCTGGTAGCAATGGGGCCTTGCATCGCATAGAGATTGGGGCCTGGTAGCAATGGAGCCTTGCATGGCACAGGGACTCAGGCCTGGCAGCAGTGAAGCCGAGCTCTTGGGATGAGGCACTCGGTGCAGCAGGAGGGGTTTGGGCCCCTCCGCTCCCTGCCTAGCCCAGTCCTGACTGCTGCAAGCTTTTAAGTCTGAGAAAATCTCTCTGACTGCAGTGAGGGGGAGAAGGGGGGGGGGTCCTTAATCGCAGGGCCCGGCTGAGGCCTCAGACAGGCACGCTGAGTGCCACGTGCGCGCCTGGCTGCGGATCACGCCGGCTTTGCTCCTCGCTGTCGCTTCTCGTTTCCCGAAGCCCAGCTGATGTGCCAGCTCCTGGTGAGGGACGAGGACGGGGCAGGGCTGTGGGGACCGGGATGCTCCAGGTCAGGCGGCACATCCTCTGCTTTCCCTGGCTGTATGGCAGCAGGGTTGGCTCCTGCCTCGCTCCCCCTTCCATCGCTGCAGGAGGTGCAGGGGCACTGTGTTCTGTTCCCTTCCATCCTTCCCCAGAGTCAGGAGTTGTTTAGATTGCAGCCACCCTCCTTTAAGGGAAGTCGGCTGCATCCTGGCTGAGCATCGCTTCCTCTCACATGCTCCGGGTTTCCTGCTGCTCTCCCACCCTCCTCGGGTTAAAATCCGCTCCTGAATGAGGTGGGAGCAGCCACCAAACTAGCACTGGACCAGGAAAGGGCATTTTTTTTTGGTGATGTGATGTTCTCACCCTGGTTTTATCCTTGGAAATTTTTCTGAGGTGAAGAAATTCGGTGGAAATGGACTTTAAATGAGAAGAGGTCGTTTTCCGCTGCATTTCAGCGCTGTAGGTATGAGGAAGGAGGGATTTCCTTCAAGTTTTGTGAACGGAGATGGGTGGGACAGCTGGCCACGATGCCTGAGAGGAGAAACACCGCAGCATGGGCACAGCCCCTTATTAGACACCAGAGAGTCTCCCCAGCACAGCTCCTGTTGCACGCATCTGTAGGAAACACAGCTTCATTGCTTCCATGGCTCATGGAACAATGTTTTCCACTTTGCCTCTGAAAGAGAGAGAGAGAAAGAGGGAGGGGGAGGAAAAACTCTTTTTTAAGCAATTAGGGAGACTCAACTTTCCAGCTGCATCGATGAAACAAAAGATTTGGGGAAAGAATTTTGCAAAAAAAAAAAAAAAAAAAAGTTTCCAAAAAAAGGCAAAGCCCGTCCCTTCCCCACTGCAAGAGCATGGCACATTTTTTGTGTGTGTGTCGTTCGAAATACAAACAAGGGCATGCACAGAAATAGCAAAATAACTGGGAAAAATCCTCAGGAGCCTTCAAAGGGCGGCCTTGAGAACCTCCCTTTGGCTCAGCTCTCGAGTTGAGCCCCAGCACTGGTGTCAGGGCAGCACGGATGGCATGTGCTTCCAGCCATGCCGATAGAGCGCGTTCTGCTGGAGCTGCCCCTCCTGTGTAAAGGGGAAACAAATGACACCGATTAGCAGGATTCGGGGGGTATGGCAGCACCAAGTGGGGCTTCACACACCCCCGTGCTCTGCTGCTGCGTGTAAAGACATCACTGTGGGTGCAATCCAAAGAAGGAGCCTAAAACTTGTGGATGTGAAGCGTGCGTGCCGAAAGCGTTGTTTCTTTTGGAGAGGTGATGTCTGAGTCTGCTGGTTTCCCTTGCTACTGCTGCTAAATTTACCATGTGAGGACGGTGGCTGGCAAAATGGTGTTGCTTTCTGCGAGCCTGAATGACGTAGCAAGTGGCTTACGTTGAAGCACGGGTGCAAATACTGAGGGGTTTCAGCTGGAAGGAGGGGAGCTTGCTGGGATTGCAGTGGGAGGAAAACAGCTCGTGGGGAAGTCACGCTGCCCATATGGCTCCAGGTAGAGCAGAGCGGCTCCAGGATGTTTTGGCCTCGAAGCAGAGATGTTTATAGCTGTTTAGGAAGAGAAGAGGAGAATTGTCAAGGCCTTTATTTTTCCCCCTGCTGAATTTGGCATGAAAAGGGATCAAGAATTCCAGGAAATTCTGTAGCTTCGACTTAAAAATAATAATAATAATAATAATAATAATAACTAAAAAAAAAAAAAAAATTGGCAAGTGATGGTTCCATAATAAGGCCTAATTGCTTTTGATATTTTGAAAAATAGAATGATTAAATGTGCATGCGTAATGCAATCTGCAATTGGCTACTGCAGGTTAAAGGAGGGACGTTTTGCCCAAACCCTGCTTGGGTTTTTTGCTGAGTGCCCATCCTGCCATGCAGCCACCATCACACGGGAGCACAGTACCCAGGTGACCAGGACCTGTGCCTGCTTTTTGGCTCTGTTTCCTATGTGCAATGACATCTTATCTATTATTTCTAGCAGGAGAATGCATCCCATCCTTGAGGTTTATTTCCCCTCCTTGTCGTTGCGCTGGCTGGAGGTGACAAAACCCGCATCTGAGCTCGTGTGGGTCCAAATTCAGCACCAGCATACGCAGATCTTTTGAGATCCAGGGAGTTTCTCCCTCCGTCCATCTGTCTGTCCGTCCATCCCTATCATTTAATGCCACCTTGGTGCTAGGGCCAGCCCTGCCACTGCACTGCAGGGGCATTCCAGGGGATCCCCACCAGTCCCAGGTCTCAAACTGTCCTGATTGTGTTTTCAGACGTTAAGAAAGAAAGGTTTTAATGGCTGTGACAGCCCGGAGCCCGACGGAGATGACTCGATAGACCAGAGCCCCTTGATGGAGGATAAATACCGTAAAGGCAGCGAGGATCTGGATATCCTGTTCAAGCGATACGGTGTAAGTAGCTGCCCCGTGGCCAGAAAGCCTTCATTATTTGTTCTGTTTTTCTTCTGTTCGATTTCCCCCCAACCTCATCCCCGCTCCCTCCCCAACACCCCTGCCTCCCCCCTCCCCCTCCCCCCCCACGCATCACACAGGCGCTGAACAAGAAGCACAGGGAGTGCGAAAGCCCGGAAGGGGATGAAGTGTTTGCATTGACCCCGCAGACGGAGGAGAAATATAAAAAGATTGATGAGGAGTTTGATAAAATGATGCAGAGTTACCGGCTCGCAGTGAGTAGCTGGTGGCCTGCAGCCCGTCCCGCCCCGGCTGCCTCTGGGTGACTGGGGTCTTGCATGGCTTTGCTTTGGAGCCGTGCTGTGCCGTGGGAACCAGGGCCCCGAATGCACCCAGAGGGGGCAGGAAATCAGGGGAGGAAAGGGGAGAGAGTGGCTCTGGGGGAAGCGGCACCAAGAGCTGTTGGGGATCCTCTGGTTTCCCACATGGAGCAGCCCCTGGGTGACTCAGCCAGCTCCAGCATCCCTGTGCTCTGGGTCAGGGCTGCCTCTGCCCCTTGGCCATGAGTACTGGATTTGAGCCTCCTCAGCCACCCTTCTGCCCCCAGAAAGGGTTTTCCCTGGGTTAAGAGCCCCAGGCCCCTGTGAGCCAGCAGGGAGGAGCACTGGGTCAGCCCGCTTTGGGCCATTCTGCCTTAATTCCACCCAAATCCATCAAGCCCTCAGGGCAGCTGGTGGCCATGGCAGAAATCCAGTGTGGTTTTAGCCCGTGATCCCAGGCCCGTCAGCGGGGTGGCATCAGGACAGTGCTGGAAGGGATTTGTGTCAGAAGAAGGGAGGGGGAACGCGTGTCAAATTAGTTGTTAGCAGTGGGAGCGAGGGCTGTTGGTGCAGGCCAGCCTCCTTCAGTGGGATTAGCCCTGTGTCGCTGCAGCCATCATTAACGCTGCTGGGAGCAGAGAGGCTGATATTCAAGGGCTGGATGCGGCGTAAGGAAATTACACAGCCCCCTCCCCCCCCTTAAAATACAAGAAGATATCTGCCCTTCTGCGCTTTGCGAGCCCACACAGGTTAAAAATTCAGGCTTTTCAAGAAAATTGGGTCTTGAAATCCACCCCCCTTGGTTTTGCTGACTCAGCTTGCAGAGCACGGTGTGCACGAGGTGTTTTGCCTCGGTGGCACTTGCTCGTGAGGGAGGAGGTTTTGGCCCCAACAGGGCTTGCTTGGGGTGAAGGCACAGCTCTATCCACTAGCAGCCCCTGCACTAGCCCTGTGGTTTTGGGCAGGGGGCATTCGGGTGCTGGGGGTTCAAGGCAGAGCATCCGGCTCCCCCCCTCCTTGTGCAGTGGGGATGGAGCAGTTCCAGCGGAGCGTGTGCTGCTGAAGGTGACGCTTCTCCTTTATAACCAGCTGGAGTGTTTTTTGTGTGTGATGAGAACTAACTGGGCTCGTTAGCTAACAGCAGCCGTGTTCGCTACGGAGAGTCCTCTGCGCTCGGAGCGTGTTTGCAATGGCTTTGGACAAAGTCAGACATCGTTAGGGCTTGGCTGATGTGTGCATCTTCTCCCCAGACTTTGGACTGAGGTGGGAGCGTGTCCTGGCAGCCCCTGTGCCCCAGCTGCCCCCAGGCACTGCTGCTGCTGGGTCCCCAGTTGCACGCTGGCCTGGCAGCAGCATGGAGATGCAGGGGCTGGACGCTGCTCTCTGGTCATCCTCGCTGAGGATGCGATGCACTTTTTGCTCTTCATTCCCCCTTCTGGGAACGCACACACACGTGCTTACAGTGATTCATTGCACAATGCTGCCACACCGTTCACACACCTAACAAAACCTGCCAGGCTCCCCACGGCCCCCCACCTCTTTTGTTTGCAGCTGAGCAGGGCCAGGGCTGTGTTAAGGCTTGTACAGCCCTGGGAGGGGACACGCCAGTCCCCAGAGCCCTTGGAGCCATGCTGCAGCGCCAGCTCGGGGCCACAGGATCTCTGAAGGACAGGATGCCCTTGAGCGGGTGGGAGGGTTTCCAGCAGCCAGCTGGGTGAGCACCGTCCCTTCTTCTCTCCTCTCCTCTCCCTTTAAAGGAATTCAGCCACGGGGAGCAGCACCCTGTAACACCATGGTGCTGGGTACTTGGCTCCCTCCGCCCCTGCTGGTGTGTTTGGTGGGGGCACTGGGTGTTGCCTGGTGCACTGGGTGCTCTGCTTTCCCAGCCCTTGGCAAATTAAAGTGGGATTTTAACAAAGCCCCTGCTAAAGCCTCTAAGCAGGTGCCTGTTCCTGTTAATGAAGAGCAAATCAGTGACATAAGAAAGGCTGATGGGATAATCACGGTGAGTCTGGTTCCTGCGGGGACGCTGGTAGGTGAAGCTGGTCCTCGACCTGCAGACAAGGATAGGGCTTGAGCTGTCCTCCTGCTCCCATCAGGTCACCTCCTCCTCCTGCCCCACAGCTCCCGGTGCTGGAAGGACAGACCTCAGTGTCACCTGGAGGGCACGAGGTGATGTGAGCCTGTCCCTGGGGCTCAGTGCTGCTCTGCAGAGGGCAGTGCTTCAAGGGGCACCCCACAGCACTTCTCCCTTTTTTGATGCTCCGAGCTCTGAAAACACGATGGGTAAATAAATATGGCCTAAAAGAAAGAGAAAGCAGCCGGTGAAGAAGCTGTGATGTGTCCAGGCAGACTCTGTGCTGTTCCACAGGGGTCTGTCTGGACTCCTGTGCCAGTGCTGCCCCAAGATGCTGGGGTGGATTGAGTACATCATGCCCCATGCAGATGGGAGCGCAGCAGTGTGGGGGCATGGCGTGGCCACACTGACTCCACTGCAGCCACGGGACAGAGCTGCCAATCCAAGGCAGGATCTGCCCCCCCCCTTGCTGGGAGCCTGCAAAGTGAGCACCTCCATCTGCCTGCTCCCCTTCACCTCCTGCTCTCTCTCTTCAGTCCGCAGTGCCCACGCCAAACTTTGCCATGCCAGTGACGGTTCCTGTGACCAACCAGAACACGCTGCAGTTCAGCAGTCCGGGCAGCTCGTTGGTGACCCAATCCCTGGTGACCTCGTCGCTGAACGACCCCCGGCTCCTCTCACCACAGCAGCCAGCACTGCAGAGGAACACCGTGTCCCCAGGGCTGCCGCAGCGGCCAGCCAGCGCAGGTGAGTGATCCTACAGCCCCTCTGCAATAAGGCCAGGGCTCCAAGTATCCGCTCCCCACCCAGGGAGCACCCTTGCTTTTCCAGCTCAGGGTATTTCACATCAGGCAGTGCGAGGGGCTGAGTCACCCGGTGCCTTTCCCAGCCCAGGGCTGGCTGCTCGTGTCCCAGCGCCGCCAGGGACACGGGACCGCTGCCTAAAAAGGGCTGCTTTTTTTTGCCTCAGCCTGCGGTGGCTGCAGTTGGTCGCTGAGTGATTACTCACACAGATCTGCTGACAGCTCCGAGGAGTGGTCCTTTCCAGCAGGGACTGGCGTGGGGTGGTGAGAGCAGGTTGGGGAAAGGCTCTCGTCACCCCCCCCACTCCCTGCGGCGAGGGGGACATGTGACCGCAGCCCGGCTCTCCCGCGGTGCCATCATAAGTAATAATAGCACGCAGAAAGCCCCTGCCTGCTATTTTGGTCCTTGCAGATGGTCTGTAAAAGTCGTTTGGGCTGCAAATGGCAGAGGAGGTGGTGGTGGTGTGGCTGCCCAGGCTCTCTGAAATGAGGAGCAGAGCCCCATGCTTCAGAGGAAAAGGGGTCTTTTTGCTGGTCCCGAAGAGCAGCATCTCCCTCCTGCGCCGTGGTTCTGTCTGTAGGCATCACCCCTGCCCTCTTGCTGGCCTCTGCAGAAAAAAAAAGAGGCTTTGCTGTAAAGCAGAGCCTGCTCGGCTCTTGCAGTTTCCATCCAGCTCACGAAACATTTGTTTCAAGGGGGAATAATTTTGTGGTTGCGAGCGCTGAGGTGTTCCAAGTCCAACCATCTGCGTTTCATTCACTCACTGCCTGGGACACGGAAGAAATCCTGTTTATAGGAGCCAGGCCCTTGCATGTGAGACAAGCTATTTCTTTTATATATATATATATACTTTTTAACAATGCAGTCAAGAGGAGAGCAGAGAGCTGCGTTATTGTTTCCAAAGCAAAGGCAGTGCTGGCGCAGAGCTTGCTCAGCGCTCACTGGTGCCGTCTGCTCAAGGACTTCAGTGCAGCCAGGGCCCTGCTTTGCATCCCCATCCCCTGAAGGGAGCACGGTGCTTGCCACGCTTTAGGGACTCTGCACCCTTTTACCAAGCTGTATTTTTGGGACCACGACACCCACGATCACGCTTTCACGTGGGGAACAAATGCCTTTCTTGCACAGCAGCACTTCTGCTTTCAAGGGCTTGCTGCCACCCTGAGCCCTGCTTTGACAGCAGTGGCTGGAGGCAGTTTCCTGTCTCTGGGGTGACGGAGCTGGGTCTGTTATTGGGCAGCCTGAGGCCCCTGCTCTGCTTTTCCCAGTGCTGTCCAAGCATTCACCTTCGTGCAGCAGAGCCACGGGAGGCAGCGTTGCAGCAGCGCTGGCAGCCTTAGGGGTGGTTTCCATTCGGTGCAAACGTTACAGGGCAGATAATGTTTCACACCGCGCTGCTGGGGCTCATTTCCCTGCAGCACGGTCCCTGTGTACCTCCAGAAGGCTTGGAACAAAATAGCCACAGTGTTTTCCAAGCCGTGTGCTTTGGACCGGGCCCCTGTGCCGCCTGGCTGCTGCCCAAAGGAAACGGATCTGCCTGGATATTGTTTCCAAACCTGATCACCAGGAATGCTGCTCATTTTGCCCGGGACTTTCTCGCCGGGAATGCAGCACTGCTGATTTTCCTTTGCCTTCCTCCCTCCCCCAGGAGCGATGCTCGGCGTGGCCCTGACCCCATGTTTCTGGTTGCTTTGTAGGGGCGATGCTTGGGGGTGACCTGAACAACACCAACGGAGCCTGCCCAAGCCCTGTGGGTAAGTGAGGAGTGGTGTGGGGCTGGCACTCGCAAGCTGGGCTCTTTTTCTCTCTTCTATGCCTCCATTTCCCATAAATAACACTGGAATGTGTGTTTTCCTTTCAACCCAACACGTTTGGTGGATGGAGAAGTGCTAAGGAGGGTTTGGCAGCAAGAAGCTTTGCCAGAGGTGCTCCAGGCCAGCCTCTCTGCCAGGTTCCATCAGAGATACAGGGAGGTGATGTGTTTCGTGGGGCTGAGGTCTGTCCTTGCTCTTTGGGAGAGCTACAAACCGAGGAGCTTTGGCTTTTGGCAGGCAAAAGAGGACCTGATTTGGGCAGCCCTGGCTTTAGCACCCCGAGCTGAAACCCGCTGCTCCGCTGACCTCGGCTGAGTCACTTAACACCTGGTTCCTCCATGCACTTGGGCCCTATAAAGGAACTTTACAGCAAGGAAAAAAGCTCATTAAGGCCCCTTTCCACTGCGAGAGCCCCAGCGCTAACTCAACTCAGACCTTGTGGCTTAGCTCCCCGGCTATAAAATGAGCTAATAATGCCTCCTGCCTGCAGCTTGGGTCAGCCAACACGCAGCCCCTGGCACCTGCTGTCCCAGGCGAGCAGAGCCCTGCTCCCTGATCGTCCCTTTTGGTGATGGCTTTGCCACAGCCTCACCCTGGAGAAGCGTGGTATTTGGCAGCAAAACCCAAACTGGTCCGGAAGCGGTTCTGCAGCCCCGCCGTCCCGCTGCCAGCCCGAGTGGGGATGAGGTGGCTTCTGCTGGGAGGGAGGGGGGCTGCGGTGCTGCACCTCCCCACCCCGCTGCCCCTCAAAGCCACCCGCCGCCCCCACATCAGCTGTTGTGAGCAGCCGTGGCAGCGCGGAGCTTGGCAGAGCCGCTGAATGTCAGCATTGACGTCACCGCAGCACCGCAGCATTCCCCGCGTTCCTGCCGCCGCTCCAGGAAACGGGCGTGAGGAGTGGGGACAGCCAGCCCTGCCTGCCCCCCAGCCGTGGGGCTCCCTGCCCCAGCACCGGAGCCCAGGGGGCACCTCGTCCTCCTGTCCTCTTCCTCACGCGCTCTGCAGCATCGAGGTCACCTGCAGCTTCTGAGTCATCGCCGCGGGTGGCTGCGGCCCGGATTCTGCAGCGATGCAGACAGCGTGCCCGGCTGCTGCCTGTGCAGCGTGGCCTGCAGCGCCTTGCAGCCGGGGGGGAGCCACCCTGCCCACCGCTGTGCCCATCAGCCTCCCTGCATTTGGGCGTCTTTACGCTCTTAAGCTGTTGCACTTGTGGGCTTTTCCCCACGCAGAGCAGCACGTCGTGGTTCTGGCAGGAACGGGGCAGGTGTTTTCCTTCATAAGGCACATCCACGCCAACCCCGTAGCCCCGGTGCCCTCCCCACCCCCCCCAGCTGCTGCCCACGGCTGTGTGGCAACATACCTCGAATTCGTGGTTGCCATAGGAGCTGCATGCGTGCGCATTGGTGTTAATGCCATCTTAGCAACGGGAGCATCAAGTTTGAACTTTCCTTTGGGCTCTGTCCCCACCTCAGGGCTGGGGACGAGGCTGTGCCCTCACCAGCTTCACCCCATCCCCAACACGCCTGGACTGGGGTGGCTGTGGGCACCTGCCATGGCTGCAGCGTCGCCGCCGCCAGCTGAAATGCAGATGTAGAGCAATGGTAGATGTGATTAATAATGCAATCAGCGACCTATTTTTCCTGGTCTAACGTGCAGTGAATATGAGGGCTGAATCCTGGTGATTGCTAAACGCCTTTCTATCTTTGGGGCCTATTCATAAAAACATAAAAAAAAAAGCCCTCATCAGAACAGTAATCTGATCCAATTTATTCCTTTCCTGATGTTCATCAAATCTTTTCCTTTTTACATTTTTTTTTCTTCCTTCCCTTTCTTCTTTTATTATTTTTTTTGCCTTCTCCTCTCTGCACATGAAATCCTTAAGTGGGGCAGCAGGAGGAGGAGGAGGAGGAGGAGGAGGAGGGACTCTCAGATCTTCAAAGGGGCAGCGGGATCAGTGCGCCAGGTCTTCCGCTCTGCCCACAGCCCTTTCTGCAGCTCTGCTGCCAAAAAGCAGCTTCAGAAGTGAACGTGAGAGTAATTATCCACCTCGACAGGGCCCTGGTGCCCTGCTACGAGCAGCGTGCAGGGGTCGTGCTGAAGGCACGCCTGCAGTGATGCCCGTGTGCTGCTGCAGCGTGCAGGGGTCGTGCTGAAGGCACGCCTGCAGTGATGCCCGTGTGCTGCTGCAGCTGCTCAGTGCATGGGGCTCAGGGCTGCATCCCCGCTCTGCACACCCAGGGCAGCTTTGCTGTGTTCGCCACCACCACGCCTTCACCTTGTGGCCGTTCTCCCACAGGCAACGGCTACGTGAGCGCTCGTGCCTCCCCTGGCCTCCTTCCCGTCTCCAACGGCAGCACTTTGGGCAAGATCATCCCAGCCAAGTCCCCTCCGCCGCCACCCCACAGCACCCAGCTCGCCTCCAACAGCCGCAAGCCGGACCTGCGCGTCATCACCTCGCAGAGCAGCAAAGGGCTGATGCACCACCTGGTGAGCAGCGCCGCGTGGCACTGCAGGGAGCTGGGCACCAGCGCGGGGTTTGGTTCAGGCCCCTCTTCCCAGCTGCGCTGCACTGTGGGAGCTGGGAGGATTTCCCTTTGCGTTTCCCTTTGCCTGCTGCGTGGCCCCAGTTGTGCACGAGTGTCACCGGCGTGCAAGGCGGCCCTGCGAGCAGCCAGCAAGCGCGGGGCGCGGCGGTGGGTGAGGGCAGCGGGTTAATGGTGCCTCTTGGTTTTCTCCCCATCCCTGTGCGGGCAGACGGAGGATCACTTGGCTCTGGTGAGTGACGCTGAGCGTGCATCGTGGCGGGGTTGTGACGTGGGCTGCTCGTCCCGTTTGTCCCTGCATCTCCCGTCCTCGGCCAGACAGCCCTTCTGCTGGGAGCGCGGCATCGGTGTCGCTGCCCCCTTCCTGGGAGCTAAAAAACCCCCTTGTTTTTAGGCAGATCAGAAGGAAGAGCTGAGCTGCAGGCTGTCACACGAGCTGTCAGGTGTTTCGTCCTCCCTAGGGACTCGCCCCACATGCCTGCGTACCTCACAGCCAACCTGGGCACTGCTGTCCCCATGGGGGGCATGGGGAAACCTGGCCCCCAGCAGGGATGGGGAGCAGCACAGGCTCTTTCCTCTTTTCCTATGAGGATATTATTTACAGCCTGTGTGAATCCATTGCCTGGCTCACGCGTGCACCAGCCCTTGTTTGTGCGCAGGGGCAATTTTCTGTGTTATTTTTATGGCTTTTTTTTCCTTTCTGCCAGCAAAGTGAACACCACCTTGTTTGTGGCAATGATTCACCCTGTTCTGTTGCTATTCTGGTGCAGGGCAGATGGGCGACAGGTCAGCGCAGTGAGGAAAGGACGAGAGCCACTGTAGGATGCAGCAAACACAGCCAGGGAAAAGCTTTCCAAAAGCACAGGAGCGAGGCAGGACCTCTCACAGCCTGCGAGGAGACACTTGGCCAGGGCCAGGGCTGGCTGAGGCTTTTGCAGACTTGAATTCTGCTCCTCTCCGTGCCCAACAAACCTCCCTTCCCTCCCCGAATCCCTGGCAGCACCGTGCCTCAGTTTCCCCACCTGCAGCCTCCAAACAGCCAGCACCTCCGCTTCGCCCTCCCTTCTGCCGCAGGGCATTGCCTGAAGGAGCAGCTCGCTTTAGGCAAAAATCAGCCAGGTTAGCATGAACAGCTTTAATTGGAGCTGCCGGGCTGACTCTGCCCGCAGCAAAACGTGGTCCTTCCCCAGCCCCAGCTGGCAGCGAGGTGACAAAATCCAGGAGGGGGACAGGGAGCTTGGCACAGCTCTGCAGGGGGGGCCATCTGCCCGCAGCTGCTCTGCAGGCTCAGCGCTGCAGTCGCCCACCTCCCTGCATCCTCTCCCTGCATGTTACTCTCAGCTCTCATCCTGGCTCTCCTTTCCCTGGGATGTCACCCACCTGCTGTTCCCAGAGTGCTCCCAGCCACCCCAAGATAAGCCGTGGGGTCAGGGAGGTGACACCCCTCCGTGTTTCTGCATGCCACGGGCTGTTTCCCATTGGAAGCACAGGGCAGAATCTGTTCCACCAGCGCACGACCATCTCACCTGAGAGCATGCCTGCATGGTTTTATAACAAGCCTGAGTGGCAGCTTGCGACTCAGGGTATTTTGCAACCTAATGCGTGGCATCTTGCACATGTCAGCACCTTTTGCCTATGTGGCTCAGGATTGAAGCTAGGTGCTGCCTCGCAGCATGGCAGGGCCGCACACCTCAGTCTGCAGGGAAGGGGCTGAGCCCCTGGCGATGGCATTTCCCTGCAGCATCCCTGCCCCGTGGGCAGTGGGCACCCCCTAGGGTGACTGCCAGCAGGATGCAAGCCAGGAAAACCTCCGACAGCCTTAGCTCTTTAGCAATTAGCACCCAGCTAATCGCCTTCCCTGGGTGCTCGGCAACATGTGGGTGCTGCAGACCCTTCCAGGGCAGGGTTGAGGTGCTGGGTGCACCCCAGGAGGGTCTTGTGTTGGAGCAGACACCCATGCCTGGCCCTAAAACTGCATGGCAGCCCTGGGTGCTCCCGTGCCGGTGCAGGCTGTGCCCCAGGGGATGCAGCAGCCTCGTGTTGGGCATGCTGGGAGCTGGGCACTGCCCCAGGCTTCACGGGGTGACATGTGCCGGGGTGCTCCAGATTAGAGGCAAGCCTCTTGAGTCTGATTTAAATCAGATCAGCAGAGGCAGCCCAGATTATCTGCCTTGTAAACAGGGCTGAAGCTGACCCGTAGATCTGCCCACGTAACCGCCTGAAGAGCCACGGGGAGAGGCTGGCGTGCACCCGGATGAGTGCAGGATTTTTCCACCAGGGACCCTGCTAATGCCCGAGTCACCCCAACCTCGTGAGGGCACCGACCCCGAGGGCTGCTCAGAACTGGTTTCTGGGATGCCACAGCGCCTTTACAACCCTCAGAGCCGTGCCTCACGTCTGCAGCTTATGTTGTGGGCCGGGGGCTCACCAGTGCTGCAGGAGGAGCAGCCCTGTGCAGCACCAGGCACTGATTTTGTCCCGTGATTTTCTCCCAGTGCAGCGAAGGCAATCACATGCATCCTCTGGGAAGCAGGAGCTGGTTTTGATTTAGCACGGGCAGGGGGCTGTAAGGGTTTGTGCCTTACAAACAGGCACCCCGCTGCTGCAGCACAGAGATGCCCTCCGTGCAGACAACCCCCAGCCCTGAGCAGAAAAGGGATCCAAGGGCTCCCTGAGCTGCCTATGAGCTTCACAGAGGCCGTGGGTGTCTGTAAGCCGGTGGGGTTTGGGCTCAGGGTGCAGCGTGCCGCCTCGTAACAGCCTCCATTTGCTTCCCCAGCAGAACACGCAGCGGTTAGGTGTCTCCCAAGCGACTCACTCTCTAACCACGCCGGTCGTTTCCGTGGCCACCCCGAGCCTGCTGACACAGGGGCTGCCGTTCTCCGCCATGCCGACCGCATACAACACAGGTGAGGGCGCTGCGACCGCACCGGGGTGGGAGTCGAGCCGCCTCCTGCGCTCCCTGAATGGCTGCGGAGCATCTCGTGCTGCTCGCCGCTGCCAGGCGTGGTCGAGGCCAAGAGTTACACGAGATGAAAACAAAGGGGAGACTCATTGTATGAAGAATGGGAACTCGCAGTTGTATCCAGAAGGGCTGTGAGGGCACGGTTCTCATGCCGTAGCCCATTACGCAGCGTGAAGGTGCTTTTAAGTGGATGCTAATTGCAGCTACGCCCATCTCAAGGATCTGGAAAGCTGCAAGTGGTGTTGTAATAGGGGCTTAATGAAAATGAGCGTCGGGGACCCAAAAGTTTGGAAAGAATGCAGACCGTCCTGCTTGTAGGGCCGGTGAGGCGTGTGCTGGCCCAAGGCAACTCCAGCAAAGGGGCCGTTCACCTGCAGCCTGCCCAACCCCCCCGGGGGCACTGGGGAGCGATGCGGGGATGTTTTCCTGCATCACTCACTTTGGCGTTTGCTCAGAGAGAAATTGGAAGAAATGCAGAAAGCTGCTCGTCTGGAAGAACCCAGAATAGGCGTGCTGGGAACTCCCTCACATAATTAGTAGGTGTAGCCCAGGAGATGCCTGTTTGACTCCTCTCCTCGTGTGGAAGTCGGTGCGGGCCACCAACGAGTCTGGGTGTTGCTAAAGTCCCCAAAATAGGTTTTAATTGGGCCCTGTGCTGCTACAAGTCTTGGTGGGGGGGGTGGGGGGGTGAGCTGGATGTTATCTTTTGGTATTTATTTTCCTCCTGCAGCTTAGCCACAGGCAGAAAAGCCATTCCCACCCGGGCGCCTGTGGCTGGGATGTCTGAATGCCACAGGGCTGGCAGGGCTCGCGTTGCTACGGGGTGCAGATGTCTGCACCAAACCCAAGCCCTGGGTGCTGCTTCTTGTTCCTCCCACTCCTAACCTAGGGATATCCCCCCTGTGAGGTTACAGGAGCTGTGCGCCCTCTCTTGTGCTGCTCAGGGTTGTCAGGCCTGGGGGTGTTTGCAGAAGTGGAAGGACCAGTGCTGGTGGGAATCGCTGCATGGGGTGAGAATGGGGCTGCTGCCGTGCAGGGAGTGCCTGCCATCAGCCTGCCATCAGCCCGCTGCCTCGCAGCCTCCTTTGTGTGCTGCTGCAGGGGTGGGGAAGCTGAAACCGCAGGCGCCCCAAATGGCAGAGGCAGCGGGGAGGAGTGGGGTGAGGACAGATCAGCATCGAGTATCTGGGTGCACCCCTATCAGATGCAGACGTGGCTCTGAAGAAAGGGCCGATCAAAGCTTTGGCCATCTCTGGGAAGAGCAGCTTCCTTCCCCGTGCTGTGTAGCTGAGGAGTTGCCACCTTGGCAGCTTGCAGGGTGTTGGGCTGGGTCCTCCTGCTGGGCTGTGCGGCTCCTTGCAGTGGGTCCTGCTTCGAGGCAGGCTCCTTGCATCTCAGCCTCCTCCATCCCCTGGGCTCCTGTGGGTAGGGAGCGCCATCTGCTGATGCTCAGAAGCCAGCTGGGGCTGTGCAGAAATGGGACTGGGTGGGTGCTTCTCCTGCCCCCCTGCTCCTTATGGCCCTGTGGGCAGGTGGGGGGCGTAGGGGGGGGATTTGGCCCTGCACCCTCTCTGCCAGCTGCTTGGACTGGCTGTAGGGTGGATGTGCAGGTTGTAAGGCATTGTATCTTTCCCCTTTGCCTTCGTGCGTGCATTTGCACATGTGTGTCTGTGGTTGTGTGGTACTGGGGAAAACCAAGGGCACTGCAGCATTCATGTTTTGGACAATAAAAGCCTCGAAGCTGGAAGAATCACATCCCATTGGCCAGCACCTCTAGGAAACTGCTGAGTCCCTGTGCTATGCCCCAGAAAGGCAGAGCTCTGTTGTACCTCTCGGGTGGGTCTCCATCTCCCTGCAGTGCTCAGGGCTGGGTCAGAGCAGCCTCGACATTGAAATGACTGAAGGGCTCCTTCCCTTCCAGATTATCAGCTGACGAGTGCTGAGTTATCTTCGCTGCCAGCATTCAGCTCACCTGGTGGGTTGTCCCTTGGCAACATCTCTGCCTGGCAGCAGCAGCAGCAACAACAGCAGCAACAGCAGCAGCAGCAACAGCAACAGCAGCAGCAGCAACAACAGCAGCAGCAGCAGCAACAACAGCAGCAGCAGCAGCAGCAGCAGCAGCAGCACCTGGTTCCTGTATCACTAGGAAATTTAATGTAAGTGAAATGAGCCCCAGGGGCCACTGAGTTGGTGTTACACATGGTAATAAAATGATGCAGAGGGAACTGGGCACTGCTGTCCCAGTGGTGTCCCCAGGCAAGGTCGGGGCTGGGTGCTGCTTACTGAGAGCCATGGCTTGGAGCTGGCTGCCCAGTTGCAGCAGAAGCATCACTCCTTTCTGACACAGGAGAGAAAGAGGGCATGGAGGAGGCATAGCAGATAAGGGAACTGCTAATAGTGGTCCTGCCAGCGTAGGGAGGGTTATTTGTAACATGGAAAATGAATTGCTTTACTCCAAGAAAAAAACATCCGTGCAGATTCCTGCTGGAGCAGGCGTTCCGAAATGGGGCTGGAAATAAAGCATCCCCACTCACAGCTTTCACACAGTATTGCAGGTAAAATAAAGACTTAAGCAGCTCGCCCTCGATTGCACAGAGGCTGCAGGACAGAAAGAAGCAGGGACTGAAGAAACAGAGGAGTTCAGTGGGAGCCCCAAAGCATCCTCAGGAGAAAGCTGCTCCCACCTGGCTCCAGCACGGGTTGCTCAGAGCACTGTGCTTTGCCCAGCAGAGCTCCAGGGCGTGCTCCAGCCTGTGGTCAGGAGCTCAGGAGCTCTGCAGTGCCCAGGCAACCCCACGCTCTGATGGTTTCGTACAACCATTGGTGAGTCTGAGCACTGCTGAATGCTCTTTGCCTTCGGGGTGCTGTGCTGGGGTGCTGCTATGGGCTCCTCCCCAGGCTGCTGCCCCAGCACCGGTGGGGATGAGGTTGGCAGAATCAGGTCCTGGCCTGACAGGGATGTCGTGGTCACAGTAAAGCAAGGGTGATGAATTCTGTGGATGGGCAAAGGGCTGCCGGAAAGATGAGTAATGAGAGGCTTCCCATTGTCTCCTCCTCCCCTGCTCCTTCGGACGCTCAGACAAGGGAGCCACTTGTCCCACACCACCACTTTGACTGTCAACACCAACCCCAACATCAGCATCAAGTCGGAGCCCGTCTCGCCCAACCGGGAACGAAACACTGCCACCCCACTCAGCACCTTCCCCCACCAGCCCCGCCACGAGCCCACCGGCCGCTCGCCTGTCGACAGCCTCAGCAGCAACACCAGCTCCTACGAGGGCAGCGAGCGAGATGATCCCTCACGCACCGACTTCAGCTCCTCCCTGGGGCTGCTGCGCCCTGGTGGTGAGCCCGAGGGGGAGAGCCCTTCGGTGAAACGCATGCGGTTGGATACCTGGGTCACATAACGGGTCATCCCCGGGAGCGCCGCTGCCTTGCAGCGGGGAGGGGAAAGGGGGAGGGGGGGGGAATTCTGGGGACGAAACGGGTTTTAGGGGTTGGGGTTGGGGAGATTATCATAAACTGCCTGAGAAATAGCTTTAGGATTTTGTAGGCATTCATTCTAGCACAACGGGCGACGCACGCAGTTCGTACAGCCGGGAGCTGCGAGTTCCGGGGTGGGTGGCACGGAAATCAAAGGGAGAGGGACTGGAGCTGGGGCCCACGGGGCTGTGCTGGTGATGCAGGCGCTGAGCATCCCCGAGGGCTGCCCCACAGCCCGGGCAGGGGTGGGGTGGTTCAGCCCCATGGAACAGGGCTGCGTGCTGCAGCATCGCTTGGAGGTGTGGGGGGAACACGAGGCAGGTTTAAGGCTCGATGTTTGCTGTTTGGGTGGGAGGTGGTTGTGGACGTCATCATCCTTCCCTGCAGAGAAGGGAGCGCCTCTGCTGCCGGCCACAGCCATCCAAAACCTGCAGCCACCTCTGCTGAGGTCCCACAGAGCCCTGCAGGGTGCTTGGCTGCGGCAGGGCTGGTTTGGGAGAAGCGGTGGTTTTACCAAACAGAATGTGCAAGTGTGTTTAAAACGCATTCCCTGTCCTGTATGGGTCAAAGCTTTAAGTTAGAAGCTAGGAGTAAATGGTTGTTACTGAAGGATTGCCACTGAAATAACATCCTTAGGGATTTTGGCTGAAGGCCTGGGAAGGAGTGAGCTGAGCTGTGCAGGATCTCTGCAGCAGCCTCAGCCTCTTGGTTCAGCGGAAGGAAAAAGGGCATGAGGGAAGCAGGGGAAGTTCTGGAGCTGCTCTGTGGTGCCACCTCTGCCCCTGTCCCTGCTCAGGACTGTGAGGACAGTCCTCACGCCACACCATTCCTCTCCACTGAAGCTTGTGGTTGCAGAATGGCCCAGAACCTGCCCCAGCAGCTGAACTCATCCTGCTTCAGGGCCACAGCGAGGTCCCTGGGGGATGGGGGCCGTGCATTTGCCTCCTCCCATAGACCCCAAAAGAGTTAGTGGGGTCCCAGCCCAACCTGTTGCAGTGGGGCAGGTTGTGATGAAATGAATGCGGGCAGCTTCAGGCGAGCGGTCAGAGGAAGGCCTCCGAAAATTCAGGTGGGAGTGAATGGTGATGGCTGTGGAGAGGCAGCAAGGAGCCAACGCAGCCCCACATCCCTGCTCAGCTCTGCAGAGGTGTGCAGGCAGCCATCTCCTGCTGAAATCCTTTGTAAAAGTCCCATTTGCCACCATTTACCCATAGGCTGATTTAGTTCTGAATGCGAAACGTTGGCGTTCCTTTCCCATTGCGGCACGCCGGGGGGACCCACGTGGGCAGATTCCGTGCCGTGTCCCCCAATCCTTCTCTCTCCGCCTCAAACCCTGCACGGTGTGCGCCGGGCTTCTTGTCCACGCCGAGGCGACGTGGATCTGCCCCCACGTCCCACCTCCGTCCCTCTGTCCCAGCTCTGTCCCCGTGTCCATCCAAGAAGCAGCCACACCGCCAGCGCCCGGCGGCCCTGCGTGCATCGGACCCACACGGCAGCTCTTTTGCACGGCCTCGCTTTGGAAATTAGGTGGGATTGACGATGTCTCGTCGCTCTCATTTCCTTTGCTTTTCCCTTGACCGTCCTGCAAGAAAAACAACGCCGCAACCAAACGTTTTCCAGCCCCTCAGAGGAGCGGGAGGGCGGCAGTGCGGCGCTTGGAGGGCGACGGAACATTTTTGCTCATTGACTTCACGCCCTGACTTCACACCTGAGAGAGCCAGAAAAAAAAAAAAAAAGGAAAAAAAACACACACAAAAAAACCCCCCCCCCAAAACCCCCCATGGAGCATCACTGCTTTCAGCCACGCGGAGTTGGGCTGCTTGCTGTGCACCAATCCGTGCCACGCTGCACCAAGCCGTGCCAAACCGGAGCGCAGCGGGCGCAGCGCCGGGACTCTACAGCTCAGCATTGGGTCGGCGCGTTGGGATTTCTCTCTCCATCCCATCACGAGCTCGGGGTGTCACCCTTACGCCCAGGTCGCATTCATTCCCCAGAAGAGTCCAGGAAAACTCCTCCTAATTTTCAAAAGACGACGAGAGAAAAACGACAATCTTAAGCCAACACCCTCCTTCGTGCTTCGGGTCTTTGCGGTTTGATTTCTCGTGCTCCTCTGTACTGTTGACGGTTCCAATTGTGTATAATTTGGGGTCTTTTTTGTTTTTTAATTTGGCATTTTTGCGTTGTATAGGCTTTAGTTTTAAATATATATATATTTTTTTTTTCCCATTTTTTTTTTTTTAAAAAAGGGG
>JACDJE010000372.1:186345-200814 GCA_016647715.1 Pavo muticus
CCCCCCCCCCCCCCCCCCCCCCCCGCAGTGTCCTGGTCTTATCGGTGTCCCTGGCACCGCATTCGGGGGTTTCTGGGTTCGTGACACAGCTGGAGAAAACAGTGTGGGGACACATCGACATGGGGACACTTTGGGCTGCTCCTCCCTGTGCCTGTGGCTCAGAGGGCATCGCTGTGCCCAGGCTGTTCCAGCATCGACCTGGTCCCCATGGCTCCATTGTGCATCCCCCACTCCCAGTTCTGAGGCTGTGTACCTCTGCCTCTCCCACCCGTGTGCTTGCTGGAACACCACTCAGTGCCATCCAATTCCTTGCTTTCATCCCACAGAAGCATGGACGGAGCTTGGGATGCGTGCGCCCAGCAGTGTGGCCATGTCTAGGACACAGCCTCAGTGTCCCCATCCCCATACTGCTGTCCCAATGCAAAAGGGGGTAGGCAGCAACTTGAGGTGATGCTGCCATGTCCAAGCTGTCACCTGCCTTTGCACCTCCCTTCCCCCTCCTTGATTTTGACTCTGTTGCCATTCCAGGACTCAAACAGCCCCAGGGCAAGGTGAGACACCACACGAGTCGCTGGCGATTCCTTTTGAGGGGCTCTTTAGTTATTGGGATTTCTTTGTACAGATATAAAACAAGCAGAGGGCAGGCACCCACCAGGACACCCCTTGCCCTCCAGTGCTGCACTGCCATCCCAGTGCCATCCCCATCCGGGCCAGCTCCGGGGCTTGGGGAGGTGACAGCTCGCTCAGTCCTCGGGGTGCTGAGCCAGCCCTGGGGGGACACAGGAAGCAAAGAGTCCCAGTGAAGAGCCATCCACGAGGGGAGGTGTGGGGTTGCAGGGGGCTGCGTGCTCACCGGGGCGGCAGGAGAGCTGGGGCCGTTCCCAAATCCCATCCTCACGGCAGCGGATGATGGGGGAGCGGCGCGGGGCGAAGCCGTGGCGGCAGTGATAGCGCGTGATGGAGCCGATCTCGTAGCGCTGCTTTGGTGTGCCGAAGGCGCGGGCGTTGCTGACGGTGGGGGGGGGTCCGCACTGCACTGTGGGGTGGGGGGGAGAGGGTGGACATCCTGCGCTGCGCTGAACCCCGCTGCCTCACCACCAGCTCCCACCCCAACCCCAGGTGAGCTGAGAGCAGTCAGAACCTTTCTTTCCCAGCTTGCTGAGGGGGGTACGTGGCTTACCCAGCCCCATTTTGCAGGTGTAGGAGAGGTGGTAGTTGCAGGGGACATCACTCCATTGTCCCCCATCGTGCCACACAATGACCACGCAGTTCTCACCGGAGAGGAAGTAGCTGTCGGGCTGCCCCGGGTGCCAGTTCTCATAGAGCTGGGGAGCACAGGACGGGCTGGGGCTGCGCTGGCACTTTGCATTGCGTCCATGCCGTGGCGCCCCATCTCTGTACTGCTGCCTCAGGCACCCCAAATCACGCGGTGCTTATGCCAGTGGCTTCAGCTGAGGCTTCGAAACCTGGGACCCATCCCAAGGGATGGAGAAGGACCACGAGGTGCGGTGGGGATGGGAACGGGGGGCGGGGGTTGGCAGCACGGCTTACCAGGGGGCTGCCGTCGGACCACTGGAAGTCCCCCTCGATGGTGCGGTCGTTGAGGCCGATCCATTGGTACTCGCGGTACTGTTCTGCGGGCAGAGGAGGGCTTGGGGGGCTCCGCCATCCCCTGGCACCCGTCAGGGCGGAGGGTTTGGGGGGTTCGCCGGGAGAGGGCAGCAGAGCCCCAATGTCCCCACGCCTGTCCCTGATGTCCCCGTGCCCGTCCCTGCTCCTCCTGGACCGTCCCGCTTCCCAGCTGTCCTTTCTACCAATTAATCCGTCCTACTGCCAGTATTTCCTTTCCTTTCCCCTTTCCTTTCCCTTTTCCTTTCCCCTTTCCTTTCCTCTTTCCTCTTTCCTTTCCTCTTTCCCCTTTCCTTTCCCCTTTTTTAAAAACATCTGTGATGGTGTATGCCCGTCCAGCTGCCTTTCCCAGCAGAGGGAGAGGAGCTTTTGCTCTGCCTTGCCCCTTGGCCAAGTTTTGTCTGTCTTCAAGCCTCAGACCCACTGTGGAGGGATTCTGGGTCCCATGCCCTGCAGGCTGGGGTGGCCCCACGTACCGTTGATGAAGTCCTGCTCCTCGGGGGTCAGGATGGTGGCCAGATGCCCCCCAAAATGCCTGCACTGCGACTCGGCGTCCTCCCAGCTCCTCCGGGTGGAGAAGTGCTTGTAGCAGGCTCCCTGGAAGCTGTCCCAGCTGGGGCTGCACCTCTTCAGCACTGAACCACACCAGGAGAAAAGGGGGGAGAGAGGACAGGGTCAGCACCGTGGAGCCCATGAGCAAGCCAAAAAAGAAACCCAAACGGATTTCTGTGCACTGATGCCTGCAGGACCACGGGCTGAGTTGCCCTATGGACTCACGTCTCTCGCAGCTGCTCCCTCCGTAGCCTGGCAGGCAGAGGCAGGTGGGATGGGTGCCATCTTCAATGCAGGTCCCTCCATTCAGGCAGGGGTTGGGGATGCAGCCACCTGCAAGGCACGGGCAGCCCTGCTCACTGCATGCCCCTGAGCTGCCCCTCAGCTCTCGGATGGATGCGGAGCATCTGGGGCACGCCTGGAGCCGTCCCATCTTCCTGCACTGGATGGGTTTGAGGCTTTGGCATGTCCCCAGCACTCAGCTGGACACTGAGTGTTCCGTGGATGGGGATGAGTCCTGCCGCCCCCAGAGCGGCGCAACGATGGCTCTTTTGGAGGGGACATGAAAGGATAAGCCCTTGGCATGTCCCAGCCACACGTCCTCAGCCTGGCGGCAAGGCGAGCCTCGTGCCTGTCCCCAACCTCACTGCTGTCACCTTCAGCCTGCCCAAGGCTGAGAACTCAATGGTGCCATCCCTGACCTGCAAAACCAGCACCAGCCCGTTCCGGTCATTAAGACACACGGTCATTAATCCGTCCCCAGCTCAAGAGTGTGATTAAGGGCTGTCGCCAGCACCGGCAGCACAGGGAGTGCAAGTCCTTGGCACTATCCAATGGCCCTGTGCCCTCGCTCGCCCCAGACAGCATCACCTCCCCCCCCCTGTAAGGATATGCAGACATCTCCAGTGGACTGCAGCAGGGTGAGAAATGAGTTATTTAAGGCTTGGGGACATCCGGCTCTTTGGGAGCACATCTCTTCTTGCCAGGACATACACATCCACACTGCAAGGTGCTGAGCAGCGCCTGTGCTGGGGGGGGGTGAAGAAAGGACCCCCAGCGAGGCTGTCCCACGGGGACAAGGGGCAGCAAGATGGTTTGGTTGCAGAGCTGAGAGCATCCCGGCTTAGGAGCCAGGAGGAGTTTTGTCTTGGGGTCACTGCTCATGCACCCACCACCCTCCTGCAGCAAGTGGGCTCCATCTCAGCCCCTGGCGCTCACCATGAGGCCGTGCACCCCCAGGACACCCAACACCCCACAGCTCTGCATGGCACTCAGCTGCGTGCACCACGGGGATGCTCCAGGGGCAGCTCACACCGTGCTCAGCCCCAAAGGCCCTCATCCCTCTGGGGCCCGGGGGGATTAGTTCGTCAGTGGGGATGCGAGCGAGGCAGCGGGCGCAAGGATGAAGGGAAGAGCTAGCCGAGGTGCGTGTTCTAGAAAGCTTTTAATTCCCTTTATTAGTACCACTGTTAGTCAGAGGAGGGTTTGGGGCCTTCTTTTGATAGATTGGTTTTTTTTTTTTTTTTTTCATGGAAACAGTCATTAAAACACTTCACAGAAGTAGAAGAGAATTAAGTGCATGCATAGCTCAGACCAATTTGTTTGACAAATACGTGCTTCTCCGGACCTTTGACCTTCCCTTACCCAGCCGAAGAGAGGAGGAGAGAGAGACAGACAGACAGAAGGACAGACAGACAAGAGGAAAGCACAGTGCGAAGGAAAGGTGCTGCCGCTCTCTAGTGCCAGCGCGCAGCCAGGAGCACTGCCCCAAGTGCAAAAGTGACACAGTGCTGGGGACCCCCAGCCAAGCTTGCACCTGCACCCAGGCTGGCACGCTCCGTGGGCAGGGCGGGCAGTGGGGTGGCCGAGCTGGGTGCTGGGGACAGCCTGGGGGGTCCAGCATGGGGAGAGGTGAGGCCGTCCCTGTGGGTCCCACCTGGTTCTCCGGGAACTGCTGCAAGGAAACCCTCCACGGTTGCAACAGAGGGCATCGGGCGCTCTTCTTCATCCTCCTCCTCTTCCTCGTCCTCCTCCTCTTCTGAAGATGCAGCGGGCATCCCGCCATCAGTGCTTGGGGTTTGCAGTGCATCGCTGCTGCTGGGCACCTCTGTGTGCCATGGGGTGACTGCCGTTGCTGGTGCTGTGCCCCCATCCCTCGGTGCTGTGGGTGAGGAGGGCCACGGGGCCCCCGACTGCTCCTCTCCATCATCCTGCAGCTGCGGCGGTGCGGGGGGCAGCGGGGATGCCCCAGGGGTTTCAGTCACATCACCCGACAGCTCGGGGTCCTCAGCGGCCCCCGTAGTGTGGATGGGGGTGCTGGCCCCCCCGGCCCCTCGGCTGCCTATGGAGGGGGATGGCTCTTGGGTATCTGTCGAAGTGACAAAAGTGGCGCGGGTCGGAGGTGTCACCTGGCTGTCCCTGTGCCCAGATGCCCTGCCGTTGTGGGCTGGCCGCCCCACAGCTTCCCACAGGACGACGGGGAGGCACGTGGGGACAACAGAGCCAGGTGGCTGGGGATGCCCATTGGGTGGCTCTGTGTCACCTGCTGCAGCCACCGCTGGGGACAGGGCGTCACTGGGTCCTTCTGTGCCCACCAAAAGTGTCTGCACGTTCGGCTTCATGGGCTGTCCAGGCTCTTGCCCTCTGCCTGGACTCTCTGCTGCTGTGTTCCCGAAGTCCTCACCCAGCACGGAGCCCAGTGGCCATTCCAGCGCTGCTCCATCCTCTGCAAGGGGCAAGGAAAGGCAGTGAGACACCCACAGCAGGAGCCAGCCAGGAACCGGGCACCGGCATTGCCAGCAATGAGCAGAGCTGAAGGGAAAATGTTGGCACAGTGATGCCTGAGGAGACAGAAACAGCCCCAGGTCCGTGTGATGCTTCCCCCTCTGAACCAGCCCCATGCTCCAGCTTGGCCATTGCATTCTCCTGTCCCACAGCATGTCTGTGCTTGGCCCCTTGCCACCTCTTGGCATCAATACAGCATGGTCTGGCACTGACCCTGCCCACTGCAGCCTGCTGTCCTGGCCACAGGACAGACAGACAGACAACTGCATGGCAGGGACAGACCGACAGCCCCGTGCCCAGCACCACCACACCAGGACATCGGCACCCTGGCCATGGGTGCACCCTCGGTGAGATGGAGCCAGGACAGCTCTGTGCCTGCCTCCCTGCTGCTGCTCTCTGCGCCCCAGCCCTGAGCACTGCTGGACCTACCCGTGCGGGACGGCTCTTGCCTGGCCTCTGCACACCTTCCACCTGTCCCTGCTGCCCCGTCCTGGTCTGCAGGGGACGGGCTGCCTGGCTGTGCAGCACAGCTATGCGGGATGCCTGCCTTGGGGACGGCTGGGGCTGTGGGGAAAGGGGTGGCCGAGGCTGGGTGACGTCCTCGTGCTGAGGACGAGGAGGTATCTATCAGGGGGTGCCGGGTGTCTTCGGGGGACAGGCTTGGCTTTTCCAGCTCAGCATCAGCCACGTCCTTAAAGAAAGGGACGGCGTATATAGCCCCTCGCGACTCAATCTCCACTTGCGCTTTGGGCAGCTGCAGCTCCTCCAGCTTTTCTGCCACTGTAACAATCTCCTGGAGGCCCTCGGGCTCTCTGGCTTGATATTTTCCTGCAGCCTCAGGGAAAGAGTTTGTCCCTTCTGTGGGCAGAAAGAAAGTGGGATATTACTGCCTTGTCCTGGCCCCACGGCAGCTGGGGACAACCTGGGGGACCCCTGTGCCCTGGCTGAGCCGGATTGTTAGTGGGTTATGGGGACAGCAGTACAGCACTGTGAGATGGGTCCATCCTGCCTAGCTCCATCCGTGGAGACAGTGGGGAACCCACTGAGAAATGGGGAAACTGAGGCACGGAGGCATGCAGCAGACAGTTGGTGGGAGCACAAGCCCCAGGGGATGCTCAGGTAAGTGGGAATGGGAAGAATCTGTGCCTGTTATCCCTGTGAGCCTCGGTCCTCACACACGTGCCCCGGTGTGCAGGGTGCCCTTGGCACCCAATAGCTCACCGCCTCTATTTCATTTCCTATCCATGGTAATACACAGACCTTACAGCCCTGGCAGGCTGTGCCCAGCAGCCCACAGAGAACCCCAAAATGCCTTCAACACCCACACAGGAGTGAACTGACCTAGAGCCGTGCTCCTGCAGCCAGCTCAGCCCCAAGGTGAGGGCTCGTGGCATCGACCTGGGACAGCTGCTGTCCCCAGAGCCACGCTGAGGGAGCACCACGGAGACATCCCTGCCCTACTCTGCTACAGCAGCATGCAGCACTGAGGCCAACCTTACGCTATACTGCCATGCGCAATGCAGACCATGCAGAGCATCCGTCCTCTATCACGATGTATCAGCATGCAGTATTGAAATCATGCGGGTTATTCCTCCCCTATCAAGATATATTGGCATGCAACATTGAGCTCATGCAAAGCATCCCTGCGCTGAGTCAGCATGCTCTACTGCAGGCATGCAGAACACCCCTGCTCCACAGCAATAGGTCGGCGTGGCGAGCACGTAGGGATCTCTGTTTGGCCCCTGCTTCGTGCACCCCAGAGCCCAACACTAAACCTTGGGGCCGTGGTGCCCCTGGTTACCTCGGAAGCAGTACGCATCGTATCTGCTCTGGGCATCGGGGAATCCCGTCTGGTTGCGAAACTGGAAGATGGTTTTGACACCCGGCAGGGCTCCTCCACAGCGCTCCCGCGGGGTGACGATGGGGTAGCGCACGCTGCCATCAGCCAGCCAGCCCGGGTTGCAGGCATCCAACCCTGCACTCCAGGCTGCATACAGCTGCCCTGTGCTCGCCAGCACCGCACCCTGCGCCCGGCATCGCGCCGCCGCCTCCTCCAGGGTAAACTTGTCCGGGGCCGTCTCCAAAAATATTTCCCCTGCAATGAAAGGAAGGAAGAAGGCATCAGGAGATGGCTCAGGGATGGGGAGAGGGGTGGATGTGGGTCTGTCCTTGCATATGGAGCAGGGACGAGCATTGAGCCACCTGCTCAGCTCCCCTGAGCTCTGCCCGTAGCTCACTGCACAGGTGAACTTTCCAAAAGGAAAATGACTGATGCAGGTGCTGCTGATTCCACCTGGCAGTGGATTCCACGCCACGTAGCATGCATGAGCAGCAGGGTAGCAGGTATGCGACACACAGGGACAGCCTCAGGTCAGCGATGCTCCCCAAGCAGTGGGAAGCATCAGTGGTTTGCTGCGGCAGGTCAGCAAGGCAGCTCTTCAAAGGGCTGCAGAGGAGCACGTCTGTGCCCTCTACGGAGCACTGCACATTTGGGACATTGCTAAGGGAACTGGGTAGCAGTGCTGGGCTGTGAAAAGGAGGTTGGACATGGAGCACCACAGGCACCTGGCACGTCCTCGGCATAACAGTACACGTCGTACATGTCCTCCGGGTCCACCACGCCGTAGTTCCTCACCCCAGGGAATCCATTCATGTCTCCATAGCACGCCTCGCGGGGAGTGTGGATGGGGTACCTGGCAAAGCAGAGGGGAAGCATGCTGGTGGCTGAAGGGTGGCACAGGGGAGTCAGTGGGTGCCAGAAACATGCCATGGGGTGCTCACCTGACAGTCTGGTCAGCGATCCAGCCAGCATCACACTGCTCGTAGCCACCCAGATAGGCAGCATACAGCTGCTCAGGGGTGGCAATGCTGGCACTGATGGCAGCGCAGGCCTCCTGCGCCTCGGCAAAAGTGTAGGTGTAGCGCGTGGAACCCCCACGGTAGTGAAACACCACCCCTGCAGGGAGGCACAGGGTGAGGAGCCAGGTGAGAGGATCCGGGCAGGGTCCCCAAACTGCGCTGCTCCCCTTCCTGCGTGTACCTTTGACTCTGAGGTCGAGGATGTCGTGGCCGTCCTCGATGCCATGCTGCACATCGCAGCGGTAGATCCCCGAGTCGTTGGGGCGCAGCTCGGTGAGCCGCAGGGAGGCGTCAGTGTAGCGCTGCTGGAAGACGGGCAAGGAGGCACGGAGGCGGTAGTCCTCACTCACCTTCACCCTTTCCCCTCGTGCTACCAAGATCTCTGCCTCCCTCCCTTCGGAAATGAAGGTCCACTTGACCCGGGGGGCTCCCAGCACTGCCCGGCGCCCCGCCGTGCTGGCAGTGGGCAGGGGTGCGAGGTAGGTGATGAGGCAGGGGATGGTGACGTCCCCTGCCAGCACAGCGTGCAGGGCTGGGTGCCGCGGGATGGACACCTGCAGAACCTTGAGATCATCTGGGAGGAGAAGAGCAGAGCAGTGAGTGGGGCTGGCACGTGAGCCCCCCCCCGGGATACTGGCTACAGTGTGAGGATGAGCACGGCTGTGGCTGCGTTACCTGTGACATCTTCAGGGCTGAGCAACTCCGGGACCACCGTGGGGGCAAACGCCCAGAGCAGCAGCAGTGGGAGGACTGAGGCCATCCTGTGCCCTGCGAGGGGGTACAAAAGTCCAGCAGAGGGCTTGAAGTGGAAAGAAGCATTATAACCTCCAGCTCTCTGCATGAGGGAGGACTGCAAGAGACTGGTGCCTGCATGCAATGGGTGATGCACAAAGGCATCAGGGTGAGAGCATGCAGCCAGCATGGACCCTGGATGGCAAAAAGGAGAGGGAGCAGAAGGAAATGTGCAGATGTGCTCTGGGGAGCAGGAGGACTGCAGTGCCTCAGCTCAGTGTCCAGGGTCCAACCCAGCACCAGGGAGAAGGGTCCTCTGGGGACAGCAGATCTGAGCACGGCGTGGAAAGTCTGAGCGCACAGCCAGGCAGGAAGAGATGCCAGAGCTGGGCTGCGCATCTGGAGACATCGCAGTCAGCAACCTCAGAGGGGATTTTAATAGCTGGTGTTGAGCAGGGTTGAAGGAATGAGCCACTGAGCCCTGGCTCATGATGCGAGAGTGTGAGTGCATGCATGCAAGCTGGGCTTTGGGGTGCGCATTGCAGGCATGTGCATGCATTGCAGCTTGCATGTGCACTGCAGCATGCGTGTGCATGTATACAGGCATGTACATGTGTCTGTGAGCGTGCTTCCACACGTGTGGCCGGGGGGGTTCAGCTGGAGATGGGGATGCTGAGGGTGGACAAAGCACAGGGCGGTGGGGGAGGGACGGAGCAGGAGGGCTCCTCGTTGCCATTCAGCTCACGCCAGAGGTTTCCCGCGCACAGGCTGGGAAAACCGGGGCCGAGCAAAGCAGCCATTATGTCCCAGGCCTCTCTCAAGGCTGCCTGGCACAAAGGGCTCTCCCCCGCCGGCTGAGGAGCAGCACTGAAAGGAGAGCCCAGCAGCTAGCACGGCTGTCACCAGCCCCGCAGAGCAGCACAGGGGACACCGGGGCTGTCACGGCGGAGCTCCAGCCATCTGGAGAGGACACCAGGGATATGGAGAGGTCCCCGCATGGTGCATGGCTCTGCAGGATAGTGTGGCCCCATGCACTCCTCTGCAGGGGCCCGCTGGGGCTCGGTGGTTACCTCAGCCCTGGACTGGTGCGCAGCGACCATGAGCCTCAGAGCGCCTTTGTAATTTATGAGCTCTTTGTGCTGCATTGATTTTGGCAGCCACTGAAGCAGATTTGGCACCTCTGTGGTGAGCTCTGGCCCAGGTCGCAGGCTGCCAGAGCCAGGCTGAAGGGAGGCTGTCCTGGAGCTGCATCTATCTGCAAAGGATGCTCCCCAAGAACCCCATGAAGCCAGTGCGCCAGGGAGTGGGTGTGAATACAGCCCAAGAACCAAGGGCAAACAGCCCCCAGCACTATGCATGTACACCTCCTGGCACCATGCACCATGCTTGCACAGCCCCTAGCACCATGCACTCTGGATGTACAACTCCTAGCACCATGCACTGTGGATATGCAGCCCTGAGCAACATGTACCATGCATGTACAGGCCCTAGCACCACGCATGCACAAGCCCTAGCACCATGCATGCACAGCCCCTAGCACCATGCACCACACATATACAACCCCTAGCACCATGCACTGTGGATATACAGCTTCTAGCATCATGCACTGTGGCTATACAGCCCTGAGCACCACGCATGCATGTCCCCTAGCACCGCACACCACTCATCCATCCTTTACCATCCAGAACACGGCCAGTGCTGCCAGCACCAAGCTGGGGGCTTTCCCAGCTCTGGATGGATCATTGGAATTCAGCCCCACAAAGCAGAGTGAGGGATGGTCCCCGCTGCGTGGTGACTGCGGCCGGGCTCCAGCGTGGCTCTGGCTGTGACCCCCAGCATGGTGGAGCAAGGCAGTTTTTGTCCCAGGCTCTTTTCTTCCCGTTCCCCAGGCGCCGCAGTGGTGCAAGCAGCGAGCAGCCATGAAACCTCAGCAGGAAATTCAGGGGATTAAAGCTGCATGAGTGCAGCAAGATGAGGTGAGCGGGGGGCTGCTCCCCTCCTGTGCCCACCCATAGCTGGGACACCCAACACACTGGGACTGGGGCTCCATAGGGGTTAAACCCGACTCACCCTGCCCACGGGATGGCAGGACTCTCAGGCGTCACCGTTTGAGGTTTGGGGTTTGGGGTTGGATATGTATTTTTTTCCTATTATTTGCCACAAATGGAATTCTTTTTTTTTTAGCCTTCACAAGGGAAAGGCTGGGAGCAGGAGCAAGGGGAGGCAGCTAAAGGGAAAGTGGGAAGCGGGGAGCAGGACTGGGTTAGCTCTGAGCTCGCAGCCACGGGGATGGGTGGGATGCTCACGTGCACACTGACTGCCTCCATTTCCCTGGGAAACCAGGTGGAAAATGAGCCAAAGTATTCAGGGACGAGAGCAATCTTTCTTCTTCTCCCCCCCCCTGAACTCACCCTACTTTAAGCCACAGCAAAGCACGAGTGATGCTGCAAGCGGGGGTCCCGAGCCCCCTCCTCTCCACACCATCACAAAGAAGCTTTCCCCCGTTGTCCCATCCCCATGCAAAGCCCCTCTGTCCCTGCACGTGACAACTTTGTCCCTGCTCCCAAGGTGCCCTGCCAGCCCATAGTGCAGCTGATCAGCGGCTTTCCAGGGATGCTCAGCTGCAGAATGAGTCAGCAGCCACAGGCAGAGCCTGGCCCCGCTCCAGTCTGCCCTGTCCCCCCCCCCAGCTCCGGGCTGCAGGTGCCCCAATGTTCCCTTGCACGTGCCTGTCCCCCTCTGAACCTGTCCCCTCCTTGCTGCAAACTGCCCCTGCTTTCTGCACCACCAATAACACAGGAGGACCCATCGTACCGGGGGGGGGTCACAGCAGTGAGCCCCCAGTGTGCTGAGCACAGAGGATGCTGCGGGAAGCACCCAGCAGCCTCTTGGCAGCAGCTGCTGGCAGAGCATAAAAGGCCGGAAGCAGGTGGGAATGGGGGGGGGGGGGGGGGGGGGGGGGGGGGGGTCCTTTGGCTGCCAGAGCTGCTCACCCCCGCCCCCCCCAACCCATGTTGGAGAAAGGGGCTCCTTGTTGCTGGGCCTGGATGTGCCCCCACTGCACAGGGAGGAGCTGTGTCCCATCCCCAAAGTCCTGTGGAACTGCAGAGGGCAGAGCTGGGCTGGTGGACCCCAGAGGGACCCCACAGCCACTTGGGCATGGTACCACACATCCACGGAGCTTTGCACACCCACCCACTGCTGCAGGACTCTGGTGGGGAAACAGAGGCATGGATTGGGGTGGGGTGGAGGAGAAGGTGCCCCAGATTTCAGCAGCACAGCCCGGCCCCTCAAATCCACCTTCCAAGCACAAAATCACAGCACTCCAAGGAAGTGCTCGGGCTCTCAGTCTGCCCAGTCCAAACCCATTCCCTACAGAGCAGCCCCAAATGCCCTGAGCACCATCACCCTGAGCTGCATGGGGTGGGCAAGGACCTGCCCAGGGGGGGAAGCAACCCCTGGACTGAGCCCCTCATGCAGAGAGCTACTGGAGCAAAGGGGCAGAAAGGGTCTTTCCCACCCCTCCATCAGCTGAAGAGGCAGCAACAGGTTCTGGGTCTGCCTGGGCTCTTCCCAGCTGAGGAGCACTGAGGGCTCAGTGGGATGCTCAAGGGGAGCACCTCCATCCCAAAGACAAAGCACTGTGTCCGCAGAAGGGCAGGGGGTGCACATCAAAGTGCCCCAGCCCTGCTCACACACACATTCTGGGTTTGTTCAGCAGGGAAAAGCAATGAAAACCCCACAGAACGTTCCCTTTTTTTTTGCCCAGCCCTTCTTGCCCCCCCTTGGGACACCGGCAGGGCTGGGGGGACAGAGCTGAGAGCCAATGGGAAAATCCTGTGATGCTGTGCAGTTGCCCAAGCCCTGCTCTCCCCTAGTCCCTGTGGTATGGGGAAACTTCAGCCCCTATGACCCCCCCCAACAGCTCTGTGCCTCATTTTCCCTTCCCGGTGCTGTCCCGATTGCATCCTCCTTAGGACAAGGACCTGTCCCTGGTGGCTGAGCAAGGAATGGGCTCCACGCTGGGACCTGCAAGCCCCCATCCCCACTAGCATCAATCCCAAAGTCACTTTCCCACCTCAGTCCCCAAGCACTCCCCCCCTCCCCCCCCAATTCCTGCTCTGCAGAGCCGGCGCTGCCTGAAAGAAACTTGCAGAGCACTGCCAAGGACAAAGCAGGGACCGGTGGGAGCATCCCTGCTGGACATCCAGGTCACCCCCAGCAAGCAGGGACAGCTATGCCCACCTCCCCACCCCCCCACACCACCTCCCTGCTTACTTTCTGCTGGCACAGAGGTGACATGAGATATTGCAATGAATAGCGCAGTACAGCGCCTGCAGGAGGGGCTCTCCCCGTGTCCCACCTTGCTCACGGCGCGGGCGGGGGTCCCCGGGTGCCCGGCGTGGGGCTGAGCTGAGGTTTCTCTGGGGCAGCAGTAGGCAGCAGGTTGGCAGCAGGGCTGGGAGTGAGCTGCACCGGGCATAAGTGCAGGCACAGGAAGAAGAGGAGTCCTCTGTGTGTGTCCGTGTCTGCGGCTCTCTCTCTCTCTCTCTCTTTTTTTTAATCCTTCCTCTTTCCCTCCTCCTTTTATATTTTATTCCTTCCCCTAAGTAAGGGGAAAAAAAATTATTACCGTGTTGGCAGAGCGTGTTGTCCCTCCCCGTCCCTCCCTCCTGGCAAAGGCAGCACGAGACCCACGCCGCGGCTGCTCCAGCTGGGCACGGTGTTAACCCAATGCAGCAGAGCAGAGCAGCTGGGAAGGGACAGCCTATATTTAGAGCCCTCTGGCATCGGGGTGCACTTTGACTACTTATTTCCGACATTGGGCACCTCCGGCAGGATGTGGGAGGGGGGGTGGGGGGGGAGAGGGGGCTGTGGGATGGGGTCCTGCAGCTGGTGGAGCTGTGGCTTTGTCATGCAAAATCCCCTCTGCCAGCTCCACTGCCGTCCCCATGTGCTGGAGGCACTGGAGTGGGACCGGGGTTTTCACCCACCCCGAAGGGAGAAGAGGAGCTGAGAGCTGACATCCCGGCAGATGCTGTGCCTCAGTTTCCCCATCTGCAGCCCGCGATGGGAAGGGAGGGACGTCTCTATGGGATCATGAATGCATCTCTGGGTCTGGTGGCTCGCACCAAGACCTGGGTCATCCTCTCTGAGAGCGATCCAGCAGTTGAAGGGCTGAGTCCTGGGTGCATCTGGGACAGGGTTTGCCCCCTGTGGTCGAGCTGTGCCCTGGGAGCTGATATCGGAGCTTTTTAAAGCAGATTGAGCTCAAACTTTCTCTGGCTTACAGCATCCTCCACCCTGGGGAAGCCGGCACGGCGCCTGCCGGATAATTGCTCGGGTGAGTTTGCAGAAAGCCACAGCTCCTGAGCTGAATTAATCATCTGTCGCCCTGGGAAATAATTACACGCGGCGGAGAAGGTCTAGTTAGCAGCGCAGTCCAGCAGGCGATGCGCACCACAGAGCTCTGCCCCATGGCACAAGGCCGGGATGCACACCAGGATGGATATGAGGACAGGATGGACGCAGGGATGGGCAGGGGGGAACTTGTCTCCCCCCATCCCAGACCTGCGGCTGCTCCCTCCCGTGAGCCCACATCCTGCACCCGGGACTTTGTGGCAAAGCACTCAGGGATGAGGAAGAGGCAAAGCTCAGCGAGGAGAGATCTCATCCTAATTGGGAACAAATGTTCCTCGCCGGCTCAGCAGAGCAGCTCCTTCACGCTGCCCACGGAGCCACTGCTCTGCCTGTCCCTCCTGCCCTCTGTGTCCTGATGGGGGGGGGGAACGGGGAGGACAGACCCAGGGACGGCTGGCATCTGGAAGGGAGAGGGGTCAGGGCAAGATGGCAGCAGGGCACAACACTTATCAGCCATCAGAGAATCCCCACCTGCTGCTCAGCCCCGCCCCC
>JACDJE010000372.1:200875-214993 GCA_016647715.1 Pavo muticus
ACCCCCCCACCCCAGGCAATGTCATGGCCCTGCCAGCCCATCTCACTGTCCCAGCACCATCAGCCCCATGGGGACCTCGTCCAACAAGCACATCCCCCTTGGCCACAGGCAGTCCCCAGCTGCGTCCCCATGCCCAGCTGTGTTTCCTCCTCCTCCTCCTCCTCCCCGTGGGGCCCTGCTCAGAGCCACGTAGCAGCACCCTGTGCCAATCCCACTGGCACTTCAAAGGGCACTGGGATGGCACGCACTGCTGGGGGGCTGCGACTTTGTGTCACCCCCAGACCTCCTGCCACCAAACAGCCACCCCAAAGCATCCTGCAGAGGGAGCCACGTCCCCATCCTGGGGGTCCCAATCCCAAGCATCCCCCAGGGACACACGGTTGCCCCCATCCCAAGCAGGTCCTGACCCTGAACACACAGATGTCCCCATCCTGGGGCTCACAGCCAAGCACCCTGCAGGGACACACGCATGTCCCAGTCCCAAGTGAATCCTGATCCCAAACACCCCAAAGGGGAAGGGGTGCTGCAGCATCTTGCCCTAGGGAGTCCTTCATGCAGCCCCCAGGCAGGGCAGGAGGGCTCTCCACTCCTTGGGGGAGCCCCATGTTTAGGGCAGCCCATGGAGTCCCTGTGTCAGGGGAAGGTGGGGCACAATGGGGAAAGGCAAAGCAAAGGTCTGCATCAACACTGGGGTGTCTTCAGTGGAGGAGAGAATTTGGGGCTGAGGGAAAAGTGAAAGGACAACGTGCCCAGCACGATCTGAAGAGGATGAGCAATGGAAACGCATCGCCCCAATTATCAGCCTCTAATTAGCAACAACGCCTTCCCTGTGCTCCCTCCTGCCTGCTGGCCTGGGGGAACCCAACGGGGCTCCTGCAAAAAGGGGATGCAGCCTTTACCCCCCACCTCCCCCCGCCCTCCATACACCCCAAAAGGCGGACGGACGGTGGCTCGGGGACGCAGCGCCCCAGCAGCCCCATGCACTGCAGGGCTCGGAGTGGATCTGGATGGCCTTGGCCAGCAGAGGGGACTATTGCTCGCCTCTCTCTTGCAGCGGGGAGGGAGCTCAGCGGAGACGACGTGGGACAGCTGGGAGGGGACGCTCATTCTTTGCCTCCTTGCAATGGAGGGGACAGCGCAGGGACCCTCCCCACCGCCCCTCCAGGAGTGGGGGGCGTGGGGGTGGGGGTGTATCCGGGAGAGAAAGAGCTAGCACAAAGCCTCTCCCCTATTATTTCTTTTCCGGCCTCTTTTGTTCGCAGACGGCTCCAAGTTGGAATTTCTAAACCCACCCCTCGAATAAATCAACTGGAAAAGAAAAATGAAAAATAGAAATAAAAGGATGCCCGCTGGGCTGGCTGGCTGGAGGGCTGTGGAGCTGGGGCAGGATTTGTGCCAGAGCTGTGCCTCTGGCTGAGCCCAGATCTGCTCCGGCCACTGAGATGCACTGGGAGTGCTCAGAGCATCCCCACGGGGCGTCTCCTCCCCGGGACATCAAAGCCCTCGGTGGCACCATTTGGGGCAGTATAAAGGGTCCCACAGTCAGGCACTGGGGATGGGGGTTTGCCCTTGGAAAGCCCCAGATAAAATCCATGTGAGCCTCTCTCTGTGCCGGGCTCACTTGGTGCTCTGGTTGCTTTTTGGGAATTAGCCGAGCTACAGATGGCACCGAGCCCCGAGGCGAAGGGTGCAGTGAGCTCTTTGGGAATCCCAGCTGTACCTAAAGGGGAAACTGAGGCACAGCAAAAGCCATCCCTGCCCTGAATGAACCCACCGTCCCCGCAGCATCCCCCCAAAGCGCAGCTCCTCCCCAGCATGGCGCGTTGCCATCCCCACTCAAACATTGCCCGAGGGGACAGAGGGGGAGGGGGCATAGGGGCGGTGCTGGCAGCAGCTGTGCCGGCTGTGGAAGAGTTAACTGCTCCTCTGCTCGGGTCTCAGAGGCCTCCCACTCACCCGGCGTGAGTATGAATAGCTGCGCTAGCCTGCGCCGGCACCGCTCTGCTGCCTTCCTTCTGCCGCCGCGATGCTGAGCATGGAGGGCTTCGTGGGGGCGAGAGCTCTGGGTGAGGAATCGCTGCAGATGTGGGACCTCAACAAGCGCCTGGAGGCCTACCTGGCCCGCGTCAAGTTCCTGGAGGAGGAGAATGAGGGGCTGCGAGCTGAGATCCAGAGCACCAAGGAGAGCCCGGCCGGGGACCCGCGCAGGGCCAGGTATGAGGAGGAGCTGCGGTCGCTGCGGGACGCGCTGCACCGCGCCTTCACCGAGAAGTGTGCGGCCGAGCTGGCCAGGGACAACCTGTACGAGGAGGTGCAGCATGTGAGGAGCAGGTGCCAGAAGGAGCAGGCAGCCCGCGAGGAAGCCAAGAGGCAGCTGTCCTCCAGCAAGAAGGAGCTGGAGGAGGAGAGACGGGCGCAGATCTGGCTGAAGGAGAGAGCTGCGCAGCTGGAGAAGGAGGTGGAAGCTCTGCTGGAGGTGCACGAGGAGGAGAAAGCTGGGCTGGACCAGGAGCTCACCAGCTTCTCTCAGAGCCTGGAGGGTTTCCGCTGTGCACCGGTGGCATTCCAGCCCGTGGAGGTGGAGGACTACTCCAAGAGACTGTCAGAGATCTGGAGAGGGGCGGTGGAGACCTACAAGGCGGAGGTGTCGCAGCTGGAGCGTGCACTTGGCCAAGCCAAGGAGAACCTCTGGCAGGTGGCAGAGGACAACCAGCAGAGCCAACTGCAGCTGCGGCAGCTGGAGAAGGAGCTGGTGGGGCTGAAGGTGCGGAAGGAGATGCTGGAGGAGAGCCTGGGCCAGCAGTGGCAGGAGCAGCACGGAGAGGCTGAGAAATTCCAGGTGGGGAGAGTGGGGAGTTTGGGGGGCTCAAAAGCTGGGAGGGATAAGAGCAGCCACCGGGTGGGCTGCAAGCCCCAGGGCAGCAGCCATTCCTTCCCATTTCTGCTGCCACTGCATTCAGGATGGATAAACTTCATCCGACTTAGCCACAGCTGCAGGCAGACAGCTGCAAAAGTAATTCTGCAGGGGAAGTCGTGGGGGGAGCAGGCTGGAAATGCAGCCCCAGCTCATAGCTAGAGCTGCAGACCCCACGCAGGGAAGGGTCCCTCTTTGTTCCCAGTTTGAGGATGAAGAAGGGGATGCCACAGCCATCCGCTCAAAGGATCCCTCCTTCCCAATCTGACATTGCATGGCTCCGATCCCCTGCAGCCTTCCCATCCCTCCTCCAGCAGCTGCATCCTTCTTGCACTTTTACTCCACTCCTCTCCTTGCTCCCTTGAACCCTCTCCAACTTCCCCATGTGAAAAGCAACAGGGATACTCCTCCCTGCAGCACCCTGAGCACCTGGGCACCCCCAGGACACCCATCTCTGACATCCCCAAGGAGTACTGAGGGCACCCGTGGGTGACAGCGAGAGCCACCCCAAGCAGTGCTGGGGTTGGATGGATCCAGGGTCCCCATCCCCACTGCTTGTCGTGCAGCGGGCGGTGCTGGAGTGGAGTCACAGCTGCTGACCCACATCCTCCAGAAGAGGACGGAGCTCTTAATTTCCCATGGGACAAAGAGGGTCAGGACCAGGAAAAAGAGCAATGATGGGGGTGGTGGGAAACACAACCAGGGCAGAAGTGTGCCACCAGAGCTCCCTCCCCGTCTGGGGAGATCAATCAGGTTCCTGACCCTGTGCTTCTCACCACAGCTGGCCATCGAGGCCCTGGAGCAGGAGAAGCAGAGCCTGCAGGTGCAGATTGCCCAGGTGCTGGAGGACAGGCAGCAGCTCATGCACCTCAAGATGTCCCTCAGTCTGGAGGTGGCAACCTACAGGTGAGGTCTCCTACACGGCGGCACGGCTCCCTCTGGGGACACAGAGTGCTCCCACAGTGCTCCCGTGTGCTCAAAGCAGAGTGATGCCCCAAACCTTCCCTTGCAGCGTTACCCAGCCTCGCTGGACAGAGCAGCAAGGGAGCTGCTGGGAGAATCTGGGGCTGAACCCTGCAGCCCCCAGTCCGCTTCCAGCCCTTCCAGATGGCCCCAGACAAAGGCAGGCTTGCAGAGGACTGGGGGGACAATTAGCATGAGAATAGGGGCTGTCCTCGGCGGAGGGGCCTCCCCGGCAGAGCATGATGTCACCCGGTGGCGAGGACACTAAGCTGGGGATGGGGGGATGGGAGGGGGCCCACGGAGCAAGGAGGGGAGAGCTCCTTGGCAGGCAGTGAGGGGCTGCCCCCTGGGATCCCCTACCCCCACACCTCCCAACCAGGTGACCCAGCAGTTTGGCTCCAGCAAAACCATCCACAGACATTTTATGCCTCAGTTTACCTGTGGAGCATCCCGCTGGCTTGCACAGGGACTGAAGTGGTTTGGCAGCTCAGCAAAGATATCACCCCCCCACAACACCTCTCCTTGCAGGACACTGCTGGAAGCAGAGAGCACCCGGCTGCAGATGCCGCCTGGGGAGTTCAAGCTGGCCAACAGCCTGCGAGGTAAGGGAGGGCCAGGGGACAGAAGGATTTTCCTGGCAAGGGTTGGTCGATGAGATAGGAAGGTGCTAACAGCGGGAGCTGGTCTTGCTGGCACCTCCACATAGAGCAGATAAGGGCTTATCTGCTTCTTCACTTCTTTTTTTAATTCCTCCCCTGCATGAGGAGCCTGAGCACGGGACCTCAGGCTCAGCAACAGGCTGAGCATTTCCTTTTCTCCTTAAATACATTGAAAAAACATCAGCTGCCCACATCCCCACAGCACAAGCCCACCACATCCCTGACCCCACTGCTGCAAGCAGAGCAGAGCATCCACAATCCCATGCGGTACCCCTGGCAGCATCAGCGCTCTGCAACACTCAGGGGAGGAATTTCCCACTTCCCAAGGAGTGTTTAAAAATAGGAGAGGGGTCAGCAGGAGGGGAGAGAGGAGCTGTTGGGCTGCAGTTGGGTGATGAGGTGATCTCTGCCCCAGCCCCTGGGTTTTGGGCTGTGCCCCCCACACTGTGCTCTCCCTGCTCTCTGCAGATGTCAAGCTGGAGGTGAGCAGCAGCAAGCACCGTGCCAGCCTTGCTGCCTTCCCCCGGCCCGAGGGGGTGGCACAGCTGTACAGAACCCCCGGTGATGCCCTCAAGGTGCTGACCCCCAAAAGCAAGAGCTCCAGTGCACAGGAGTTCCAGAAAATCAGCTCGGTCCTGCAGGCACCGAGGAGCTGGGAGGTGGCTGCCCCCAGCCACGCTGCCCCAGTGCTGTCCCCAGAGCCAGGCAGTGGGGGGGCAGAGAGCCCAACCCATGAGCGTGGGGCTGGCGAGGAGCCCCCCATGCAGAGCCCATTGAGTCCTGAACAGCTGGTCAGCCACGCGCTGCAGGATGCTCTCAAGGAGATGCAAGATGATGCTGAGGCCAAAGAAGTGCCCACACTCGGTGCCACCCAGAGTACCAGGGATGGGGATCTTGAAGCCACTGTGGAGGAGGAGGAGGAGGCTGCAGGAACCCAGGAGGTGGGTGTTGAGAGTGGCACCATGTCCCCACCTGAGCTGCGTCTCTGCAGCAACGTGCCTGCATTGCTAAGTGCCACCCAGAGTGACGCGGAGAGCCAGGAGGAGACGTGGGAGGAGGAGAGGAGCAAAGAGGAGGAGATGCTGAACGCACTGAGCCCCATGGAGAGCCAGGAGCCAGGGAGAGAGCCCTGGGGAGGGGACACAAGGGGGTCCAGGCTGGAGGTGGGCAAGGAGGACATGGAGGCCACCAGCACAGAGGCTCTGCACGTCTCAGAGAACAAGGAGCAGAGGGAACTCTGGAGCCCCTCCAGAGAGGATGAGGAATGTGAGTTCCCAGATCAGGAAAGGGAAATGCGAGAAGAAGGGTCCCTGCAGATGGAAATCGAAGCTGCTTGTGCTGTCCCTGTGGGGAGCCACCCGGTTTTGCCTGCAGGAATCCACTTGCAAGAGGACTTTGTTGAGAGAGAGCAGAAGTCTGAGCACCAGGAGACGTCCCTGTGTGAGCTGGGTGCTGCTGCAGGGGAGGAAAGGGAGCAGGAGGTGTGCCTGGAGCTGAAGGCCTCTAGCAATGAAGGGGCCACGCCAGCAGCAGAGGGCTCATCAGGGTCTGGAGAAGACACCACAGGAAGGGAGAGCACAGGCAGAGCAAGGGATGATGAGGGAGAGGAGGAAGATAAAGGAAGGGAGGCATTAGTGGAAGAGGACCCCCAGGTAGGGGAGGCTTTGGGAGCCAAAGAGATGAGGCAGGAGAGCACGGGCTTGGAGGAGGCTGAGGGCATGTGGGAGGAATCTGTGGACCTGCGGGAAGAACAGAGAGACCCCCAGGAGGGACAGGGGGATCTGCAGGAGGAGCATGGGGACCTGTGGGAGGAACATGGGGACCTGAAGGTGGAGCATGGGGTCACCCAGGAGGAGCATGGGGACCTGCAGGTGGAACATGGGGACACCCAGGAGGAGCATAGGGACACCCAGGAGGAGCATGGGGACCTGCAGGAGGAACATGGGGACCTGCAGGTGGAACGCAGAGACCCACAGGAGGAGCATGGGGACCTGCAGGAGGAACAGAGGGACCTGCAGTTGGATCATGGGGACCTGCAGTTGGATCATGGGGACCTGCAGGAGGAGCATGGGGACACCCAGGAGGAGCATAGGGACCTACAGGAGGAGCATGGGGACACCCAGGAGGAACATAGGGACCTGCAGGAGGAACACGGGGACCTGCAGGAGGAACATGGGGTCCTGCAGGAGGAATATGGGGACCTGCAGGAGGAGCATGGGGACCTGCAGGAGGAATATGGGGACCTGCAGGTGGAACATGGGGACCTGCAGGAGGAACGCAGAGACCCACAGGAAGAGCATGGGGACCTGCAGGAGGATCATGGGGACACCCAGGAGGAGCATGGGGACCTGCAGGAAGAGTATGGGGACACCCAGGAGGAGCATGGGGACCTGCAGGAGGAATACAGGGACCTGCAGGAGGAACATGGGGTCCTGCAGGAGGAATATGGGGACCTGCAGGAGGAACACAGAGACCTACAGGAGGAGCATGGGGTCCTGCAGGAGGAGCATGGGGCCCTGCAGAAAGAGTGTGGGGACACCCAGGAGGAACATAGGGACCTGCAGGAGGAACATGGAGACCACCAGGAGGAACATAGGGACCTGCAGGAGGGGCATGGGGACTTGCAGGAAGAACATGAGGACACCCAGAAGGAACATGGGGACCTGTGGGAGGAACATGGGGTCTTGAAGGAAGAGCATGGGGACCTGCAGGAGGAGCATGGGGACCTGCAGGAGAAATCTGGAGACCCTCAGGAGGAACCTGGGGAACCTTGGGTGCAGCGTGGGGAGCAGGGCTCTGCAGAGGATGGGCTGGAGCAGGACATGGTGCTGCAGCCAGGAGAGGGGGCATGGGGCAGGGAAGACAATGACATCAATCAAAAGCAGCAAGCGCAGGACTGGGAAGGGACAGGGGAGGATGAAGAGGAGATAGGAGTCGACACCATCACATCCCAAGAGCCAGCCCAGGTGGATGCCAACCCACGTGCAGAGGCAGCAGAAAATGAGGAGGGAGATGTCCTGTCACCAGCAGCAATGGAGGAAACCCAGGAGGGTAAGGATGAGGGAGATGCTGGGAGCGAGGTGCAGAGCCAGCAGCAGCCACAGGGCATGGCAGGACAGGAGGCTGAGCCGGCCCCAGGGCAGGAGGAGGCCAGGTATGGGGACGCTGGGGAGACACCACGGGACCCACAGGAGCCAGCTGAGGCACTGGAGGTGCAGGATGAGGAGCTCAGCTCGGAGCCCATTGAGCTGGAGAGAGGCAGCCCTGGCACTGCAGTATTGCAGCAGGGCAATGGTGCAGAGAGTGATGAGCCCATGGAGGAGGACATTCAGTCAGAGGATGCTCAGTTGGAGGAGCCCAAGCCATGCAGGATGGAATTAGAGGACACGCTGCTCAACAGCACGCCGCTATGTGCATACAGCGGGGAGATGCTGGAGTCTGATCCAAACCCTCCATCCAGTGGAGGGGATGGGGAGACAGCACCTGAAATGGCTCAGGAGGAGGAAGGGGAGCTGAGAGGGAGCGATGAGGCAGCGGTTGATGCAGAGCCAGAGAGCTGTGAGGAGTCAGGGATGGAGCTGAGCCCTGCTGCGCCAGAATGCACCGAGGAGGAGGAAGGGTACTTCATAGTTTCTGCTCCCAACCAAGAGGGGTCCAGCACAGAGGAAGCTGAGAACTCAGAGGAATTTGAAGAAATTAAAGTTGAAGGAGCAGAAGACAGAAAGGATGAACTAACAGTGCCTGGAGTAACCTCTCCGGAGGTAGAGGATGAAGGGCACTTGGAGCCGTTTGTGGGGGAAGCTGAAGATGTGAAAATGCCCATGGGAGAATTGGAGATGCCAAAGGAGGAGGAAGAGGAGGATGCAGGGGGTTTTGCTGCTGAGCTGGAGGAAGGACTGGCTGTGCCCATGGCTGAGGGGCTGGCTGAGGGGCACACTGATAAGACCACCCTGGGTGATGAGGGGCTGGGGGAGGAGGATGTGCAGGATGGTGACAACCTCCCAGCCACCGAGACCTCCAACACTGAGCCCTCCAACACTGATCCACCTCCAGGCACCATGCTGGAGCATGGAGCTGGCATGGAGGCAGCTGAATATCTCCCTGATGTGTCCACACAGCTGCCAGTGGACATCATGAAGGACTCAGATATCCTGGAGATAGTAGAGCAAGCCCTGGAGTTCAATCAGGAGCTGGTACTGGGAGCCAAGCTAGCCAAGGATGGGGAGGGGGATGGTGATAACACACAGCCCCCACAGGAGGAGGAAGGGGGGTCCTCACCCACCTCATCCAGCGATGAGCAGCCAACGGTGCAGGAGGCGGTGGCAGAGCCGGAGCGCACCAAGAACGGCGAGCAGAATGGGCTGCACCGGCAGGCCAGCCTGGAGGACCTGGCTGAGTTCACCGAGGAGGGGCTGAATGGCATCACCCACACTGGGGAAGCCCCTGCTGCCCACACCGTGCCCCTGCCCAGCAAGCACAGTGGGGCTGAGCCTGTCCCTGCGCTGTCTCCGCTGCAGGACCAAGTCCTGCACCCAGAGCAGGAGCCCTGGTCCTCGGGGGAGGAGTGATGGTGGTGGGACCCCCGCAGCCCCGCGACAATCGGACGCCTCCCATAGCACTGCCTACGTAGCACACCCGTTTCCCTTTGGTTTGTAACATGTTTGTGTGGGTTTTGCCTTGTTGAACGGATGCCCGGCACACGGCAGCGCAGCTGAGTGAGGGGCCACGACTCCAAACCTCGGAGCAAGGAACCGGGCTCTCTCTCTGCCCCCAGATCCCACACTTGTGCTGGGTTCAGCCTCATTTTGTACCCCAGCTGCTCTCTTTACTGCAGTATTTAATTTAAACGCTGCATCTCCTCCTTCCCCGTTCAGCCCAGCCAGGTGCACGCAGTGTGATTTGCGTACAGGCTCACCTTTGTGCTGCACGCTGGGATGTCCGTCCCCAACCCACCCAATGCTCACGGCGCTGAGCCACACCGGATGCATCCGCTGCATTGACACTAAGTTAATAAAGCATCGCCCTCCCACCCCGACCTGCCGCATCCCAGCTCTCATTCCTTTGGAGGGGGGGGAGATGGATGGGGGAACCCATGGATTTCGGGCAGGGCTGGGGGGTGCGGGGAGGACACGGTGGTTTTGAGGCTGCTTACCCCTATCCCCTGTCCTAGGAATGCTGCTGGGCACAGTGTTGCATGGAACAGGGGGACGGGTGCCAGCCCACCCCGACCCCATGCCAACACACTCAACAATGAGACAGCAGAAAGCAGCTGCTATTGCTGCCTGAGCCGGGCACGCTGCCCACGAGGCTGCCCAGTACCCAAGCATCCCAACCCAGCCAAGGCACGTTGCTCCAGCCCCGATGGATGACACATTGCCCCTTCTCCCTGTGGCACCCAGAGGGGGTCTATGAGGGGTGAACAGCGTGTGGGCACCAAACTGATCCTCGGACAGTGCGGCTCAATGCCTCTTTTGTGCATTGGGCATGAAGGAACGCGCCGGTGGCCGGAGAATGGGTGCCCTTATGTGGGCAAAGGGCTGAGTCACGGTGGGCAGGGGGTGAGGGGAACCGGGTGGCATTGGCATGCAGCACTCAGCACTGTGCTGCTCACCCACACGCTGGGTTCAACCCTCTGTGCCCCTGCCAGCACCGCACGGAGCCAGGCTGTGATAAGGACCCCACGTTTATCTGCCTTCACTGCACAAAGCCCCCGGCCCCCTCCCCTGCCCTCAGGAGATGGTTTCCTTTTAAGGACAAACTCGAATGAAGCGATACAACAAAAAAAAAATCCCCTCCGATTAGTTTAATCAGGCACTGAGCCTGTGTTCAATCAGCCCCTGGCCCACAGCCGGCCCTGCAGAGAGGCCTGGGCAGCATCACCCGATGGCGGCTCAGTGATCCACGGCGGTTCCCCCCCCCTCGCCCCCCGTCCCCAAAAGCTGTGGGGATGCTGTGGGGTGGGGGAGGTGAAGCGCCGGGCGATGCGGGGGGTGGCATTCCTCCCAAAATTAATACGCATTCCAGGCAGCCCAGTGCTGACAAAGAGACGAGGGGGGACAGATGGTGGGGGCAGCTCCCTCCTCACCCTGAGGAGGAGGAGGAGGAGGAGGAAGGGTCAAGGGCTGGGGGGTCACCAGAGGGGCGAGGATGGCTGTGGGGCACTTGGCTGAAAGCAAAGTCCAGCCATGCTTGACCAGAGACAGCACAAAGTGCAAGAGTGGATGTCCCCAAATGGGACATGAGTGCTCCCAAAAGGGGCTGCCCCCTTTCTACCAACCCCATCTGCAGCCCAACCCTGCACACCCATCACCCTAGGGCCGGGATCATCCCATGCCCAGCACCCATGGAAGCACATATGTACTCTGCCAGCCAAAAGTCACTGGAGCAAATCAGAGGCCACCACCCGCCTCATTAAATCCAGCCAGCCGAGCACATCTAATCTAATTTGGGGGGCAATGGGGCTTTTGGGGATGGGAAGGGAGGTGGTTGTTCCAGCCTGACCCCTGAAAGCTGCTCACACACCATAAGGTACTGAGTGTGTGAGCAGCACATGCAAGGGCTGGTGGGCACAGCATGGGCATGGCATGGGCCACTGTGCTGGCAAAGCGGATGCTTTAAGAGCCTCGAAGACCCCCTCAGCCTGGCCCCCTGCCAGACAATTACGGGTTTTGTTTCCTTTAAGGCTGGGCAGAGAGGGAGTTTTCAATGGAGCCCACACAAAACCTCCCTGTGGGATGAGCCCAGCACCAGGAGGGGGGGGGGGAAGCGAGACAGGATGACCTCAGCGATGACTTCACTGTGCTCACAGTTCCCAAAAAAATCATAGAAACCTTATAAGGAAAGGACTAAAAATACACCCGGAGGGGTGCAGGCAGCCCCCACTCCTCCTCCCCAAAATGAGCCCTCATGGATGTTCCATGCAGGCAAATAGGAGACACATGGGGGATGCATGGAGGGGACAATCGATGGGGGCAAGATGGACCTTCAGAGAGAGGCAGGCTGGTCCCCAGTATGATGCCATGGGTTGGGCAGCAGGTTCCCCCAGCCTGGCATCATCCCCCCTTTCCGGGACCACTCCATCTGTCCCTTCCCAGCACCCAGGGACGTGCCACCAGGACGGCTCCACCACCCCCTCCCCACCCCTCAGTGGGGTCATGCGCTCCCAGGAATAGCTTCTGCTGGCTATAATAAGTGCTGCCCTGGTGTCAGGGGCTCGCCCAGCTGCCAGGCCATGACCCCCCGACAGCTGCTGCCAAATCGGGGCGACGTGGATGCCTGCAGCCGAGCCCGGGGTGGGAATGCACGCCTGGAGCCATCCATCAGTGCTACAAAGCATCCCCAGCCTCAGCTCCAGGGTGATGCAAGCCTTAGGGCTGTGCATCCCCATCCCCTGGTCCTGTGATCCCAGCTCAGAGAATGACTCACATGCCTATTCCTGTGCTTTATCTCCCCAAAAAGCTCCGAGGTGCAAAAATGGCACAGTGAGAAGGACAGTGCCCGTCGACCCGCTGCTTATCACCACTCCAAACGCTGCTTCCGCCTCCCTGCAATCAACTTGGCACCAGAACAGCCCATGCAGGATGTGGGCACGCAGCCTGTGCCCTGTCATTAGCGGGGGCGAGGGAGGAGGTGTGGAGCAGGAGCGGGATGGGACAAAAGGCTGTGGGGCAGCAGCAGAGACGTGAGTGCCAGTGCTGTGCCTCAGTTTCCCTCTCACCCAGCTACCTCAGGATAGCCATGGGGGCTGTAGTGCACCCGGAGCTGACTCACACCCGGAGGAAACGCTGACAAAGCAGCTCCTTCCTAGCTGGGGAGCAGCATGCAGGTGGCACGGGACAAACAGGGCTCTTCAGGTGGCCAGAGCCGAACCTGGGGCCAACCCTCCTTTGGCCAAACAGGGCTCAGATCTCGTGGACACAAAGCTGATGCCCACTGCAGTTTGGGCCATGGGTCAGAGCAGCAGAATTTGGCAGGGGTCATGCTGCTTGGGACAGGATGTGACTGCATCAGCCCTGAGTCACCACAAGCAGCTGATGGAGGGGAAGGACCATGAAGGTCCCACAGCTCCAAGTCCCAGACAGCTCCCACTGCATCCCTCATCCGGGGACAGCATCCCCAGTTTGGGGACCACATGCCCCATTTGGGGACCACATGCCTGCTTAGGGCACTGCACCCCTGGTGCAGCTCCTTGCTGTCAATCAGCTGCAGCATCGCTCAGGAATTCAGTGCAAATCATCCCTCCCCCCCATTTCGGGCAGGTGGGCCAGGGGTCGCTGAAACCCCAGCGCAGCGACAACTGCCCGGTGGGTTTGGATTTCACAGCAGAGGGGCTGGTTGGGGATTAACGGCCCGTGGGGACAGCAGCGGCATGCCCGACCCCTCGGCTCGCCCGGAGGCTGCTGCTTTCCCAAACATGGCCAGGGGCTCGGAGGAGCCGATGACTGGGCTGAGCGGGGCAGGTGGCACTGCCCCAGCCCCGGGCTGTGGCACCCGGGCACGCTGCCCCCACCCCCACCCCGGGGCTCACGACTGCATGGGGAGGAAATGCCTTTCCCCTGAGCGAGCCCCGGCGCTGGGAAGCGGGAAAGGAACTTGACCACGTCCCGTTGTACTGCAGGTGAGGGAGCGGCTCCCAGTACGAGTGGGGGCTGCAGCGATGGGGTCTGCACAGCCCTACCGCTGTGCTGGTAGGGAGAAAACGATGCCATCGGTGCTCCCCCTCCTGAAAGCAATGGGACAAGATGCTGTGTGTGTGTGGGGGGGGGGACGACACAGTCCCCTGCTCAGTGTGGTCTCAACCTCCAGCACCCATTGCCACCCTCAGCCACGAGCACCCCCTATGGGCACCCCCTCACCTCCCCCCCAAAAAACCTACAAAACCAACAACTTCTATTCGGGGAGGTGAAGCCAACCATGCTAAACTACCCCTGGGGGACGTTCATCAGTCACAGCCAAGCTCCAGAAGCCCCAAATCTCCAAAAGTCCCCAAATCCCCCCAAAAAAGTCCCCCCAAAAGTCCCCAAAAGCCCGCGCAGCCACGCGCAGTCCCGCGCAGCCCGGCGCGCTCCCACCGCGCGCTATGGCGCCACCTGCCGGAGAACCACGGCTTTCGGCCTTTCCACTCTTTCACCTCATTGGCCAACCGAACTGACCAATGAAAAAGGAGGCGTCTGCCCGGCGCTGCCACCGCAGCCAATCGCAAGCCGGCGGTCGTCCGGCCTGCCCGGAAGAGCCGGCAGCCAGAGGGAGGCGTGGCCAGGAGGCGGGTTTTCAGGGAGAGAAGCCAATGAGCGCGGTGCGATCGGCGTTGGGGGCGTGCCCGTCAGTGGGACTCCCAACCAATGGGGCGCACGGGGGGCGTGGCCGGGCTTCCAGAGAGTTCGGAGACGGGCGGCGGAGCAGTGGTGAGTGCGGGGGGGCATCGCCCCCGCTGCCCCCGGCGCCCCCCGGGTCCCCACCTCCCCCACCCCTCCCACGGGTAGCGGCGACCCCGGCTCCGCGTTGCCCACCCCCATCGGCCCGAAGGGGCCCCGCGTCGCCTTATCCCCGCGGGGACCCTCGGTGTGCGCCCCCCCCCCCCCC
>JACDJE010000372.1:215060-226622 GCA_016647715.1 Pavo muticus
CCCCGGACGGCGTGGGGCAGCGCTCTGACAGCCGCGGGGCGGGCAGCGTTGCACGGGGCTGTCACCTCCCGCAGCGGGAACAGCGACCTGGCCGCTGTCCCCCACAGCCGGGACACCCCCCCCACACACACCCCCAGGGACAGCCCCATCCCGGGGCAGCGCGGATGAGCAGAGATAACCCCCCCCACCCCCCAGCGCAACACTGGGGCTTATCGACGGGCGGCACGCGGAGTGGGGCGGCTGTGGGAGTGGGGAAACTGAGGCACGGGGGTGGATGTGGGACACGGGGGTGACGCCTCCCCCTCGCAGCAGCGAGGACGATGGTGAAGGAGACGGGCTACTACGACCTGCTGGGCGTGCGGCCGGGCGCCAGCCTGGATGAGATCAAGCGGGCATACCGGCGCCTGGCACTGCGCTACCATCCCGACAAGAACCCCAGCGAGGGCGAGCGGGTAGGCACCCCCCAACCTCCCCCCACAACCCAGCCTCACACCACCCCACTGCCCCCAGCCCACTCACCCCCCTCTCCTCCCTCCCAGTTCAAACAGATCTCGCAGGCCTACGAGGTGCTGTCGGATGCCCACAAACGGGCGCTGTACGACCGCGGAGGGGAGAGGGCCATGAAGGAGGGCGGCTTGGGCAGCAGGAGCAGCCCCGGCTTCGGTTCCCCCATGGACATCTTCGATCTGTTCTTTGGAGGCGGTGTGAGGATGCGTGGCCGGGCAGACCGGCGAGGTACGGGCACTGGGGACACCAGGACCTGGCACTGGGGTGACAGCGAGAGCAGAGATGGGACTGGGTTGACCTGTTGGCTCTGGGGATGTGGCTGACCTGATGCTTCTAGGGATGGGACAGGGTTGACCTGCTCTGAAGACAGGACGGGGTTGACATGTTGGCCTTGTTGGCTCTGGGGGATGGGATGGGGTTGACTTGACTCTGGGGACGCCAGCACCCAGTTGGTGGCCCCCAGGCCACCTCACTCCTCGCGGTGCACAGCCCAGCACAGTTCTTTGTCACCCTCATTACTTTCTCCACCTGCCCCTCTTCAAAGGGCCCTACCCAGTCCCCCACTGTCCCCAGGCTGGGGTGAGTCACGTAGCGCTGCCCTCGGCTCCCCACGGCCTTGGGGATGCAGGGCGTACAGGGTACTCTGGTGACAGCAGGATGCTTTAGGCTTGGGTCATGCAAGAGGGGATGGCCCGATGACTTGCCAGGGTGCTTCTTGCTGAGGTGGCAGGATTTAATTGCAGGGCAATTAGGAGGTGAAAGAGAGCGTCCTGGCACCTCTGGGTAGGGCTGATGATGAACAGCTGCAGCATGGCGATGGCTGTGGGGCAGGAACGTGGGGCTGCCCCAGGGGTCTGCAGGATCCGAGCTTCCTTCTGCCGTGCAACAGCAGAGCAGTGGCTGAAGGTGCAGCCCTGTTGCACGCAGCGGGGTGTTGATCCGGGCTCTCCATCCTTCCAGGCAAGACGGTGGTACATCAGCTCTCCGTGTCACTGGAGGACCTCTACAACGGCACCACACGCAAGCTGTCCCTGCAGAAGAACATCATCTGCAGGAAATGCGGAGGTGAGGGCCTGGGGGGACCGAGACGGGGGGTCAGCACCGTGCCCAGCCCTCACCCCCCACCTGCCCTCGCCCGCAGGCTGCGGGGTGCGGGAGGGCGCGCAGCGGCGGTGCCCCAAGTGCCACGGCTCGGGCATGGAGGTGCGCATCCACCAGCTGGGGCCCGGCGTGATCCAGCAGATCCAGACGGTGTGCTCCCAGTGCCAGGGCCAGGGCGAGTGGATCCGGCCCCGCGACTGCTGCCTCACCTGCAACGGCCGCAAGGTTGTGCGGGAGAAAAAAATCCTCAGCGTCCACCTGGATAAAGGTGAGATGGGGCTGTGCCGGGAGGGTGACCCACGATACAGCTCCGGAGCCGGGATCTGAGCTGCTGAATTCTCCCTGTAGGTATGAAGGATGGGCAGAAGATCACCTTCCACGAGGAGGGTGACCAAGTGCCTGGCCTGGAGCCTGGGGATATCATCATTGTCCTGGACCAGAAGGAGCACCCGGTGTTCAGGCGGAGCGGTGATGATCTGATTGTCAAGCGGGAGATCAGCCTGGCAGATGCGCTGTGTGGCTGCAGGCAGGTCATCCGCACGCTGGACAACAGGACCCTGCTCGTCGCCTCGCAGCCAGGTAGGATGGGGACGCAGGGACACACGGTCCCATCCTGCACTGTCCCTAAGTTCCACTCTTCCCCAGCTCTACAGAGTTGCAGCTTCTCTCCTTTTCCTCCAGATGTGCACAAAGTCCCCAGCAAAAAGCCGGGTGCAGGGTGGGGGCACAGTGTGATGGTGCACGATGCAGTGCACAGCGCTGTGAAACTCATCCTCTCTCTCAGGTGATGTCATCCGACCTGGGGACCTGAAGTGCATCCCCAATGAGGGGATGCCCGTCTACAGGAGCCCCTTCCAGAAGGGAAAACTCATCCTCAAGTTCGAGGTGAGGTGTGGGGTTGGAATGGGAGGCAGACCCTGTGTGGCCGCTCCATGCCCACCTCCTCCTCTAACCCTTCTGTACCCACAGGTGAAGTTCCCCGAGCCTGGCTGGCTGCCCACCGAACGCCTGCGCCAGCTCCAGGCCTTCTTCCCACCCCAAGAGGAGGTGATGGCCACTGAGGACACGGAGGAGGTGGAACTCAGTGACTACACATCCCATGGCAGTACGGGCCGGCGGCCGCATGGCGAAGCATACCACGAGGACGACTTCGAGGATGGCACCCGTCAGCACGTGCAGTGCCAGACCTCGTAGCCGAGGCTGTCGGGGGCTCGTCCCACGCAGGGGCAGGGGGCAGCGCGGTGGGGAAGGGGCTCGGAGAGCCGTTGACCTTCAGGGATGTACATAGGTCACCTTTCCCACACCACTCGCCCTTCTTTTGGAGCCATCCCCTCTCCCTGCGCCAGGACAGCGCAGCCCTGGACTGATGCTGAGCGGGGGCCGTGCTGCCTGCCTCAGTTTCCCCATCTACGGTGTGGGGCCAGGAGCATTGTGCCCAGCACCGGGCAGCTCCGAGCATTCCACACCGAGGAGATGGGTGGGGAAGGCTCCAGCTCTGCTGTCCTCCACCTGCTCTGCCCTGCGCAGGGCTGAGGACCCCCGCCCTGCAGCCCCCCCCCCCCATGGGGTGATGCTGCCGCCGGTTCACTTGCTTTGCCCATTTCTTTCCTGCTGGAGCCTGGGTCTGGCCTGGGGAGCGGAGGGGGTTTCTCTTTTCTCTTTGCACAGAAGGGGGTAGGGGGGGACCTGGCCCTTTTTATTTATTTTTGGAATAATCACAGAGCTGTCCTGAAAACTTTGCTGTGGGTGAAACATGGGCCGGGATTTGGCCCGTAACTATTTTGCCTGTAGCTTGTAATTAAATATAAAGCTAAACTCAGAATCCCCAATTAAATTGTTCATGTGTTAGTGTAGCTTGTGTAACTGAATGCAGAAGTGAGCCATTCTGCTGTATTCTGCTGAAGATTTTGTTGCAAAGAAAAGAGTATATTTGACGTTTCTCCAACGAGCTCTCACAGGGGTAATTTTGTGTGGATGATTGAGAGGCGTGGAAACACTGTAAGATATTGTCCTTTTGTGGGTTTTGTAAAGAGGAGATACAGTTGAAGTAATTTATAATATGCAGAGTCTCAGCAGTCTGCTAAGAGAGCTTCTTTAAGCAATTACCTGTAAGAATAAAATAAAAATCATTTATTATTGATAATTACATATTAAGAAATATTTCTTCTGGTATTGTTAATTTTTTATTTGTAGGCTCCAAAGGAGTGTAGAGTAACCCAAATGTGGTTGGGGGAGAAAAATATGAGTTAATACATTAAAGTTTACATATTTTTCTTTTGATGGATTTATGGTTTTTAATTACATCTTTATGTCTTACATTGGGATCCCTGAGGGCCGTTTCTGAATTTTATGCTCTTGTTGTAACCGTGAGATGCTTTAACCTGCTACCTTGTGCATTCTCACTGCTGCTCGACTGACCTCTGGTGAAGTTACTTTTTATTCCAGCATTTGTTGGTTTGTTCAGGAGCAGCAGCACCCTGGCCCTGGCTTATGGACTTCTTGGCTCTATTGTGGCTGTTTGACAGTGAAAAGTCGTCACGTCTTTGCTAACAACCCTTTGAGGAACCATGGTTGGGTTTAAGGAAGAGCATCTTCAACAACATGTAGTCCTGAATCTGGCAGTAGGTCTCTTTACTTCTGTCTTCAGATAAATACAGCAGTGAAGTCTCATTTCACAACAGTTTGCAGCATGGTTCATTTATTGGAAATGGAATTGGAAGCCTGTGTTAACAGGTGGAAAATGAAACCTATTGGCTCTGTGTGTTTTCTGTTGATTTACACCAGCGAAACAGTGTTGGATCAGTATGTGTATTTCAAATTCATTTCTCTACGTCCTTTTTAAACAGCACATCCTATTCATTTTTCTGTTCAGTGGGAATATGATTACCTGTGTTGAGGAGTGGGGTGGAACAGTGTATGTGCCAGTGTATGTGCCAGGATCTGTTTGGTACAACTCAGACATAGCTTATCCAAATCTAACAGTGGTTTATCTAAGAGGCAAACAACTCAGACTGATAATATGCAGACTTTCCAAAAGATATTTGCCTTTGGACTGACTCTGAACATGAATATTCAGCCCAACCTGTGGCATTTGAAAGCAGCTGAAATAAGAGGGTAGCAGTCTTGCCTTTGGGAAAGCAAGGACACCTGAAGAACAGAGTTTATGCTGCACCGGCACTATGGTGTCTGAGCCCCTTTTCTCAAGTTTGTACTGTATGTCCTTATTATTCTGGTCATGACCTCTCTTAAGTGCATGTAGCCCAAGAGCAAAATAGCTCTGATTTGTAGTATAAGATTTTAGTTGGATTGCAGCATCCTACTGCCAAGTCTCTTGATAACATGGAAGATGTGTTATATGCAGGGCTGGCTTTTCTGACCCACCCTAGCTTCTTCATAGAACTGTTCGTTACTGTGATAGGACTTGACACTTGTAGGATTAGGTGCAATGAAACGTAGACAGGCAAAGAACTGCAATGCAGAATAGCAGTAAACACTTGACCCTGGGAAGAGAACACAAGTGAGAATACAAAAGCACTATTGTCTGAGATGACACTTTGGAAGGTTGTTACTTTTCTGTGTTTTATTTTTGTAGTTTTCATTTCAGTTCCTCTTGTTAGTCCAAGTTTGATCCAACTTTCTTTCTTCTTGCCACTTGAACAACAGCCCTGTTTGCCAGTGTTGGGTGTCTGCTCTCCTTCCAGTATTTAAAAGGGGATTATAAACAGGAGGGAAATGAACTTTTTACAAGAGTAGATAGTGATAGGACAAGGGGGGAATGGTTTTAAGCTCGAGGAGGGAAGGTTTAGATTAGATGTCAGGGGGAAGTTCTTCACATAGGGAGCGATGAGGTGCTGGAACAGGCTGCCCAGAGAGGTTATGGATGCCCCTTCCCTGGAGGTGTTCAAGACCAGGTTGGATGGAGCCCTGGGCAGCTTGATCTAGTACCAGATCTAGAGGTGGGTGGCCCTGCCTATGGCAGGGGGATTGGAAGTTGATGATCCTTGGGGTCACTTCCAACTCAAGCCATTCTATGATTCTATGATTCCTTTCTAACGGCTGTGGTTCTGCTTCCTGTGGAAGCAGTGAGAGGTCTGGTACAGAAGGTTGTCTCATTAAGCATAAGGGTACAGACGCAGCTTATCCACATCTAAAGGAGTGAGCTGAAAATGTCTCTGATTATTCAACAACAACAAAAGTAGATCTGCTGAGTGAAAAAGCTGCCTCTTTCTATGCTTTGACAAGATCCTTTAAGTCCATGTAAGAGCAAAGAGTTAAGGTAATCCTGATTTTTACAGAGGAGTTACCCAGGAGTCTTGTAGCTCAGCTGAATACAATGCAGGAGTGTCACCACTGTGAGATTAGAATAAGCTTCATTATCTTCAAAGAATGTTTACTTAATGGTTTGGAAGCACTGTTTGTAGGTAGATGTAGGAAATATCCCCAGGCAGAGAGGCACTGATAGCATTAAAGTGAGCAGTAGTGTCTCTCCTGCATCCTTGAATCACATGTGCTTCTCCCAGCCTGCCTGGCTGCCTGCCTGTGCTCTTATGTGCATCGCTGGTATGGAGGTCTTCAAGAGATTGCCAAGGTAGTTTTGGATGCTCAGCACTGAACCCAAGCAGTATCTTTGCAGCTTTTGGATTACTTCTTCCTGCATCCTAGCATCTCTGGCCCTTTACAGGGCCACATGTAATTGGTCAGTCTTTAGCATCTGGCTTGGTTTTTTTTTTTGTTTGTTTGTTTGCCTGTAACATTCTTCCAAATTTCTGTTAATTTTTAGGGGAGATGTGCTTGCAGGGTGCCTTCTGAAAGCATATTCCTGAGTAGCCACAGGACGTTTGTCTGAGGAATGACGGGGCAGTGCAGAAGGGAGCTGGGTGTGCTGCTTCTCAGCATGGGGCTATCGGTGACACGTCCCATGGCATGATAGATGCGGGATGTATCACAGTGTGTCACTGGCTCTGCCGGGAACCACATTCTATCAGGGGAAGGAATCATGGTGATAAACATGCCTTTCCAAAACCCTAATGTGGTAATGAGCTGAGGAATCAATTTCTGCAAATGTTTGGGCAATATTACTTGTATTTTTCTTATAAACGTACATCCAGAAGTTTTCTTTAAAATATTGGTCAGAAATATTTTAAAACCTCAGAGCTTTGGATATTCCAGCTGTCACATGTAGTCATATGGAAGACAATACGTGGTTGGTTTAGGTTTTTGGAGGCCACTTGTGCAGGACTTGGATCTTTTCTGTCTTTCCATTTTCAGAGTTCCTTCTGATGGCAGTGAAGTTCCTTCTAATCTCCAGTAGAAAAGACTGCATTAAATTTAATTTGGATCCCACTGGGATACGTAAACATGCCCCACATGCAAATGTTTAGCTCTTCCATTTTTCTCATGAGAACTTTACTGTAAAACTGGTCTTTAAAGCAAATTTATGCCTNTTACCCCCCACCCCACTCACCAGGATGAGCTCCCCATCATTGGTCAGCTCCCGGGACCAGCCCGTCCGGGGCCCCTCGCCCTTCAGCAGCCGCTGCTCACACACCATCTTGTTCTCACTCTCCCACTTGGCCAAGCTCTACAGAGGAGAGAGGGCAAAGCTGGGTGGGGGGGGATGCAGGGGAGAGTGGAAGCAGCCCCCAGCCCCACCAGGCAATACCATCCATCACCACCAAACAGATGGGGCCATTTGTCCCCACAGCCAGCAGTTGCCAGGCTCATGTATTACCTGGGAGCAGGGGAAGGGACAGGACTGCGTGCTGGATGTGTGCACATGGATGCGTGCACACGTGCTACCAAGATTGCATGTGCGTGCACATATTTGCACAGATGCACACTCGCATGTGTGCATTCACACACACGTCAGTGGGTGCACACACATCCATGCACACACGCGGGTGCAGCTCAGCCAGGTGCCCACCTTGCAGGGCCGCCCGTCCACCGTTTGCTCCTCGAACTCCTCCCCGATCCTGAAGCTGATCTCAGTGGTGCGCACGGTGGTTGAGGTCTTGATGTAGAAGCTCTCACCGTCCTGCTTGATCTCCACTGCTGGCTTAGAGGCCGCAGCCACCGCGATCTTCCGCAGCATCATATTAACGCCTGCAAGCAGGGACTGGCATCAGAGTGACCCCTCCCCACACCCTGACCGCCCAGCCTGGTGTGTGACCCATGGAGGGGAGGTTAAGTGCCTCTTGGGACAGTGTTCCAGAGCAGTGCCGAGCCACAGATGCTGCTGCTTTTCTATGGAATTGGTTGCAGATGGGGGGCACGAGGTCGTGCAAACACCCCCCTCTGCACTCACGGCTCGATGCCATAAACCCCTGCAGAGCGCACAGCTCAGGGCAGGGGGCACGTGGCTGCCCCCCACCCCCCTCTCGCCACGACTTGGCAGTGACACAGCCTGGGAGGACACTGAGCTCTGCAGACAGCACAACATGGAGGGGGGGTTGGGGGGGGGGGGGTGCATGAACCCCCCTCCACACATCTGGGCCACATCTGGTGCTCGTTACCTTCAGGCAGGGGGGGAGCTGTGCAGGCTCCGGATGTGCCTGAGGGTGACTGGGAGGCGCGCGGGGTGACGGCGGGGACATGGTGCAGGGCTCCCGCCCCACATCTGGGGGCTGGGGAGGGGTCTCACACCCATCATTGTGCCCCCGCAGCCCCCTCCCTTCTTGCTAACCACAGTGCAGCTGCGGCTTTGTCCCCACTCCCTTAGGGGCTCATCCATCATGCCCCGAGCCCCGGGCTGTCACCCAGGCGGCCCCGCTCCCCAGGGAGCTGCTCTTTGGGGACATTGTTCCCATGGTGTGACCCTCGGGCAGCTGAAGGCAGCAGGTCGGCTCTTGGCCAGGACCCTGCCCCTCCCCAATCCCATCCAGCTCCACGTACCCTTAGGGAGGGGGGGGAGTCCCTGCAGGCAGAGCAGAGCATCCCTGGAGGAGATGGAGCATCCCTGGAGGAACAAACCCTGCACCAGGGACAGATGCATCCATGTGGGGCTGCTGCCCCTGTGATGCTAAAATGCAACGATCTCAACTTCCCCTGCGTGGGCATGAGGACAAAGCATCCACCAAAGGCAGTAGGAGCCGTGGGGGTGGCACAGTGCCTCCGGGGGGGTGGGTGTTACCCAGGGCCGGGGGCTGCAGGAGCCCCATGTGCTGCGTGGGAAAGGCAGAGCGCTGCGCTGCGCCCGGCAGATTGATTTTCCTGCTGAGGTTTCCCCGCACCACTTCACCAGCGGTGATGGAGGGGAGAGAGGGAGGAGGGGGCGAAGAGGGAGTGAAATCCAAGAAAGTGATAATTATACTGAAGTATTTGTTACGTATCCCCTAGCTTGGAAAATATTCTGCTCCAGCGACTCCTCGGCGGGTGGGGAGGGGTCAGGCAGAGGAGAGCAGTGGGGGGGCCCCAGCCCTACCCAAAACCTGGGACCCCCGTGGTGTCCCCGTGCACAGCCCCCAGCTGAGGACCTGCAGTGCTATGGGGGNTTATTTTTGGAATAATTTTAAGTCTTTTTTGGGGGGAAGGGGGATGGGGAGGGAGGGGGAAGAGGACTTTGTATGTGGCATTAAAAGCAATCCCGACTCCTCCTCGTTGCCGGCTCACAGCCTCTCCCCCCGGGGGCGGCCTCGCGCACCGCCCGCTTTGATCTGCGGGCGTGCCTCAGTTTCCCCAGCCTTGCTCAGCAGGGAGGGGAGCCGCGGTCCTGGCCCTGACCCCCCGGCAGCCGCTGCTGCCCTCACAACCCGGGCCGTGCCCCCGCCGCAGGTAAAAGGCCCTTTGAAGCCGCCCAGCGCCGGGAGGAGGGGAGCCGGGCAGGGCCTCCCACTGCCCTGTCATTACCGGGACAGCAGATGGGGAAATTGAGGCACGCCTCCGTCGTCCCCCCCTGCAGGCAGCCGCCAGGGGTCAGCAGCTCGTGGGCTGCGCCGTCCCGGAGCTCCATTGCATCCTTGGGGCTGGGGGTGGCAGAGGCCTCGCAAACGGCTCCGTGCCTCATTCCCACCCTGCGGGGGTTGAGCGGACGAGTGGGGGGGTCTCCAGGGCGCGCTATGGGGCAGAGCCCTCCCTATGAGGAGACCTCCCCCCCCTCCGCAGGAGATGAGCTCAAATGCTGAGGAACAAAAGCACCGGGGTCAAACCGGATCCCGTAGCCCCCCCTCCCCCCGCAACGGGGTCAGCCCATGGAACCCCCAACATCAAAACTGGAAAAGAGCGAGGGGAGGGAGGGTCCTCTGGGGGCTGGGATGGGGGGGGAGGGTGCTCTGTTTTGGGGGTGGCATCGCGTGGGGAGGTGACAGCATCCCCCGTCTGTTACTTCCTGGAGCAGGCGGCATTGGGGTATCGCCCTGCTCGCCCAGTTGTGGGCACCGTTGTCCCCGGCTGCCCCAGGGAGCGCCGTGGGGACGGCTGTGTCACCGCGTCCCAAGCGGGGACAGCGGGATGAGGGACCCTGGGGACCAGGCACGGCGTGCTGCCCCACGGGAAGGGGATCCAATGGGACGCGGAGCCGTGGGGCACGGCGGTGCTGAGCCTGGCGCAACGCCAGCACCGTGCCCTCCCTGAGCCCCTCGGCACGGCTGCAGCGCACCTGAAAACCCCTTCGTGGGGAGCAAGGAGCAGCGTGCATTCCTGCTCGAGCCCCATTATGAGGTTAGGGGTGAAATCCTTGCAGTGGGGCTGCAGACAGCCCAGCCCGCAGCTTGGCCACTGGCCCCGTAGCAGGGACAGGAGCCAACGCATCCCAGGACAAAGCCCCACTGCCCCCCCGACAGCATGAGGGGAGCTACCTGGAGAGACACTGGGGACCCCACCTCCAAAAAATGCAGGACAAAGGCAGAGGGAGAAGGGCCGCAGCCCCCCGTGGGTCACACATTCATCACCCGCAGCACAAAGCAGCTCAGAAGCCCCCAGCCCCTCGCAGGGCTTTGTCTGCGGCAGATGAAAGGCAAGGAGCTGAGCGGGGCCCCCTCCCCAGCCGGGGGCAGCCCGGGGGTCAGCGGACAGCGGATTAGTGCCGGCTCGGGGGCACCCGCAGCCACCCACGGTGAGCTGGGGGGGGGGAAACCCTGCAGCCCACTCTTGGGGGAACCCATCACCGCCCGTGCACTTTCCAATTGCGCACCGCTCTGCATCCTGGGACCCAGTCCAGCAGCCCCCCCTCCCTCCCCGAGCCCTGCAGAGCCCCGCTCCCCTCCGGTCTTCGCACAATAAACAGAGGCTGAGAGGAGGAATCCGCCTTTGTTTCACTGAGCGGCCGCCATCCAGCTCTTGGCGTGGGGTAGCCAACGGCTGGGGCACGTCCCCTCTGTACCCCCCGTCACCAGCACAAGAAGTGGGATGGGACCCCCAGGCCGCCCCCTCCCCATCCAGATGTGCACTCCCCCTCCAGATGTGCAGCTCCAGCTGTTGGGGCACAGCCCCCACCAGGGCCCCTGCTGCCATCTCCGCTTTCACCACCGGCGCTGCTGCTTCCCCTCCCGCCCGGGGTTCGGAAGAGAGACAAATTGGAGCCGTCCCCTGGGCGGCTACGGAGAAAGAGGATATTCCTCTGGATCGGAAAACCGGGAGGGCCGAGGGTTGGAACGCATGGTTTTCATTAAGAGCTGCTCGAGGCGGATCGGTTCTGTTGCAGAATCTCCGGGGAGAGAAACGAGTTTGGCTGAAAAGAGGAGGGGGCCGGCTGTGCCCACCAGCCATCATCGCATGGCCGGGTCGGGGGGGGGAGGGCCCAGAGCAGCTCCTGGTGCCACCCGGTCCCGTTACAGCACGGTGACGTCAGGAGCCGGCAGTGGTCCAGATCCCGGTGTGGGGGGAGATTTGGGGCGCATTCCAGGAGCAGCACCTGGAGGCACAGCACTACCCCCATCACCCCCTCTTCATTTCCCCCCCCCAGAGCTGTAATCCCACCGCTCTCCCCCACAGAGGAACCCACAACACTGCCCCCCCACC
>JACDJE010000372.1:230087-246944 GCA_016647715.1 Pavo muticus
GGGGGTGGGGGGTGTCCATGCGAAGGGGGTGGTGCAGGGAGAGCCTGAGGGTGTGCAGCCTGGGGTTACCACTGCAGTGGGGAAACTGAGGCAGGCAGAAGGGAGCGAGGGGCTCAGGCTGCAGCTGAGGGGGGGATCCGAGCCGTGCCTCAGTTTCCCCACGGGGAATAGGAATGGGGTAGGCTGAGAGAAGCAGGGGTACGGAGCAGAGGGGCCGGGGAGCCCTCCCGAGCCCCGAGGGCTCTACGTGCAATCCCCGACCCGCACTGCTGAAGGGACCGGGGGGACGATGGGAACCGGACTCCCTCCGCTCCTCGCCCGTCCCGGGGCTCGCACTCACCCAACGCCTTCAGCAGCTCTTCGAAGTTCTCGGAGCTCTTCATCTTCCAGTTCCCGGAGAAATTGGGCATCGCGGCGAGCGGGGGGCACCGAGGGAGAGGGGATGGTGCTAAGGAGGAGCAGGTGGTGGAAACGCACCGAGGGGCACCGGCACCGCCGCTCCGTCCGCTACGCCGGTACCGGCACCGCAGCTCTCCCGCCCCGCAGTCGCTCAGTCGGGCTCCAGCCCCGCGCCGCCGTTTTATGGCCGGGCTCACCCGCTCCGCCCCCGCCCCGGCCCCGCTGCCGGCGGAGCCCCGCGCTCCTCTCACCTGTGGGGCCGAGCACCGGGACAGCCCCGGGGGGGGAGAACTGCGGGCGGGGGCTGAGGGGTACGGGCACCCCTCCTCCATCGTCCCCAAATCGTTCCCCCAAAATTCCAGAATTCCCGAACACATCAATCAATCTCCAAAACTTGCAGCATCTCCCAAAACTGCCAGAACCTCTCAAAACTTCCCACGTGCCCCCCCCCAAACTGTCCCCATCCCCCCAAAGTTAGGTCCCTCCCAAACCTCCTGCATCTCCCTAATGCCTGCATCCCCGCAATCACTTCCCACAAAGGATTAATCTGCCCACTCAGCCCCAATCTGCCCGAGCTGCCTGCACCCCCCTCATGTCTGCATCCCCCCAAACTGCCCACATCCCCCTCAAAGCTTCCCACGTCCCCCCCATATCCCTGCCATCCTCCAGCTGTCCGCATCTCCCCAATACCTCTCGCATCACCCAATCGACCTCCATCCTCCCAGTCACTCCACATCCCCCCCAAGACTTCTCACACCCCCCAGTCTGCCTACAGCCCCCGAGCAGCCCTGGGGATGGATTGCTGCCCAGCCCTGTGCCTGCTGGGTGCTCTGCATGTGCTCGTGTGCACCAGGTGTGCACGGCTCTGTGCACACACACGCATGTGCATGCAATGTGTTGTATGCTTGTGTGCTTGCAGTGTTTGTGCACACATGCAGCTGTGCTCAGCCCCGCTCTGTCCGAGCCCCATGCCCAGAACAGAACCCTCTGGTCTGTGCAGGGCCGAGGGAAGTTTGCTTTGGCTGCAGGCCGGGGGAAAGCAAGATTAACTGCTAATGTGAGATTAAAGCCCTGATAGATTGGGTCTGCTCAGAGCGTGATGAATTGTTTGATGGGGTTTCTCTCTGGTGAGATGCCCGAGGAAGGAGCTGCGTGGGGCACACAGTGCCGTGGTGCCATCCCAGTGCTGCACAATAAATGGCGTTTGGGTCATTGGCAGCCCTGAAATAGAGGGAGACAGATTTTGAGGGGTGAAAACAGACTTCTGTGTGGTGGTGGACAGCCTCAGTTATGTCCATGCTGCCACTGTCCCCATTGCCTGCAGGAGAGCGGACTGACCCACGAGTCCAAGGTTTGGCACTTTTGGGGTGCAGAGGGCACCCAACAGCTGGAAATCTCTGCACAGCCCGTGCGAACCAGCAGTAAAGCTGAGCTCATCACTCACAGTTCGGGAAGTGCCTTCCAGCTCCCTTCCTGCCCCTCTGGAGGATCCTGAAACCCCTCGTACTGAGAGCTGCCTCCCCTCCTCCTGGCCCCGGCTTCCTCGCCCCCAAATTTCTGGGCTGTGATTTTCGTGAGCCAAGCCCTGGCTTGCAGCATGCCTCTAATCCCCCGAAGAACAGGATTTGTAACAAAGGGCTGACATAACCTTACCTACAGCGTTGCCGATGCTCTGCGGGCTGCAGCACTGGAAGCACAGGGAAAGGAACAAACCCCACACTGCACCCAGCCCGTGCACCTCCAGGCAGAGCTGGAGGGGTCTGACAGGGGGTCACCCCCATCCCTTTCATTCCTGTGTAACAGGATCTATGTCCCCTCTGGCACAGGGGGATGAGCGATGCTGAACGTTTACCCCCATATTTGGAGAAAGAGTGAAAAAATGCCACATTTCCAGGAGAACCGGCTGCAGGGGAGCACGGGTGGGGTGCAGGCAAAGCTGCAGCCCCTCACACTGAGCCCTAAGAATGCAGCCAGGCAGAACCCCCAAGCAGCCCCACATCTGGAAGGAATCGCATGGGGAAGGGTGGATAAATCCTCTCCGTTCCCCCCTTCCTGGCCCATGAAGCCCTGGCTCTGGTTGCAAACCCATGTGGGGCCACCCGTCCCAGGATGGCTGTGCACAGAGACGGGGATTACACTGGAGCCACGGAGCTCCCACGCCCGGCTGCACAGCTGGATCGGCCACTGGAAACAGCTGGCACTGCAATGCACTGCAGTGATCCCAGCAAACTGCAGCCATCTGAGCACCACTGCGGCCCCCCAGTGCCCCCATCTGTGTGGAGTGACCACAGTGACGGCCCTGAGCCCCTCACAGGGAGCACAGCGGTGGCACAGCACCCACGGGACCCCACCACGGCCCCCATTGGAGCCCCCATCCCCAGGCTGTGACCCCCAGGAGCTCCATTAAGCAGGGGCTCACCCAGCATCTGCCGACAAGATGGGGCCGGACCGCATGGTTCTCATTTCAAGAAGTAAAAACTTTTTAACGGCCGGCCATTTATAACCCAGATTGTAAACTCCCACCCCACTTTAATTGCTTCCAAACGCAGCCAGACACAAAGGCTCCTGGCCTCTCCAATGCCTCCTCACCTTCCTTTGTGCTCGGGGCCACAACAGCTCTGTGATGAGGCACATGTGTGCATGGCTGCTTGGTAACGTGCTGCCCGCTCCTCTGCCCTCCCCCCCACTGCATGGCTTGGGCATCCCTCATTGGCACAGTGGATAAAACCTCAGTGTTTAAACAAAATGAAGGGCTCCCCCTAGAATTCCCCCTCTGTCTTTGCTGTCTGGCCCTATCCTTTGCACCAGGGCCCCACTGTCCCCTCCTTGTGACCCAGACATCCCCAAAGCCAGCAGATTTTTAAGGAGTGTCTCTCGCTCGGCTGCTCTCGTCAGGCAGCCAAACATCTGGAGGTTGGGAAGTGCTTTATTCCGGCCACGATTGTCGCTCCCACCCCTTATCCCTGCCTGGGACATGCTGAGAGCTGAGCATAAAGGCATAAACACCCCCAAAACACTGGAAAATGTGACGTGCATTCAGGCCCGTCTCGTTCAGCTACGCATGGGGATGCACCGGCCAGGCTGGCTGCGCTCCCAGGGTCTGCTCAGCACCGGCACCACTCCGGCAGCGTCCACCAGCTGGAGCTGTGGTGATGGAGGAGGTGCAGAGGGATAGCAGCCTGGGCTGGGCATGTTGGATTTGGCTGCCCCACTCCTCATGCAGGGAAGGGAGTGAGGGCCGAGGCTCCCTCCTGCTGCCACCCCAGCAGGACCCTGGGTGGGCAGAGCCCATGGCCAAGGAAAAAGCAGCAGTGAGGGCTCAAGGATAAGTAAGATCCAGCTGGTTCCCAGCCCACTCTGCCCTAGGCACAGCACATCCACCAGCTAGGGACAGTGCCAGTGTGATGTTTTCATCCTGCTGTTAAGGAAAAGAGAGAGCACAACCTACCTTAAGCCCAGCAGCGATGGGGTCAGGACCCATTTTGCTCCCCAAGCCCCTCTGCTCCCCAGTCTCTCTCCACGACAGGGCTCAGGTGCAGGTGAGGGGTCCCCAGGTGGGGACAGCTCTGTCCACAGAGCCCAAAATAAGGGCAGGAAGGTTGGGCTCTGCACACTGGCACTGCTGGAACTTTGCAGAGCCCTGGCTCATAGCTGGGCATGAAGAAGAAGCACAGGAAAGGTCAGCATGAAGCAGCTGCTGGCAGGTGGTGGGTGACAGCTGACAGCAGTCACCCCAGGCTCCAGGGGCCTGCTCAGAGCCCAGGAGGATGGAGGCTCTGCTGCTCTGCACCAGGCATGGGCACCTCTACCCTGTCTGTGCAGCCCTAGCCCCAAAATAGGGTCACAGGAAACAAGATTTAGAGGTGGAGGAGCAGCCCGTGACTGCAGTTTAGCTCAAGCCATTTTGGGACTGACCTTGTCGAGGCCAGCGCCTGCTCCTCTGCAAGCCCTTCCCCAGCCTCCTCCTGAAATGCTTTGATTTCAAACAACATCAAGATTTCACGCAGAGCCTGCAAGCTGGAGACATGGGAAGTGCCTCCTGCTTCCCCTGTTGCTCCATACACAGCCATGCTTGGCAATTTAGAACGCAGGGGGACAGACATGGTTGTCATATGCCCCCATGGCTGCAGGCTGCACTGCTTCCTGTGCACTCAGGACTAAGAACCTTCCCAAGGGCCCTGCAGCTGAAAGGAAGGGCTTGTTAATCATTTCTTTTTAATGGGCATTTCGAACATAAACATTTCACTTCAAAGCAGCTCCACGGTGGGCTAACCAGAGCAGACCGAGAACTCGGGGCACGTTCAAGAGTTCAGCAAACAAATACATGTCGGCGTTCAGAAGTGTCTGTAAAGGACACAGCGTCCCCGGTGGCAGAGACAGACAGATGGGGACAGTGGTCCCGCCCCAGCCCCCGCAGCAGCACTTACGCAAAGAGGAAGACAGCACTCAAATCCTGTTGGGGAGCAGCTCCCAGGTGTGCGGGGACTTCCCAGCTGGCAGGACCTGCCTCAGCCCGCTTCTGTCCCGGAGCCCTGTTGCAGTCATGGCCCCTTGCTGGTCCTTGTCAGAGGTAGTTGTGAAACATGGGAGGCAACTGGCCTGAGGGGTTGCTCCCTGGGTCTGGATCTGTGCTCAGGATGAGCCTAGCTGGTGCGGCCCCAGTGCCGCACCCAGAGCTGTCCCTGTCCTCTCTCTGCCCTCAGTTGGGCAGAACCCCTCCACAGGGGTCCCCCAGCTGCCCTCCCCAGGAATGCTCTTCCTGGTACAGCCAGGTTTGGGCACCCCAACATGATTGGGGTCCCAAAGGGCTCTGACAGCCCAGAACTGCTCTGGGACTGGATAGACCCCCAGAAGGCACAGGTGGCCCCTGCTCTCCTCACATCTCTGGTGGGGTACAGAGCACAGAATAACAAAGGCACATGCAATGCTCAGAGGAGGGAGAAAGAACAGTCATAACTTGATAATGCTACTATCCCCACTACCAGTGAGCTAGAGTGCACCACAGCACTTGCTGCCTCTGCTCCATCCTATTCTTCCTCCCACTGGCTCAAGGCTCTGTGACCCATGAGGTCTGGGCTGGACTGTGAGGGCAGTCACTACTGCTCAGAGTTCAGCATCAAGTGTTGCTCCCACTCCGCCTCCACGATCTTGTACAGCTCCATGGTGGTCCTGGCATCCTCCACTGAAGAATGTCCGCTTTTGCCAACCTGTTGGAGACAGTGACAAAGAGTTGGCACAACCCAGAGCACTGCTGAGAAAGAAAAAGCCCCAGTAATGTTCTCAGCTGCTGGCTCTGCAGCTGAGCTGCTCTTGCAGGAGGTCTTTCAGGGAAGAGACCGAGGTAGAAGGCAGTGACTGACCTTGGGATTCCCCAGCCCCAGGACAGGACAGAACACACCTTCATCCCTTACCCAAGCACAGATTGCAAACAAGCAGGGCAAACCTCCCTGCTCTTGCACACTCCCCAGAGCCCCTTCACACTGCCTGTTTGTTCCCCACGCTCCTTGGGGACACTGGGGAATTTCTTGCCCCAGAATTGGCTTCGCAGCAGCCTCCTGTGGCAGCTGCTGAAACGAGGAGTGAGAAACAGGGCCAGCAGCAGACCTGGATATCTTTGTGCAGCAGTTCCTTAGCGAGGCGCTTCAGGGAGATGGCGATATTCTCTGGGAACCCTCCCTTTTGGTTCAACAAGGGGATTTTGGATGTGTCACGGGTGAGTGCTTTGGGGTGGAAGTACTTGAGAGCCTTGAAGTCGTTGTGTATGGCGTGGCCAACCACTACCTTTCCGGAGAGGATCTTCAGGATCTGGGGAGGGAAGGAGGAAGCATTACAGCAGGCCCCAGTGCACCACGCTGCCCACTGAAGTGTCCTGCCTCACAGTAGAGTGGTGGTCATGCTCAGGAGCATGCGTCTACCCTGCTACCAGTGGGAATCACAGCTTAGGGCTATGACGTAGGACTGAATGGGAGCAGCAGAGGCATGGGGAGACATCCCTTCTGCTGCAGGATGGGGACTGGGATGTGGGCAGTCCCCACCAACATGCCACATCCTCAGCAGTCCCCCACCCACCACAGACAGCCCTCAAAGCCCACCAGGAGCACAATCCCCCCCCATGGCCACACCACCCCCAACATCACACCTCCTGCTGGGCCTTGCAGAAGGGGACAGCGTTGAGCATGTGCTTCTTGCAGATGCCACTCCAGCGGCTGCGGTAGTCCACGATGGGCTCTGTGGGCCGCACGTAGCAGTCGTACAGCACGTCGCCCTCATAGCTCACAATGCTACAACGGGCCAAGGCGCTGGTGCCCCCTTTGGGCCCGGTGCCCACCATCTCACAGTCGATGGCCACGAACTTGCTGGGCGCTGGGGGCAGCCCGGGGACTCGCACCGGGACCTCAGCGGCTTTTTTTGCTCCCGGTGTCCTTTTGGTGCCCTTTTCTTGGGTGGTGCTGCGGGCTGAGGGCTCGCTGCCGCCGGAGGACCGGGGGGGATCTTTCCCTTCGTGCTCCTCCCGCTCCCCGCCGCCCGCCTCCGGCTTCCTCTTCCTGCCGCGCTTCCTTGGGCGGTCCCCACCGAGCTGAAGGGCCGCCGGGCGCTGTTTCTGCCCGAGCGCACGCTTCCGCTCCAAATGCCGTCGTCTCACGAAATTCCTGTGCTTGCGGTTCCCGGCCGGGACGCGGCGGGCGGGCTCGACGACCCCAAAGGTGACGTTGAGGATGAGGTCCGACATGCCGGAGCCGGCAGCGCCCGACACCCCCCACCAACGGAAGCGGAAACTACCGGCAACGGAAGCACGCCTGCACCTAGGCGCATGCGCAGTACTCGCATGCAGCCCGTGCGCCTGCGCAGTGTGTTGATGGTAGAACTGCGCATGCTCCCTGGGCGCCCGGCGGGCGGTTACGCATGCGCGGCGGCGCGGCGGGAACGCGGAGGGGCCGGGCGGTGAGTGGCGCATGGGGCCGCTGTGGCCTGCGGGAGGGGAGTCTCTATGGCCCAGGAGTTCCTGGGTGGGGGGTCTGGCTCATGTCATGACATCGCGACCCTGTTATGTCACGTATCTGTGATGTCACAGGTGCAGCTAAAGAGCTGTGGCTATGGATGGTGTCGCAGCCCTGTGGCTTGGCACTGAAGGATGTTGTGGCTCTGTGAGGTCGTGGACAGGCAGGGGGTTGGCATCCCTGGGCGATGTCATGGCCCCAGAGGAGGGGTCTCTGAGTGACATCACACCTTCAGGTGACATCACAGCGTGACATCATGGCCATGGCAGGTGCCCCCCGCCCCTCCCTGCACTGGGAGCAGCAGCAAGCGGCAAACATCGTCCGCCTCCTATCATTGTACCGTCCCCTCCTTGATTCCTACATCATTGTGAGTGTCCCCAGCATGTCCTCCATGTCCCCAGCGTGTCCCCAGCCCTGTGTCCAGCAGCTCTCACTCCCCACAGGACTTCTTCACTGAGGGGCTCTGGGCAAAGCTCCCACCGGCCTGGCAGGCAGCCCTAGAAGTGGCAGACCCCCCGCAGCTGGCAGCCATGCTGCTGGGGACTGGGGGCATGGTGGGGCAGGGCACAGTGTGGCCACTCTCCCTGCTGGCCTTCACCGCCGCTGTCCGTGCTCTCTCCTTCCCCCGGGGGCAGCTGGGGGGTGCCCCACACCCGCCCTGCCAAAGCCACCACTTACATCCACTTCTGCGCCGCCACGTCAAGCCCAAGAAGCAGCATGAGATCTGGCGCCTGGGCAAGGTGGGTGCCCCAGTTCTCCCCCCTGGTGTCACCTCACAGCTTCCCTGTCAACCCACGGTCCCCTCTCCCCACAGGTACTGCAGCGGCTGAACCAGGCCACCAGCTGTGACCGTGTGGTGGATGTGGGTGCAGGGCAGGTAGGAAGGGGCTGCTGTGAGGCAACCCTCAGGGATGTCTCCCGCACAAGCATGTCTCCTTATCCTCCTGTCCCCCCCCAGGGCCACCTCTCGCGTTTCCTGGCCTTCAGTCTTGGCTTGTCCGTCACTGCTGTGGAGGGTGATGGCCGCCTGGTCAGTCTGGCAGAGCACTTTGACCAGGAGGTGTTGCGGGAGCTGGAGAAAGCCCAGGCACGGGGTGACAGTAGGAGGCTGCCACCCTCCCAACACCACCCAAACACAGCCCCAGACCCTACAGATCCTGCATCCCTTTGTCACCGACGCCCTCAACACGTGGCTGGCTGGCTGGACCCGCAGGCACCTGGGCAGGAGTTCCTGCTGGCCCCCACTCCAGGGCCAGCCCTCGCCGCCAGGAACCCACTGGCTGGGCCTGTGGATAGCGAGCAGGTACTGCTGACAGGGCTTCACGCCTGCGGGGACCTCAGCGTGGCCCTCCTGCGTCACTTTGCCTGCAGCCCCCAGGTGGCTGCCGTCACCTCAGCAGCTTGCTGCTATATGAAGCTCTCCACGTGCCCTGAGCCAACTGCCTCCAGCCTTCCGGGCTACCCACTGAGCAACTGGGTAGCTGGGCTGCCGGGCCACACGCTGTCCTACCGGGCTCGTGAGGCTGCATGCCATGCAGTGGAGGAGTACACAGAACGGCTGCGCAGGGACAGCGAATGCTTGCGCATTCACTGCTACCGTGCTGTGCTGGAGGCCCTCATCCAGGCAGCTGACCCCAGCAAGAAGCACCTAGGAGTGCAGACAATGAAGAAAGCCCACACACTCAGCTTCCCCGAGTGCGTATGGGGTGGGTGCCTCTTTGATCACCCCCTGGCATCCTCCTTGGGCACTCGTGGGACCAGCACGGCTTTATCCCACAGGTACGCCAGGCTGGGGCTGACCCTTGTGGGGCTGGACTCAGCTGCTGTGCCTCTGGATTCAGAGTTGGTGTGCGCCATGCTGTGTCAGCAGCACAAGGTGGTTGCCTTCTTCAGCCTGGTGCTGCTGCTGGCCCCACTGGTGGAGACCCTCATCCTGCTTGATCGCTTAATGTACCTGAGGGAGCAAGGTGGGTGCTGGTGGGCTAGGGGGCTGTGGTGAGATGCAGGTGCCAACCATCCCTTTGTCCACAGGTTTCCACTGCGCCCTCGTGCCCCTCTTCAATCCCCGCTTCTCCCCACGCAAACTGGTGCTGGTGGCCGCGCGTGTGCCACTGGATGCAGTGCTGTCAGGCCTGGACAAGGACATCCATGAAGACGAAGACATGGTGAGGGGTGGAAGCGGGCAGGGGCAGGGCTGAGCAATGCTGTGGGGACTGATGAGTGCACAGTTGTTGGCTGCGAGGCATGAGCTACAATAAAACCTGGTTTTACACGGTGTGGGGCTTGGACTGAGTGAGCAGGAGGGGAGGGGGCACAGCAGGATAGTCTGCATCCTGTCAGTGTGACCCAGAGCTGCCAAAAAGCACCAGAGCCATGAAAAATAAAGGGGCATCTTTATTGCAAACTGCTGCCCTTGGAGCATGGAATGCAGTTCCAGGTTCCATGTAGGATTTAGTACCAGTAGGACTTCTTGGCCCTGCGTGACTCCACAATCCCCATGGCATCCATGATCTCCTCCTCAAAGGTCTTCAGGGACGGCGTGTAGGTTTTGTCCAGTGCGTCATCCACCGATGTGTCCTTGGGGCCATCTGTGGGTGGAGGGGACGGCGCTGAGCCTGCAAGCACCTTCTGGGTGCTGCAGCTCACAGCCACTCCCCATCCCCTCACCGATCCACTGCTCAGGTACGACGCCGTCCCGGCGCTGCCGCAGGGGGAGGGGGATGATGCGGCCGGTGCGTAGCGAGACGCGGACACGCTCGCCCTCCTCTGTGTACCTCCAGTCCACTTCTGTTGGCTTCCTGGTGGGCATAAGGTGTGAGAGGGCCAGCACTGAAGCCAGCAGAGGGCTCCCCAGCTCCCCGTGCGAGTTACCGGTCCTCAGGGTCCACCAGGGAGATCTGGTTGAGCAGGAGCGGAGCCTCGCTGGCAATGTAGGTGCTGCTGGACTTGGCATTCCTATTGACGTAGCGGTAGTGCTGCGGGACAGGGCAGGGTTACGGCTGCTCAGCACCCACTGGGATGCACGTGGGGTCACCTCCACGCTCGACACTCACCGTGTTCAGCCCTTCCACCACCACCCAGTTGCGGGCGCGTACAACCTGGGTTACCATCCCCTGCTTCCCCGCGTCCTTCCCAGTCAGCACCTGGACCTGCACAAGGTGAGTGGGGTCAGCGGGGCCTCCCCCATCCACCTACCCCGGGGTTTGTGCCGTGTGCTCACCGTGTCACCGCGGAACACCTTCCAATCCTCCCTGCTGATGGGTTCCACGAAGATCTTCTTGCGACGTTGCCCCGGGGGGTTCCGGAGGCGTTCGGCTGCGGTGCCGGGCCGCCAGGTGCCGTGCCGGTAATCCTTGGGCAGCTTAGGCCGGGCTGCCAGGCTCAGGAGAGCCGAGAGGCGCATGGTGCCAGGCCTGGGGGCACCGGACGGGGTCGTACCCGCAAAACTGCCCCCCCCGAGCCCCCACGGGGCCGCCCGCACCGCAGCGCCCGCTGGGAGCTGCGTCTCTCTCCCCGCCTCTGGCGCGGTGCATCCCGGGAGCGGCCGCGATTGGGTGGAGCAATCACGTGGAAGGCCGCGCGGGGCACGCTGGGAGCTGTAGTTCCAGCCGCCTCCCACGGGCCCCATTGCCCCATTATAGGTCCCGGACAGAAGGGCTCGAGTGGAGCAGCAGTGGGCAGTGCGGCTGCGAGCCCAGCTCTGTCTATGGTGCAGGAGCCTGGCCAGGGCTCCATTTTCTACTACAGCTCCAGCCCCACGGCTCCCCGGGGGTCAGGGCGGCAGCCCAGGGCCCCCATTGCTTCCTTTCAGTTTTTCCCCTCTTCCAACTGTTTCTCAGTTCACCTCCATTCCCATTTGTGTTTCCTTCAGGTCTCCTTCTGGCACCAAGCACACAAAATGACCCAAAGGGGCCTACAGCAGAAAGGGGCCGACACTCCCGGAGGGAAACGCAGGCAGAAGCACTTTAAAAAGGCATGAATCGCTTTTATTTCAAATCAACTGATCAGCCCCCTAGAAATCACTAATACAAAGCATGCGCCCCGCAACGGCAGGGCCAGGAGATGCGGGTCGGTTCAGGGGTTCTCATTACCGGGTTTCTCTTCATTTCTTTCTTTCTTTTTTTTTTTTTTTTTTTTTTTTTTTTTTTTTTTTTTTTTTTTTTTTTTTTTTTTTTGAATTTCATTTTCTGTTTGTTTCTTGTTTCCAGAGCTGTGGACGTGACGAGGCGACGAGGGTGAGATGGGGCAACACCCTGGGAGCCCAGCAGGGAAGGGGCAGCAGGAGATCAGCTCGCCGGGGAGGGCACTACAGGCTGCAATGGCCAAGAAGAAACGCGGTGATGGACCCCATGGCACCAGGACTCCCACCCTGCTGCCAGGGCTGCTCCCCAGTGCCCACGTGGGTAGAGGAGAGCCTGCATTTTGGGGACTGCGATCACCCCGTTCACTGCCCTCACCTCTCCTTGTGGTCTCTGACCTCCTCCGCCTTATCCTTGCCCTCCTGCTTGGCTTCATTGGCGTCCGGCACGCTGGCAGCGTCACTGTTCTTCTCCTTCTCCCCTTCGGCTGGGTTGGGCTTCGGCTCCTCCTTGGAGGCCTCTTCGTTGTCTATCTTCTTCTCTGCTTCCTGCCCCTCCATCTCCTTGGTGCGCTTGGGGGAGTCCTGGGCAGGGAAAGATAGGCTCAGCCCAGCCCCAGTGCCCCCTGACCATGTCCCCATCCCCTTCATACCTCCAAAGCATCTTCTGCTTTCCTCTTGATCCCGGCTTTCTCATTCTTCTCCTTGGATTGCTCGTCAATCACTAGCTTCCCCTCCTCATCACTGCTGCCCTCTGCGCTGCCCTTCTTCTCCCCGTCACCCTCTGGCTCCTGCTCTGGCTCAGCATCCTCAGGGCAGGTCTTCTTCTGGGTGGGCTGAGAGGGGACATGGGGGGCTTAACGGAGGGACAACAGGGCACCCAGGGAGCAGGGCAGGAGGTGGCCACGGACGGATGTTGCCCACCTGGTACCCGGAGGCTTTGACAGTTGGGTTGTGCTCGATCTCCCACAAACCTTCGCTGAACCCTTTCCTTTTGTTGGGTTTCCCAAACTTCTCCTTGCATTCTTCATAGGGGAAGAGGTCTTTGGGCCCCAGGAATGCCCTGCTCAGGGGGAAGCAATGAGTAACAGCAGCTGGGGAGCGCCTCATTGGCATCATATCCCCCACAGAGACCCAGACCACAGAGAGTGGGTCCCATCTATGACCCCGCTGACCCCATCCCACACATGCTCCACAGCCCCACTCACGTTTCATGGGTCCCAAAGAAGAAGACTTGGTATTTGTTGGAGGAGGATTTTACTGCAGCTTCTGGCATCTCGTCAATCTGTGTGACATGGAGAAAGAGGTGAGGGCTGGGAAGGAAACAGAGACGGGACATTGCCCACTGGTTAGACCATGGGTGTCTGGGCCATCGTGTGCCACCTCTTGGCCTTATTCCTCCAGCCAGCAGCACAAGGGGCAAAACCAGCAGATAACACAAGGGTTATGGCAGCCCTGGGCTGGATGGGCACCCCAGTGCACCTGGATCCAGCCAGGGCATCACAGCCTGATGTGAAGCTGCATCCCTGTGGCAGCACTGCAGGCACCCGAGGGGACAGCGAGAAGCGGTCACCATAAGCTCTTGTCTAGACTGGCTCAGACACATTTAGCTCAGCAAAATCGTGGCTGCACGCAGGAGGAACAGCTCCAACCCAGCCCTTGTGGCAGCGGCCAAAACACCCCAGCTTGCCTGCAGCTCTGTGAGCCCCCAACTCGGCGAGCAGCCAGCACGGCCCCGCCGGCAGGTGCCAATTCACCAAGCGTGAATATTCCCAGCGCACCACGCGGGAGCACAGAGCAAAGTGGCTCTGGCAGCTTTTTATAGAGTCTAAAAATAACCCCGGCTTGAGCCAGCACGAGCGCAGCCATAAATTCCCAAGGAAGCCTCAAAGGGAGGTGGAAGGAGAGAAGGAGGGTGGGGGGTCTCGAAGTGGAGAAGGGCGGCAGGGTGAGATCGCTGGCTCCAGTGCTGCGTCCCGCTGCCAGCGTGCTGCTGACTCATGGCACGACCTTTGCCAAACATCAGTGCTGAGCCTCAGTTTCCCCAGGTGCCATGCCGGTGTGGGGCTCCCGCAGGGCTGCCAGTGGGGTTTTTTTGTTTCCTTCCTCCTGGCACATCTCAGACGTGGCCCTGGAGCAACTCGCAGCGCTTGATGCCAGAACTGGCAGAGGGGGTTCTGCTGGAAATATCCTGAGAAGTCCAAAAGCTGAGGCACAGGACTGCACTGGGTGACAGTGCTGGCACAGCCCTGGGCTGGGGGTGCCCAGGAGGGATGGAATGTCTCCATCCAGCATCCCCAGCCCCTCCACGTGTGGGAACCCTCTGAGGGTCTCATTGCTCCTAGCTCCATTTTACAAACACAGCAGAGGAATTGGGGCAGGGATGGAGTGAGCAGCTCCTGACAGTGCAGAGCTTGGCCTCACACCATGGTGCTGGACCCCCGCCCACAGCGCTGATGGGGCGGAGGAGAAAATCTGATTCAGAGGGCAGCTGGCCAGCCTGCCCAGCCCCATGCTGCGGGACACTCAGCCATAGATCATGTTTCCACAGGTCTCTCCTCAGCCGTGGCACCAAAGGCCCCATCAGCCCCAAGGGGAGCGGGTCCAGGTGAGGACACACTATTCCCCACTCCTGTGGGTATATCCCGGCTGTGCCACCCCCAATGGATTCAACTTTTCCCATTCAAAAGGGCCCTTTACAGGTTTACTTCACCCTGCTGAGGATAATAACATGGTGCAGATACAGCTCTGGCATGGCCACAATGCCTTGCAAGTGGGCCCAGATATTTTTAAAACCTCCATCCCTGAGGAGAGGCTGCGCATGTGGTGCTGCACATGGTGGCTCAGCCCCCAGTGTTTGCCCTGTGGGACATCCCCCAGCAGGGACAGGGACCCTATTGTCCCAGAGCCCTCTGGTGCACAGTGCCACATCCCTGTACCAGGATCCGTCCTTGGCCAAGGTCGTGGCTGGGCAAAGCAGCACAATGCAGCCCACGGCAGGGACCCCATGGACTTCTGGTAACTGTGTGGGTAACCAGAAAGGGCGCGGACTCACATCGTGGGTGGGACCCAACGGGTGGCAGCCTCTTATCTGCCTTTTTTCACCCAACCCTCCCAGAACATCTCTACTTGCAGCAGCGGGTGGGGAAGAAGCAGGGGCAGGGAGATAAGGGGATGTAGTCGAGATAGCTAGACTGGATGCCAACAGCACAGGCGGGTGCTGGGTCTGTTGGGAAACCCTTCACCATTTGGAGCCCACATGGTGCTCGGGCATAGCACCAGTATCTGTTTGTCCATCCCAGCCCTCAATGGGCCAGGATGGGGTGTTATGGTGTCACCGGCCTGTTCTTTGCACGTGGACTCAGAGGGGGCCCAAAACAAGGGGGTGGGACAGCAGGGACAGCTCTGGAGAACAGCTGGGGCAGGACAAGCACGTACCCCGCACGGACTCTGCACTCGACCTTGGCACCTGGACTTTGCAACCGGTGCCCAGAGCCTGGGACAACACATGCAGAGACCTGGCAGTCACTGGTTTCTGCCTCAGTTTCCCTAGTGATGGAAACAGGATTGTGACTAGGGTGGGGAACGGGGGATGAACCAGTCAAGCCCACAGGGAGGCAGTTCTCATGCATCCCATGTCCTAAGGGACACTGCTGCAGCTCAGTGGCATGACGCCAGGCACAGCCCCACAGGTTTCTCTTGTCCCCCTGGGGCAGCCCCAGCTCCTGCTGCCAGCACAGGAGGGCCTCATCCAAGCACACACAGCCCCCATCCGCCCCCAATACCCAGTGATGGGAGCAGGGCTCTGGGGCAGCATCCGACCCAAAAAACTGACAGTAATGGGCTGTGAGCAAGAAGGCTGCTGGGAAGGACCCTGTAGGGACAGCATAAGGGTGGGCCCTATTTGTCCTCACTGCTGGTGCCATCTCCCAGCTGTCGTGCCTCAGTTTCCCCTCCAAACGCAGCCTCTCCATAGAGGCCACACTGAGAGCTTTATGCACATGGGTGTCAATGGAACACGCCGGGTGACTGCAATACTTATATTTCGGGGGGCAGCCCCCAAAGCACGCACCAGGAAAACAGCCCCAGCACCTCTCCCTTCCCCAGGGAGGGGAAGGAGCTGCCACCTCCCGGCCACACCTGCTTCATATTCCGGGAGCCGGAAAACAAAAAACCCCAGTGAGTGGCTGGAGGGGACGGGAACGTCCCCATTAGTCATGGCTCTGCCCATGCTGCCAGGGCAAGTGATGGGGTCAGGGAGGGCAGGGGGTTCGGTCCTGCAGCGAGGCCGGTGTGGGCCCCAGGGCTGCGTCCCCGTAGGACCAGGCCAAGCGCGTCCATGGAGGCTGAAACCCAAGCGACCGCCCCGGCCTGTGCTAATTTGGGCTGCAGGAGTCTGGCCTGGTGTGAGGCCGCAGAAAGGCCTTGGCTTGGTGGTGTGTGCTCCAGGCCTTGTGTGGTGTCCTCACAGACCCCCATGGTCCTCCACCCCCATAGGGCTGGAGCAGACAGAGGGCCCCTGCAGGCTGCCCCTCCTCCCCATGGCTGCTTTGGCTGCGTGCTGCCAGGCCGCTGCCCGACTGAGTGCCTCTCTCTGCAGCCTGGCCAACAAAACCACCATAAACCAACCCAAAGTTGGCTGGGGAGAGAAGGGGGGGGGGACCCACGCCGTTCTGAGCCCCACAACAAGGAGCCAGCGCCTGGAGGGGGGGAGGAGGGCAGCAAGGAAGCGGTGCTGGGGGCCCAGAGGCTGGATCCAGGCCTTGGGGGAGGAATGGAGGAGGAAGGCTATGGGGTGGGCTCCCCTCGGTGCTGCCTCCCCAAATAAAGGGGCAGAGTGGTACCGGGGGGGGAAGCCCACACGTAAGGCCGTGAAACTTCGCCCCCTTCCCCCCCTCCAAAAGGCCCCGGGGTCACGCAACGTGGTGGGGGGGGGCCACGTGGAGAACCTCCGCACACACCTGCGACCGTTGGGGGGATGGGAGGAAGGGGTGGCTGCTCCCGAGAGGAATGGGAGAATCAAACAGAAGGGGATGGAACGGGGCAGAATGGAGTCGGGCAGAACGCGGGGGTAGGATCGAATGGAACGAAACAGGGTCAGGCAAAATGGAAGGGGGAAAAAATACCAACAAAAGGAATAAAATAGAATGAAATGAAATCAAATACTAAAATAACGCAGTGCCCCCCTCCTCCCCTCCCCGCCCCCGCTTACCCGGGCGGGCCAGTGGGGGTAGCCCTTCATCTTGGCGAAGACGAGGTCCCCGCACTTGTACTCCTTCTGCCGGTGGGAGCGGGACATGGTGGCTGCGGGCCGCGGGGGGGGCCCGGCGTGAAGTTTGGGAGCGGGAACGCGGCGGGAGGAAAAAAAACACACACACAAAA